>JAJJWW010012434.1:0-291574 GCA_023531295.1 Papaver armeniacum
TCATGCCACACCGATAATGAGTACGGGAAATACAAGGCCGATATGAAATTCACAGAAGGGATTGTTGCTACATGCTCCAACTCGAGGAATTTCATGTATTCACGAATGGGATTCCGCTACATGCTCCATTCTTGGTGAATTAAGTGAGGAGTATCCGTCACTTATAAACGGCTTTATCTTTTACAAGATGTCGCCGCATGATTTTCTGGGTTACTTACAAATTTAACCTTAAACGAAAATCCACCATCAACATTAAGTCCCTCGCCTAGCACATAATGGTTACATTATTGTGTGGTAGGCATGAGATGGTGACATACATACGTGAGAAAGACAGGATAAAAGGAGTTTACCCGGAAGAGTGTTGGCCGACCGCTAGTTCCCCACGCCCGTCACGCTTGTATGGAATCCTCTTGTGTGGCCGGTTTCTTTCTTTGGGTATTTGAATCAAAAGAGGAAACCAAATAAGAGAGGAATCCTTTTTCTAGTGGGATTCTTCTAATTTTTGTCTATAAAAGAGACCAAGACTCCTTTCTTTTCCTCACGATTTTTTTTTTTTTTTTTTGTTCTCGTCCGCAACCTTGCTGCTGCTGCCGGAATTGTTGCCGGAAACCGCCGCCGTCCGTTGCCGGTGTTGCTCCCGGCCGGCCGCTCAAGGTTGGTTTCCCTTTTTTTTTTTTTTTTTTTTTTTTTTTTTTTTAACGGTCAAACCCTAGTTTTGTTAGGTAAATACCTTTTGTAAGACATGTGCATGCTTAGCCTTTTTCACCATTTGGCTTGAATCCCGTAGACACGATTCCCATGAATAAAGAAAATCGTGTTATGATGCATGCGGATGAATGTGGGCCCGCCGTGTATCTGGAACGTGGGTCTTATTCACACATGTTTGACTGAAATTTACACCGAGCTTGGAACTTGTACCGGACTTGAAAACAATACCAGACCGATTTGAAAGTTATACCGGAGAACTTGAAATCAATACCCAAACTTGTGTGATGTTTGGACCATTTACCATTGTGTGAGTCGTGTCTTGCCGTGTGTGACTACACTTCTCATATGCTTTCATACAAGTTCTAACTCCTGTCTTTTATTTTATTGTGGTAGAAAAGAACTTCTGTCGATATGTCTTCTGAAGATAATGCTGGTGCCAAGTCAGGAAGTGTTGATAGCTTCAAAGATATGCCGAACATCAATGATGAATTGTTCACCTCGCCTTTTCCAAATATTAGGAAGCAACCTCTCATAAGATAGTCTTGCTTTCCGATTCGAGAAAATATGGATGCTTCGATCCATTTTCTTCTTCCGCACTTGTGATGAGATTTTGTCTCCAAAGAAACGAATATCCGCCTTCTCCTATTGACTTCAAGATTTGCCATGCTCCACCCGGGTTCTTATGAGGGATGGATGAGACGCATGTTGAGTAATAAGGGCATTAAGGACAATTTGACCAAAGCACAAATTCTCGATGCGGTCATGGCATCTGCTACCCTCGAAATTAGGAAAGACACCGCGGGCTTGATCACCTTCATTTCTCGGTGGCGTATTTCTACTCACACAGCCATATCTAGATGGGGAGAGATGACTATTACTTTGGAGAGTGTAGCCGCATTAATGAACCTGCCTGTTGCCGGAAGTCTTTTTACGAGCTCTCTGATGCGGAACAAAGTAATTATGATGCTATACTTCAAAAGGCGGAGGGATTCGAGTCTGGACAAGGAGGAGAAAAAGGATGCGAGATGCTTTTATACTTGGTGGGTTTCTGAGTGGTCTTCTGCGGACCGGAGTTGAACCAAGAGTTGGAAAACGAGCTCGGGTGCGGATTGCGTTCTCTGCTCTTTATGGCTATCCGAGGATATATTTGATGATGGTTCAGGAAGAAGACCATAAGAGGTGAGCTTGTCAAGATTGCTATAAGGTCTGCGCGCAGGTGAAGTTCTTCCTCTAGGTGCATTGTTCCTTGGATCGCTGTATTCTCATCTGGACGCTTTAGCAATGGATATGCACGTTTCTAACGGGTACAAGAAGGTGGAGTCGCACGTTCACTTCGCTTTTCTTCAGGCGCTCTTATGGGAACACTTCGGGTTATGCTCCTACTCCCGCACCTTCACTCGTTAACTTGTACGGCGGCTCGAGAATACTCCGATGGAATAAGAAGCGCCCTAAAGCCGGTGCGAAACTTGTGGAGGTATTTGACAACATTTCTTCCGTAGATTTTCGTCCATGGGGCCGATTCACTCTTCCATCGTTCAGCCAAAGACCTTGGCCGACGATCCTCGGGCGTTGTGTTGCGCATCGATGTCAAGACCATGAGACACTGGGAAATTATTTACCTGCGCGAGCTTGCATTCCAGATATGTCCCGTCTCTATTCGACGGAGAATTTTCTGTGACTCCATATAACATTGACAGGGCTGCTCGCCAAATGGGATTCGATCAGGGTGTCCCATTTATCCGTCCACCAGGGGCCCCGGAAGAATTCCTTCCACAAATTCTTAACGCCAATGTGTTCTTAGACCGGGTGAGCCTTCCCTTCTGGCCTATTGGGAGAAACCCAGTGGTGACCGACAGGTATAAAGAATTTTGGGGGAAACAACTGTTGATCTTCCAGAAATTTTCGAAGAGTGTTGTGACGAATTCCCGTGAGTGAGCCATCTTCGACGTCTTGACGAAGCATTTCGGTTGAAGCCACTTCAAACTAAACGGACAAGAGCCGAGGATTGCAGTCCCAAGTAGGAGAGAGACCTAAGAGGCAAGCATGCGGTCCGGTAATCCTCAATTCTTCCAATATGCAGGTATTTAAATCTCCTCCCATCGGTTCTTTCATTTCTCCGAGTGTAAGTTCTTCTAAAACGATCCTTGTTTTAAATCAGGGAATTTCGAAAGATAATGCCTTCACAAGGTTGGCACGCATCCAAAACGGGAAGGCCGGCGGTACTGGTCATCATGCTGAGAAGTCTGGCGGTATGGAACTTCATGCTGAGAAGTCTGGCGGTACGGACCTTCATGCTGAGAAGTCTGACGGTATGGAACTTCATGCTGAGAAGTCTGACGGTACTGATCTTCACGCTGAGAAGTCTGGAGAAACCGCTCCTTTTTCTGACCACGACAGAGATGATGCAAGCTCGGTTGAACAAGGCGCTTTCCTTAGTGATCTTGTCGACGGGGTCGTGACGGAAATCAGCACCCAGAGTGAAATAGATGTCGTAAGGAATGCAAGAGAGACGGCTCCCCTTGGCATCCATCCTGAACAGGCTCCGGACCATATGGCTATTGTGGTGATTTCTTCTAAAAGGCCTCCTGCAACTGACAAGACTCCGCGGTCGCCGAATTGCCGGTGATGCAGCCTCGGGGCTTTGTTCGATCCTCCTTTACTCGCCCCTTATCCAGGTCATGTGTTGGTTGGTGGATTGGGCAGCTAGGTTCAGGTCGAAAAGTTGTACACGACAATCTGAAGAAACACGGCCATATTGCTACCACCGCGAAGCTCAGGAGTCGTCTTGCATTGGTCAACCGCGTCCAAGAAGCTTTAGTTTCCATCCATGGGATGAGTGCTGCGACGCTGGTGGAACAGTTTCTGAAGAGGTGATTGAAGATTGGAGGTGCCATCGGGACGTGTTTGCGCAGTACAACTTCAATGCTCCCTGGTTCTTCAAAGGGTTCTCCGAGATTCAGGAGCTCCAGAAACTACATGATGAAGTCCCTTCCGCGGATTGTGTTGCTCGTCAGGAAGAAGAGGTTGAGAGGTTGTCTAAAGAACTGGAGCCAAGCGGCCGTGCTTCAAAGGATGAAAGTCTCTCTCGCCAGAAGGATGAGTTGTTGCTTAAAGACTTTCCTTGAAGTGTTCGTGCTATATACCGCGTTTTCTCTTATATGCTTTTCTTTTTGAGTGATAGTGAGGATTTTCTTGACTTCCGGTTTTGGATTAATAGGTAATTGAATTGGCTTATTTTTGAGATAGTTTTGTGAACAACCCTTTGAAAGAGATTATGTTAAATGAGATTTGCATCTTGGTCATGAATGGTTGCGCATGAAATTGCAAATGTTATGTAAAAGGGAGGTACGAATGGAAACAAACATGGCGTTTGATCATCTGAGCCTCTTTTTCCACATGCGGGATGCTAAGTCCCCTGAATTCTAAACTATCTCTTGTAAAGTTGTTGAGTAAAACTTACTTGCTTTTGAAGCCTCACTATATCAAACCGGAGTAGCCTCTCTAAGAAAATCCTCCGCAAGCTATCTTTCTGAACCGAGCTTCTCCTGAACAATGCGCTTCAAAGCGCTGCATTCACTGGTGGGGTGATGAAGGAACCGGTGGTAATGACAGTACCTCGGGTCTATTACTTCTTGATCAGTAGGCGGACGCCATACCGGGGGTAGCTCCACCTCTTCATTTCGCACCCATGTCTCCAGTAGCTCCAGAATCTTCTTCATTGGGAATGGGAAATGTAAGTACCTTGAGTCTGGCTTTTCCTGTGTTAGTGGGCGTTGTAACGTCTCTCCGCGGCTTTGACGTGGAACAGGAGATGAAGTTGGAAGATTTGTGGGTGCCATCATATCTCGCGGATCGCTTGCCTAGGTAGAGGGATGTGGAAGGTGTCGTAATGTCACTGCTGAGTGACCGGATTGAACGTTCCCATCCTCTGTATTCAGGCATTTCCTGATTGATTTCTCCTTCCTCAAGCGTTCCTTCAGTTGGTTGGAAGGCCGACGCGGATTGGACAGTCTTCCGTGCTTCAATAAGAGTTTTGAAATACAAATCTTCTAGTAGGGCTCCATAGGCTGCGGGCTCCCTTTCTTTATCCTAGCAGACATTGTAGTATTCCGGACAAGTCTTTTCTCCCGTGGAGTTGCCTCGGATCTTCATTGTCGACTGGACCATGTTGTTCATCTTTCCCGAGTCTCCCCGATTACGCGCTCTTTTTGCCTCTCCACCGGTAAAAGGTGTGACTCGGCTAATGATTCAACATTTCTTGTCCGCCCGAGTAGATGCTCGTCGAGCCTTCTTGTAATTGTGCCGCTATATCATTCAAAAGGCGAAATGTCTCGCTCGCCTCCCGGTGATACCGGCTTGATTTGCCAAGACATCCTCCAGCATTCCAGTTATGCTTCTCATGATATCTCGAACCGCCCGTAGTTTCCTGGATACATTGCGAGATGGAAACCGAGAAATTGAGGATTCAATTTTATGCAACCGATAGATCAATCTCCCACTGTGGTCGCCAATTGTTGATGGGTGAAAACTACTCCCGCAGAATTTGGTAATTTGGGGTGTGGATGAGGAATGAATCTAAACCTTCAACAAATGCATCACATGCGGTGAGTGCTTGTAGATTCGAGAGATCAACTGTGCAAGTCCGGCCTAAACCAAGAAATGGCCGTTCCAGATTTGTTTCTGGTCACAAAGTGAAGGAGATGGGGTTGATCTTAGGGAGGAAGCGAAGAAGGTGTTGAGATTGTGAAGGTGTTGGCTTGCTTATGACTTGTAATGTAAAGATGAGCAAGCTTACGGTTGATGCAAGCAGCGGGCTCGGGGGTGTTTGAATACGATTTGTATTAACACTTGGTTTCTGTCGTATGAACTTGTGTTGTTCTCCGTTATTCCTTTGTTGTGTTGGAAATAGGTATGAGACCCTATTTATACAAGTCATTGAGCCTCATTCACGTTTCTCGTGGGAAGTGGAGGTAGTGGAATGATGGAGTAGTGGAGTTGTGTGTCGGTAACACACGACCAGTCTTGCCCACTTTTCTGTTCATCTCTAACCGTCCATGACTTCCCTAACACGTTCTTGTGATGGCGCGTTGCACGCCGCACGCTGAAACCGCCGCACCAATACCCCAAGATGTATCCCCAGTTTGTGACATGATTGATGTACGGAATGTGGATCGTGGATCCACGAAAGATAGCATGTAATGTTGAATTGAATAATCGCGTTATTCGTAAAGTCGATACTTGTGAAGTATCGTGGTATTTTATGTGTATCGCATTATGGTGTGGCAAAGTGATGGGTAATGACTCCTCACTAACCAAATAACTCCCCGACTGTGGTTGTATAACCAAGCTGGTGGAGGCCGGACGGACGAGATGATGTTTGAGACACTCATCTGCGACCGTTGATGAAATTAGGGTTTTTAAAGAGGCGCGCAAGCATCACTTTAGCTTGGTCGAAACCAAGCGTGGGAAGGATTTTGAGAGGACCGACCATACATGCGTGTTGGCGGCATGATGGTGTAGGTGCCTGTATTCCGTTCCCTCATGAAAGTGCGATCTGGGCCACTCGATTTGACCGTCAAAGAGGAGTGGTCGAGATTGATTTTGCGATAAGAGTTTGATACCGCAAGAAGCCGCGCGCCATACCCTTTTCCTGGGCGTTTTCCAAGACGACCTAGCTTGGTCGGTCTTTGGCTTCTAAGATTTGGCGTGTAGACGGTGGCCGATGTTCACGCCTATGTCTTACCGTCTCATGAAACGTGATCTAAGCCACCCAATTCGTCCGGTGAAGTTGAGTGGTCGAGATCGATTGCAATTTGGGAAGTGTATCCACGCATGTTTGAGCGGGCGTTTTGGATTGGCCAGGCATGATATGCCTTGGCCGACCGCATGAGGAGGTAGATGAGCTCACGGTGGTCATGCCGGTGTGACCGACCCTTGCTCAATCTGTCTCGTGACCCTCCATTCGTGCCTGGAGGAGAAGATGGACGCGCGTGATGGCTTGAACCCTAATTTTGGCTTGCAAAGCCGTGCGACCATGCTCTTTCAAAGCGGACGAATTTGTTGTAACCAATCATGGTTAGTTTTGACCGACTGGTCATGTATGTAGCGGTCACATGGTGATTGTGTCGACATGCTCCGGACCCTTTGAGTTCTGCATCTACACCCTCCATCTATACCTGCGAAGATGGATGGTTGAGACTGCGTTTGCGGCACATGTAATATGCCGCAAACCCTAATTTAGGGTTTTCCGCCCATAATGCTTGGTATGGACGGTTTCTTGGCAAGCAAAGGCCAATGGTCGACCATGCGGGGTCGGCCGTGTGTATTCCATACCTGCTTGGGGGTGATGGAATTGATCGGGGTCATCCAATCATGCTTGTGGAGTTGGATGGCTGCGATCGATCATATCCACCGATATGGTGATGTCGGATGCTCAATCGGAGCTAGTATAACACACCGAGAGGGGCTCAATCGGGCTAGTATAACACACCGAGAGGGCCCTCGGCCAGTATAACACACCGAGAATCACACACGGGTATTTCGTACATGATTTCATTATAGTGTTTGGAGGTTCGTGTTACTCTGTAAGAGTAACACTCGCCGTCATGCCACAATCGATAATGATTCATTATTGTGCTTGAGGTTTGTGTTACTCTGAAGAGTAACACTCTACCGTCATGCCCACTGATAATGAGCATGTACGAAATACAAGGCTGATATGAAATTCACAGGAAGGGATTGTTGCTACATGCTCCAACCTGGAGGAATTTCATGTATTCACAGAATGGGATTGTTGCTACATGCTCCATTCTTGGTGAATTAAGTGAGGAGTATCCGTCACTTATAAACGGCTTTATCTTTTACAAGATGTCAGCGCATGATTTTTCTGGTTACTTACGAATTTAACCTTAAACGAAAATCCACCATCAACACCAACATAGAAGCAACCACCAAAGGTGCTTTTTCGATCCTCTACACATCCTGCCCAAACAGCATCTGAGTAAGCGCTAAGACTGTTATTGGTGTCCATAGAGTATGATAAACCATAGTCAATGATTCCTTTGGAATATCTATGGATTCTCTTCACAACTTTTAAATGTGATTCTTTTAGATTTGCTTGAAATTTAGCACAACACCCTACACTGAAAGCAACGGTCTAGTTGCAGTTAAATACAGCAGACTACCAATCATAGACATATAGAGTTTCTGATCAACTGATCTTTTATTGGCATCAAATTGAAGTTTTCCAGTGGTAGGCATAGGAGTTGCTTCCTATCAAATTTTTCAATAAAATTTCTGGCATATTTTTCTTGTGATAGAAAAATATTATCCTTTTGTTGCTGGATTTGTAATCCCAAGAAGTATGACAGTTCTCCTATATTACTCATTTCGAATTCACTACTCATAAGATTTAAGAATTCATCAGTGAGATTTTTAGAGGTTGATCCGTAGATGATATCATCCATATAGATTTGTGCAACTAGAATATTTGTTCCATTCCGTTTGGTGAAAAGTGTCTTATCAGCACCACCTCTAGAAAACCTTTTTTTGGAGTAAAAAGGATGGCAATTTATTATACCAAGCTCTTGGATCCCGTTTTAGACCATAGAGATCCTTTATGAGTCTAAACACATGATCAGGAAATGATGATCTTCGAATCCTTTAGGCTAAACAACAAATACTTTTTTTTTTTAAATCTCCATTAGGAAATGCTTATTTAATATCCATTTGAAAAAAATAATTTTAAGATTGCAAGCGTATGTAAGTAAAAGTCTAATTGGTTCTAAACGAGCTACTAGAGCAAAGGTTTTCGAAATCAATACCTTCTAATTGTGAATATCCTTGAGAAACGAGTTTGGCCTTATTTCGAACAACAGTTTCATATTCATCGGATTTGTTCTTGAAGATCCACTTTGTTCTGAAAATATTGACTCCTTCTGGTTTTGGAACACGTTCCCAAACTCCTTATCTTTCAAACTGATTGAGTTCTTCATGCATTGAGTTTGCCCCTAAGCGGAGATGGAAAACATGTGTAATGACAAACATTTTAAAGTTAACTACGAGTCACTACCCGGCATTTTCATCTCCAATGATATCTTCTTCAGAATGTCTAAGATGTAGCCAATTTAGAAGTTTGTGAGTTTCACATTCAATATTGTTAGGAGTTTAAATAACACTGTCTGTGTCATCTTTATTATCTGGATCACATGTTGTAGGCACAACTGCAGGTACATCCTCATTGAGTTTTTTTTTGTTCACAGATTCTGAAGGAGGTAATTCAGCGGCTATATGATTATCTTGTCTAAAATCACTTATATCATCAATAACTACATTGACTGATTCCATCATGATTTTAGTTTGAAGGTTGTAAACTCTGAAAGCACGACTATCAGATGCATATCCAAGAAAGATTCCTTCATCACTTTTAGAATCAAATTTTCCTCTATGTTCTTTGTCCTTAAGGATATAGCATTTTCTTCCGAAAACCATTAAATAACTTAGATTGGGTTTTCTTCCATACCACAATTCATAGGGGGTATATTGAGAGTTTTCGATCTTAATTAAACTCTATTTATAAGATAACAAGCTGTAAAAATATCTTCTCCGGAATGTGAGAGGTAGATTTTTGTTGTGAAGTATTACTCTAGCAATTTCCCGAATATTTATATTCTTTCCTTCAACAACACCATTTGCTTGAGGTGTAGTTGGAGCAGAGAATCGATGATAGATTCCTAAATGATTGTTGTATTCATAGACTTTTGTATATTTGAATTTTGTACCACTGCCGCTTCTTATTTTCTTTATGTTACAACCATGTTCATTTTGAATCCTATTCACAATAATCTTAAACTCCTCAAGAATATCATTATTGTGTTTTAGAAAAGAAACCTAGGTGAACCGAGTGTAGTCATCAACCATTACTAAAGCATATTTTTACCACCAACAAGGACCCATATGAATATGATCAAGAGGAGCATGTGAGGCTATATCTCGAAATGGTTTGTCTGGAACTTTTGCTTGCTTTCCATTTTGAAATGCACTACAAACACCTTCTACTTTAGTATTTTTGAAAGGAACCACAAACATCTTTCTCCCAAAGACTAAGCTATCATAGTTTCTACGATAGAGTCCTCCTCTCTAACTTAAGGTTTCTTAGTTAAAGCGTATTAGGTTATATGACTTTGAAGACTTCACTTAGGGAATTCGTGTATCTGCGGATCCTTCTTCTTACTGGTTATTGTAGTCCACGAAGTACAGGATAGATAGAAATTACAAGGTTCTTTTCGTCTCAACTTTGTGATTACACAAGACAGATAGTTAAATTCCTCTTTGATTTGTTTATATTGTTCTTGTGATGTAGAATCAATTAGGCATCTCTATAAATTTTGAGGAGAGTAAGCTATCATTATCATTCACGTTTGCAAGAACATCTTTTTCCTTGAGGATTCCATCGTAAACATGTTTCCGTTAACTTTATATAAACATAACTGAATGAAATAAACTAGGTGTCTTTTTAGAGGCAGGATAACAATAGTCTTCACGAAGTACCGTGGAGCATCTTCTAATTAAAGAGAACTGATATTCTACTAGAAGATTTACATGAGCAACTTCTAAAAGAATTGAGATTTTTTTATTAAGAGTTTTACATGCCCTTGAATACTACTGAAGCACGAAATTTGGAAAGTACACTTTGTCTGTATTACATCTACTTTGAGGTGTGATAACAGGTAAGAGGTTTAACAACCTAAATAGGTCCCAGAATTTTTAGACAAAATTGTAGTTTCCTCGTCGCATTCTCTTTATAATTCTAGCCCAAATTTTCTAGATCCTCTTGTTCTTGTCGAATTCGTATCTTGAAATATTAATTAGAAGACTTGTTCTTGATGGAAATGAAATCTTGTACAGTTCGGGTACATATTAGGGTGACCTTGATATATGATGCGTGTCGTAGGTGCAATCAAATTAATTAATACTTTACTACCTAATTAACAAGTAATATAGGCAGTCAAGGTCGATCCCACGAGGAGCAAGAGATTCTAGTTGTAAAAGTTGTCACAAAAGGGGGTGTAAAAAGCAAAAGAAAAATAAACAAAACAATTAAAAGATAAAGTTGAAAGCAATAAAAGAGACAAGATCAAGGAATCCTTCTTCGTTACGAAACAATGAATCAAGTTATGTTCTTTTCTACTTGTTATTAGTCACAGATTATCACCAACTGTGGTAGGATAGCAGGTCCGCTTAGCTAGCCCCAAAATCCTAATTTCACCGAGTAAGGTCCGCTTAGTTATCGATTCTATTCAAAAGAACCACCTTGAGGTCCGTTTACAAGATGTAATTCCCAGAATGCATTAAGATTTATGAATTTAGGTTTAGTACTAGTAGTTAAACTCGGTTCGCTTGGTTCACTTTCTAGCGTTGTTTACACACAATTGCTCCACGGAATCCCTCGCAAGGTCTTGTGTTTTCTACTTGTGTAAAGTGTCGAGAACGATTACGTATTCCCTAACTTATACTAGATATAGATCAATTAACAAATCAATTTAGCGTGCACTCCAAACAATCTATCAATCAATCATGAATGTCTTTAAGATCACTCCTTTTAGTAAAAACAATCGATAATCATGTGAAAAATCTCAAGATAGAATTGAAAACAAAAACTCAAATCATGTTAAGAACTAGAATTCATCCTCAATCAATAAAATTAACTACTCATGTTAAAGAGTTCACACAAAGAATAAGAAAAGAAAAGAATTGTGTGTGTAGAGATGTGTGTAAAAGATGTGTGTAGAGAGGTGTGTAAAAGATGTGTGTAGAGAGGTGTGTAGAAGTTGTAGAAAACTTCTCTATTTATAAGCTTCAATATTCTCCAAATCTTCTAAGGAGTAGAATCCTTTTCCTTTTGCAATTCAATTTCCAAATCCAAGCTTTTCTCTTCTCTTCCACCTTCTCTTTCCAAATTTGAGTCCAATTCTCCATCCAATTCCTAGCCCAAGTCTTCATGCCCATGAGAGAAGTCCATAGAAAGTTCTCGGGAATTTTGCTCATGGGAAAACTGGGATTGTGGCCGGAAAACGTCGCCGCCGGCCACCTGAAAATTTCTCCGTCGAGAGAATATTCGACGGAATATTCCGTCCGGTCCTCCGTTAGGACTAACGGTCAAAGGGGTCGACCGTCAGTCAACTGTTAGTCAGCGGGTCAACGATCCAATTCGGCTGAGTCAACTCAGAGTCAGAACCGAGTCAGTGATCCAGCTCGGTCCGAGATCGGGCCACTTGCCAGGCCATCTTGTGTTGCACCAGGATGGTGCATCACTGCTTTGCTCCCAGCCAAGATGGCCCCGCACTATTCTTCATGCCATAATGGCTATACACCACGCAAACATCCCGGCATTCATCTATACATGCATTTCTTATTCACAATTACCACCTGAAGTGTCTCCTGCCAATTCACAACCTCAACTCCAAATGCTCAATTACCACCCGCAGATTTATTGGCTTGTATCGACTTCCCTTGCATGGGTCTAGTCCACTCCTTCCCCGACCATTCTATCAATTCATAGCTCCTGTGCTTCCCGGCATTAGAACTGCCACCTCCCAATAATTCCTTGCTTGGCCTGGGTTCATCTCCACCTGAGCCTACGCATTTCATTATCTCAGTACTCATATCAGCCAACCTCAAACCCCAAATCTCAGCTGCAGACACAGCTCCAATTGACAATCCAAATGTGCCTGCAATTCTGTCCATAACAATGCCTCCAATTTCCTGCTAGCTCTTTAGCTCAGCTGCAATGTTGAGACCAAACCACTCATTCTGCAAAACTGCAATTCAGTTCGCTGCCAGACTTCCAAATTTGCCTGCAATCTGACTGCACTACCTGCAATGCCATTGCCTGCATCTCCATCTGTTATTCCTCCAGTTCTTCCATTCATTGCCAGCATCTCGGGCTCATCCCTGTGACATTCCTAACACATTCATCTAAAGCCATTTTTCACTTACTCAACGGCAATAACTCATTCTCGTCCGGACCTTCTCATCGGCATCAATATCTCATCTCTCGAGTTTAAATTGCACCAACAGTGCTACTCAAGCTCAACCACGAGACCCATCTCCCTGAATCATTACCACCAGTTCTCTGATTCCTTATTCATCTCCAAATCAATAGCATCGGGTCTTCAAACCCTTAAATCAATTTTAGCTCGTGATTCACATCATCCACTCTCGTCCGCATCTCTGTTCTTCATCCGTTGTATGATACAAACCCATCTTCTTTACCATCTCAAACTCAATCTCTACCTTTCGTCAATCCACCACCAACCCATCTTCCAATCGAACCCTAACCTTCTATTTCGGTATAATCGAGCTCGATCGCCATTAACCCATCTGATTTCTCTCGATTTCTTCTTTGTATTCAACAGCGGCAAGAACTCGTCACGATTCTCTTCTCTCGTGTATCGATTTCACCTTCTACATCTCCCCGAGCTTTATCTCAAGAAACATCGTGCTCAAACAGAACCCTAATCTCATCGCCTACCTCCCGATCTCTCCCTCGATCTCTCTCGGTAAAGAGTCTTTGCTTTAAATTCAGTGAATGAATGATTGAGAGATAGTTCTCTCGATTTCAAGTTTAAGTTTTATGGGGCGGGTATGGATCGGGTACGGGTATGGGTCTACGGGTTTAGGGTGTGGGTGGATTCGGACACCCAACATTAGTACACCCAAAATGTGCTATTTTCACTCCCTTCTTTGGATAAGGGACACCTCTTTGACCTCCCCTTAACCTTGGTGGGCTCCATATAGTATTCCCTCCTTCGTGAAATGACAATTTTACCCTTTTTGCTCAATTTTGATGATTTCTTCTTCTTTTCCTCGTGCGACTCCAAAGTAGCTACAAAACTCAAAACAAGCGTAAAATACATAATTTACAAGAAAAATAGCAAAGAAAGCATAAACTACTAGATAGTAAATTAGGTGTATTCTACACCTATCAAATTCCCACACTTAGACTTTGCTAGTCCTCGAGCAAATCAAACTAAAAATTCACAACTTCAAAGCGTTCAAGCGTCACAAGCATCCAAAGAGTTATGAGGACATAGAGTTTCGCATGCTAGTAATAAGAAGTTAGAAATACTAAAGAACATATTCTCGTCCTTAAATGTTGAGTGAGAAATAACCACACCATAATGAGAGAATGCGTGTTTGAGAAACGATCAATAAGCATTTCGCCTCGACTTCTGCCTCACCAAATATGATTTTATGATAATTGCACTCAAGAAGACGGATTTTTTATGGTTCTCACATGTGTGCAGGTAGGAATGAAGAGAGAATTCCTGCAACACGTTGAATGGTGGGAAGGATAACTTCCGAAATATTTTTTAAAAACCCACATCTTTTAATATTTTGAAAAACCATTTTTCTAACGATCTCTAAGAAAGGAAATCAACCATTATTATCGAGGATGAGATTACTTACTTACCTTCACATCCGATCGCTAATTATGATAACACCACTCTCACGGCATCCAATAGAAACGTCTTCCGCTCCTCGTCTTTATCTCCTTAGTCTTCGTCTTCGGTTTCAACTATTGATGATAAACCCTTGAATTTCATAAATCCTTAACAATTCTTAACTCTTTACCTTGAAATCCTTGTCGCTTGAAACTTCCTTATATATTTTCCTTCCCCACGGCTCATTCAATAAAAATATTTCTCTTGTTTTTCTCTCTTTTTTTTTTTTTTTTTTTTTTTTTTAATAACAAGAGAAATTAAATACAAAAATAAACCATGGCCGTGGGAGAAGTATTTTACCGCTTGATTCTTCACAACTTGAAATCATAAACTTCAAAAATTCTCACCTTTTACTTTTCTTCGCTTTCATGAATAAGTCTTCATACTTGGATATAAAATTACCTCATTGTATAGTAAGTCCTCAACATGTGTAAAAATCTGCTCTTTGTATGTTGCTTTACTTGAATATGAAATTTGCTCTTTTTCTCGTTTTGTTGCTTGTAAACCTTAAACTTTTTCAACTTTCCTTGTAGATTTTGATGTCGCTCCTTGTTGATGATGAATGTGTTTCTATGGATCCGTTGTTGTCGAGAGAGAGAATGGTGCTAGCTGCAAATCGAACTACAAGAAGGAAGCTTTCATCTATGGACGTCACCCTCATGATTGACAAAATTAGCACTCAAGAGATCAAAGAGTAGTGCTTTTATTGGTGGGAGGTTGGGTAGCTCACCATTCTACCCTAATTAACTTACGGTGACACACACTCAAAAGAAGCTCTTTAGTAGATGGAAAATTTCTGGGTCGGTGCCTCTCATGATATGAATACGGGTAGTCTCCACTAATGATTGATCAAAGCAACTCTAATAACGCACTTCTCCCTGCACCAAATTCGCATCACCGGCATGATTAAATCCATTATTTAACACTCAAACAAACAAGAAATCCGAATGTAGTTCTCTAACATTTCCAAGTTCAATTATGCCTGTCAAAATCTCTATGTAAACATACCTAGAAGTATGCTAGTGACTCTAAAATCTTTAAAAGTTGGAATTTTTAATTAAAACTTTTTTTTTTTTTCAATTTTTTTTTAAAAACATGCTTAACCACTCCCCCACACTTAAACCTTACATTGTCCTCAATGTAATTGAATCCTCCTAGTAAAGTCAAGGTGGGAAATTTTAACATGATAAGAAAAAGAAATAACAAAAAGCAAAAAGATAAGAAATACAAAACCGATGGGTTGCCTCCCATTAAGCGCTTGTTTTAAAGTCGACGGCCCGACTTAGCTCTTGCAAGATTCATTCCCCATATACTAACAATCGGAAAATTTGAGGATCCACCCATAATACCTGTTTTGCAAACAATAACTCCATACAAATATTAGCACAAGAAAACAATAGTGAAATTATCGCTCGATAGAAATTTCCCCCCACACTTATTCTCGTCCACACTCGGAAGTGTATAAAGAACATAGAATTTGGGAATTTCCATGGTTTCCTCTTGGCAAACCTGCATAGTGTTAGCATCAAGTGTTTCCAATGGTGGATATCTAGAAACAAAATCATCCAAAAATACTTTCGAAGCACATACATTCAAACCAATAAGAGGTGAAGGAGAAGAATCAATATGCAAAGGGTTAGACAAACCTTTCACAATCTCTTGTATTATAGAATCCTCTTCATCCTTAAAAAATTCAAGTGAATTACTTACCTCTTGTATATCGTGGTCCTCTATTAAACCTTGCAACCATTCCTCGTCGTTTTCTACCTTAACCATAGTCTCGGCATCATTAAAATCATTCGCAAGTTCAATTGGGTCTTCCACAAAATCAATGAATGTGGTTTCATCCTCTATCATCATCTCTTCAACATTCTCATCATCGGAATCGGGCCATTCTTCCCTCATATAATCTTCCTTGGTATAAATTGTAAGATCTTCTTGTGAGGGTATTACTTCGTTTACAACAATAGGCAAGTGATATCCAAACTCCTCCTTTTGAATAGGTGAAGGATCGTTATTATGATCCGGAGTTGGAATAACTTCCTCATTGTTGCAACACTCATACACTTCCGCGGACTCCCATCTTTCCCTAAGAAATTTTTTCCAAGCAATAAATGCATCTTCCTCAAGCTCTTCCTTTTGAATAGGTGATTGATCATTATTAAGATCAAGGCTTGAGTAATCTACACTAGCGTCATCAAAAGTCTCCAAAGGTTGGTCCTTTTCAACACAATCATCTTCATTTTCAGACTCACCATAATAAGAATCTTCATCGGTTTCATAACCTTTATCCCGACGTCGTTTAAGTTCAATATGAATGGTCCTACTAATTTCTGCGACAAGATCTTCCGAGTCTCCATCATCTTCCAATTTGTATAATTTACGTACAAGTTTCGACGTTCACACGCTTACCACCGTTTATAGAGTTTATATTTGTATCTCCTCTTTTGGAAAAAGTGAAGGAAAAACACGATGAAGAGGAGTATATTCCAAATTCTCTGTCTGCACATTACTAGAAAACAAATTGTTAGATGCATAACTATCCTTCCATCCGTGTGTTTGTCCACTTACATACCCGTCATAAGGTTGTTGATATGTATGAGAATATCCATAAGGTTCTCAGAGAAAATTTATCATAGCCAAAATATTGGTTTTGATTGTATCCTAAGGATGGTTGGAAGTTGTCATAATGTTGAGGTTGAAAACCGTATTGATTGTTGTAATATGCTTGCTCTTGTCCACCGTACATGGAAAACCGATACCTGAAATAAGATTCAAAAACCAAGTTAGATACGGAATAGAATCCAACAAAGCAAGAATAAACCAAAAAGAAAAATAAAAACAACTAAAATCATCCGCTGCTCCCCGGCAGCGGCGCCAAAATTTGATGCGTGTCGTAGGTGCAATCAAATTAATTAATACTTTACTACCTAATTAACAAGTAATATAGGGCAGTCAAGGTCGATCCCACGAGGAGCAAGAGATTCTAGTTGTAAAAGTTGTCACAAAAGGGGGTGTAAAAAGCAAAAGAAAATAAACAAAACAATTAAAAGATAAAGTTGAAAGCAATAAAAGAGACAAGATCAAGGAATCCTTCTTCGTTACGAAACAATGAATCAAGTTATGTTCTTTTCTACTTGTTATTAGTCACAGATTATCACCAACCGTAGGATAGCAGGTCCGCTTAGCTAGCCCCAAAATCCCTAATTTCACCGAGTAAAGGGAAGTCCGCTTAGTTATCGATTCTATTCAAAAGAACCACCTTGAGGTCCGTTTACAAGATGTAATTCCCAGAATGCATTAAGATTTATGAATTTAGGTTTAGTACTAGTAGTTAAACTCGGTTCGCTTGGTTCACTTTCTAGCGTTGTTTCTACACACAATTGCTCCACGGAATCCCTCCGCAAGGTCTTGTGTTTTCTACTTGTGTAAAGTGTCGAGAACGATTACGTATTCCCTAACTTATACTAGATATAGATCAATTAACAAATCAATTTAGCGTGCACTCCAAACAATCTATCAATCAATCATGAATGTCTTTAAGATCACTCCTTTTAGTAAAAACAATCGATAATCATGTGAAAAATCTCAAGATAGAATTGAAAACAAAAACTCAAATCATGTTAAGAACTAGGAATTCATCCTCAATCAATAAAATTAACTACTCATGTTAAAGAGTTCACACAAAGAATAAGAAAAGAAAAGAATTGTGTGTGTAGAGATGTGTGTAAAATGTGTGTAGAGAGGTGTGTGTAAAAGATGTGTGTAGAGAGTGTGTAGAAGTTGTAGAAAACTTCTCTATTTATAAGCTTCAATATTCTCCAAATCTTCTAAGGAGTAGAATCCTTTTCCTTTTGCAATTCAATTTCCAAATCCAAGCTTTTCTCTTCTCTTCCACCTTCTCTTTCCAAATTTGAGTCCAATTCTCCATCCAATTCCTAGCCCAAGTCTTCATGCCCATGAGAGAAGTCCATAGAAAGTTCTGGAATTTTGCTCGCCGGAAAACTGGGATTGTGGCCGGAATCCGGCCGGAAAACGTCGCCGCCGGCCACCTGGAAATTTCTCCGTCGAGAGAATATTCGACGGAATATTCCGTCCGGTCCTCCGTTAGGACTAACGGTCAAAGGGGTCGACCGTCAGTCAACCGTTAGTCAGCGGGTCAACGATCCAATTCGGCTGAGTCAACTCAGAGTCAGAACCGAGTCAGTGATCCAGCTCAGTCCAGACCAGGCCACTTGCCAGGCCATCTTGTGTTGCACCAGGATGGTGCATCGGCTTTGCTCCGGCCAAGATGGCCTGCACTATTCTTCATCCGACCATAATGGCTATACACCCCGCAAAACATCCTGGCATTCATCTATACATGCATTTCTTATTCACAATTACCACCTGAGCTGCCTCCTGCCAATTCACAACCTCAACTCCAAATGCTCAATTACCACCTGCAGATTTATTGGCTTGTATCAGCGACTTCCCTTGCACAGTCTAGTCCACTCCTTCCCGACCATTCTATCAATTCATAGCTCCTGTGCTTCCAAAGATTAGAAGCTGCCACCTCCCAATAATTCCTTGCTTGGCTGGTTTCATCTCCCACGCTGTGACTACGCATTTCATTATCTCGGTACTCATATCGCCCAACCTCAAACCCCAAATCTCAATTTCTGCAGACACGGCTCAATTGACAATCCAAATGTGCCTGCATTCGTCCATAACAATGCCTCCAATTTCTGCTAGCTCTTTAGCTCATTTGCAATGTTGAGACCAAACCACTCATTCTCGCAAAACGCAATTGGTTCACGCAGGACTTCCAAATTTGACAATTATTTTGCAATGCCATTGCTCGCATCTCCATCATTATTCCTCCAGTTCTTCCATTCATTGCCGACATCTAGGGCTCATCCTCGTGACATTCCTAACACATTCATCTAAAGCCATTTTTCACTTACTCAACGACAACAACTCATTCTCGATCTGGACCTTCTCATCAAAGATCAATATCTCATCTCGAGTTTAAATTGCACCAACAAATGCTACTCAAGCTCAACCACCAGACCCATCTCCCCTGAATCATTACCACCGGTTCTCTCGATTCCTTATTCATCTCCAAATCAATAGCATCGGGGTCTTCAAACCCTTAAATCAATTTTAGCTCTTGTGATTCACATCATCCACTCTCGATCTGCATCTCTCTGTTCTTCATCTCGTTGTAGCAGATACAAACCCATCTTCTTTACCATCTCAAACTCAATCTCTACCTTTTGTCAATCCACCACCAACCCATCTTCCAATCGAACCCTAACCTTCTATTTTGGTATAATCGAGCTCTCGATCGCCATTAACCCATCTGATTTCTCTCGATTTCTTCTTTGTATTCAACAGCGGCAACTCGTCACAGATTCTCTTCTCTGTGTATCGATTTCACCTTCTACATCTCCCCGAGCTTTATCTCCACCAGCAGCGACATCGTGCTCAAACGAACCCTAATCTTATCGCCTACCTCCGATCTCTCCTCGATCTCTCTCTCTCAAAGAATTTGCTTTAAATTCAGGTGAATGAATGATTGAGAGATAGTTCTCTCGATTTCAAGTTTAAGTTTTATGGGGCGGGTATGGATCCGGATGCGGGTATGGGTCTACGGGTTTAGGGTGTGGGTGGATTGGGACACCCAACATTAGTACACCCAAAATGTGCTATTTTCACTCCCTTCTTTTGGATAAGGGACACCTCTTTGACCTCCCCTTAACCTTGGCTGGGCTCCATATAGTATTCCCTCCTTCGTGAAATGACAATTTTACCCTTTTTGCTCAATTTTGATGATTTCTTCTTCTTTTCCTCTGTGCGACTCCAAAGTAGCTACAAAACTCAAAACAAGCGTAAAATACATAATTTACAAGAAAAATAGCAAAGAAAGCATAAACTACTAGATAGTAAATTAGGTGTATTCTACACCTATCAATATACAATCAGTACAAGGATCCTTGTGATCTATACTATCAATTGTACAATGATTTTTCCATATAGGTTCACGAACGAAAAGATCTGTGGTGTACTAGGCGTCCTTTTTTTTTTCAGAACAAGCAAAACACTATGTTTGAAATAATTGGTATCAGATTCACCCTTCAGTATTAATTAAAAATCATCAGCAGATAAATCTAATATTTGGAGTGGTATCAGTATCAACTCTATGCTAGATGGCTCTAATATTGTTGTAAGTTTGGATACTAACGCCTTAAGTTACTCTTTTAATGAATTCTGAATTTGGAAAAAAAAAAAAAAAACTCGTTTGCTGTTTGGCAACCATTATTTTAATGGATTATCATCACATAATCCATTATGCAGATTATAATGAATTATATATGTATTTGATAATCATTACAATAATTGATTATTTTAATCATAATTGAAAAAATCCATTATTTTCATAAATAGAAAAATGTTGTTTTGAAAATTTATTGTAATCAATTATTCTTTTTTCTAACAAACTTAACTTAAATTTTTCTTCTTTATTTCTCTAAACTATTAAGAGACACAAAAAAACAACTTAAGACTAAAAAAGTCCTAGGTCATTGTTCTTTCCTTAAGATGATAATTCTAAGATAATCAATTATTTGCAAAAAAATGTTTGCGAAAATTTATTTTGAAAATGATTATATCAAAATCATTTATCAATTTTCATAAGTAGATAATCATAAATTTTACCAAACAAAACCTAATGTCTAAGAAACCATTGTTCTTCTATGTCTTTCACCCGACACGGCCCAACATACCACAGACAACTATTATCCACATTGGGTCTTCTTTTTTTTTAGAAATCTCCGAGACCATTTGGCCAGTGAGATTTTATTTGTAAGTCTTATATTCCTAATAGTCACACAAATTCTTTAGATAGCAGATTCTCTCCCAAGCTGTCCAGCTTATCTTTCTTCTATCTCGAGACCAAAGAAAGTCTCTCTTTATTTGGTTTATCTTCTTTTCTACCTTCACTGTAATAGGAAATATATACGGAAAATGGGTCATTTGTCCAAAATAATTTAAAACACGGTTCAAATGGACGAGTAAAAAATTTTATGGGTGAAATGGACAAAAAAAGTAGCAATGATGAACCGGATTCATCCTGGCTTAAACTTAAAAAATAGCAAGGATGAAACTGGATGCATCCTGTGTAAAATAAAAATAAGAAAAATATTTGAAAATGGACCAGGATGAAACCAGTTTACATCCCGCCTATTTTTAAATTTTTGTCCATTTAAACAAGATCTAAATCGATTGTCCTTTTCACCCTGGGAAATTTTGATTTTGGTTTTTTTAACCAATTTTGTGAAATATATAAGATTGTTATATACAAGATTGTTAATGGGGTGCCAGGATTGGTGGGGATGTACCAATCCAAGGCAAAAATTGCTTTGTCCTATATAAAAATTGTTTTGTCTTATTATAGTTTTGGTACACCCCACTAATCCTGGCACCCCATTAGCAGCCTTGGAAATATAGACCGATAGTTTAGCTCTAATCATACGGTACGATTTATACCCGCAATTTTGGGTACATCCGCCTAAAGTCTTAACCTGGTTTCTTTTAACATGTTTAATGCTCAACTTTAATAAAAAAAATAAAAATAATCATGCACACGGTTTCAAATAACTCGAAATTAAGACCTCGCTTTGATAGGTGAATGACAAATATTGAATCCAAAATTCAGTTACCAAGGAGTGTACAAAAGGTGGCGTCCAGCCAGTATTTAGGAGGTGCCATAAGTTGTAAATTTGGGGAATGAACAACATTCAAATAGTTCTAAACAGTATATTGCTACTTTCATATTTAGTAAGATTCGATTTCAATAAGTGTACGGCTGTACGCCTTATTAACGTCTGCCAAAAGATCCTTTTCCGGCTTTCAACAAAGAAGCATACAACAACTCATTCCATGTATCAGGTACACCTGGTAAGCACCAATGACTACAATCCTGAAAATTCATTGCTGCAATTCTCTCTTCGGCAGTTAAATTCTTCGCATATGCAGAGGGGTGTGCATCAGCTCGATAGTAAGTAAGTTTACTGACATTCAGATATATAACAGGAGTCTTCATTTTCCGAAGAGTATTTTCTAGTATTTTCACTTGTCGGGGGAAAGATGGTACATATGTTTCGTTACTCATGATCGGCTCTGTTTCTAAGTTACAGTGTCCACCTGTGTTCCATCTCCCTCCTCTGCACAACAGACAAAATTAGTTTCAGAAAGACAATAGAAAGAAAAAAAAAATTGATGGCGGGAAATGAAAAGGCGCAATACTTACACGTAATGTGTTTCTGAATATCCTCTGAAAACAACTTGGGTTTTGTTAGGATCGATATTTCTGTCCATCCATTTCCTCCAAGTAGCAAGACCTTTCTTGTATGCTTTATTGATGTCCAGTTTCGGGTACAAGTAATTACCTTCTTGAAAATAGTTGATTCTGTAATTAAAGATTAGTACTTCCGTAAGGAGTATTTCAATACCAACGATAAAGAAATCGGCAATTCGAAGAAAAAGAGATTTTTTTTTCCCCTCTTCATGTTTACTTACCCATTATTAGTTTTTGCATCGACCCACCAATGAAATGAATCGAAAACTATAACGTCTGCATCACGATATACCGATGCTGACATGTCATCAATCAAGTCCAGTCTTAAAGTCTCTGGCTCCTGTATTAACAAACTGTTGTTTCTGCGGCTAATTGGATTTGTTTCGCTCACCAAAAACGAAGACCAGACAAATACTACGGTACAATTGTAGTCCTGGTTTCAGAATATAAACATATACACATCAGCAATTCATCATCAGCAACAACAAAGAAAAAAGGGGGTCTTTTGCGCTACAATGCACGAGAGACCTCTAAGTAAGTTAAGCATGACTTGCCTCATATAACACCGAAGAATCTCCTCTTGACTTGAATTTCCCAGGAGGGGAAGAAACTTTGGTCTTGTCTGGAATGACATTCCATAGGATGCACAATAAAGAAGAAAACATATTACTATTCAAAGAATCCCCAACAAATACCAACTTTTTCCCTCTCAATCTCTCCAGAAAATCAGTTGCATTCAGAATGCTGCAAAAAAAAAAATACAAACAAAAATCACTAATTAGATTACTTCAAGGTCGCACGTTACGTAATGAAGGCCTGACTTGTGCGATGGCCAGTCTTTTGATTATTGAAAAACTGTCTAGTTACCTGGGGATATCATTACACCTTGGATTTGTTTGTTTTGACAGCCATTCCCATTGCCACTGGAGGTACTGATCATCAGGTCTTCCATTGTCTTGACAAGAGAAAGACTGTCTAGTGAGATATGGGCAAGAACCAGGTGGATAATATAGATTTCGATCCTCGACCTTTAGCCATTCACCCTCAAACATATCACAATCACTATAAGAAGATTGATCCTCATCCTCATCAACATTACTTTGTTTCTTCTCATCATTTGGTCTACTACTGTAGTCATCACCGGATAAATTGCTCGTGGTTGTAGTAATATTGTCTTTTGTACCTAAGAACTCTTCCACCGTAGTTAGATTATTGGGAGCAACACGTGTGCCCTCATAACTGGTTTCTGTGAGGTTTGTTTCGGATAGTTTATCGCCCTCATAACTAGTTTCTGTGAGGTTTGTATCGGATAGTTCATCGAGGGTGAAGTTGCTCGATAACTCTGGAGAAGCAGTAGGAATGCCAATGCTAATGGTGGTACTAGAAGAGTATTCTTCTTCCGGTAAAGTAACTTTGACATAATTATTTTGAAGCACAGGATTGATTAGCGACGAAGATATAGATGGGAACATAAAGATAATAGTTGTTAGAACTAATACTGCAGCTCCAAAGACAAAACCAAAACCAAACAGTACGTTGAATGATGCTTTTCTCTTTGAACGGTGATGAGACGATGTCTCCAGTAGGTGACATAACTTCTCTGTAAGCCTTAGCTTTCTCATTGTTCAAAACATAGGAAGGCGCAGAGTTTGTTCCTGAGCTTGTTTAGACAGATACAAGTGATAGTGAAGAGAAAGAAAGAAGCTTCTTCTACTGCACTTGCAATATGTATTCTTTCTAAACCGGATCAGATCATTATGAATTACTGGTCGTACTAGCATGAAACTTGTATCGATGACCAATTTTATATTTCCCACCGACAGTATTCATATTCAACACTCTTAATTGGGATTCACAAATGGAAACTGAAGATCTATGTAATAGAAGAAACCAGAAAAGATTTCAGATTAAGAAACTACCTCGAAAAGTTAATAATGTAATAATTTATTTTAACAATGTTTAAGATTGCATGACACTTTTGCACGACTTATGCGATAAAATCGCATCCTGTACAGTGAGTAATTATGAACGCTACAAACGAGGTTTACATATGTGTTTCTTTTAACAAATATAGGTCAACTGATAAAATATATATAAAAAAAAAGGTCATACAGTATTACAATGAATCTCACCCTGCCTGAAATTGGAAGGCAGAATTGGTTATGCATATGGAGGGTCATCTAGTTGGTGATTGCATCTGATTACGCATTGGTAGCGCAAACCACTTTTTCAAGTAGCACAACCATTTCTACGGAAAAAATTTTGAACTCGCAATGCGAGTTCAAAAACGAACAACATCAAAGTAGTTGGATGTTGTAGATATGAATTCGCAGTCGTTGGATGTTGCAGATATGACATAAATTCTAATCGCGGGTTAAGTCATGATGTCATCTCTTGCAACATCCAACGACGTGGATGTCATGAGTCAGCTATTTGAACTGTGATAGGAAGTTCAAAACTTTTCCCATTTCTACCCCTCATCAATACATTCGGCCAATTTGGTACGTAGGAAATACCAATTGGTCCTACAAATAATATATTAGAGAGAGTCTAGTCCAATTGACCTAGTCAATTGTCTGTTTGGTCCTATTTGGTAATATAAATTATAGTTTGGTCCTAAAAATTATACTTTGGTCCTAGGGTAATGTCATGGATGATGTAGATGTCATCTTGTAGTGGCAGAAATACCCTTATATTATTGTTTGGTCCTAGAAAATAATGGTTTGGTCCTAAGAGCAACCACAGTGGGCGAGTAAATTTATATATTTGGTAAAAAAACGAGACACAGCGGGACAGACTATCGACTAAAAGCCGGACTAAAACCAAATCCCAGACTATATTTGGTCTGGGACCAAGACTAAAACCAAATATAGTTGGGCGGTGGTATAATGTTCGTTTGTCATCGGGCGGGTATATAAACTACGCTTGACATGAAGCGCATGTATAGTCTTCGTCCCACGAACAGGCGTGCATATAAACTACGCCCCAATGTAGCGTTGCTGAAATGTACCCCGATTGGGCGTTGATAAAGTTAACGCCTGGCATCAGGCGTTGATATACACACCGCCCCACTGAGAAGAACGTAAAGTTAACGCCGCATCAGGGCGGTCATAAAGTTAACGCCTCAATCAGGCGTTCATAAAGTTCACGCCTGATGCCAGGCGAATCTAATACCCCCGCCTGATAGGAAACGTGATCTGGACAAGAAGAGTGAATTTGAGAGACAGGAACAACAGAAAGGCTCGACGACTCAGACATCAGAATTAAGACACAGTGTAAAAGTATCAACTGCAAATAATATTAACAAGGGGACTGGTACTAGTCTACTACTAGATATCTTGAGCGCGTAAAGGGATATTTAATTTCATCATCTAGAGCTTTTAATGGAACTAGTATCTTTCGAAAATGCTCTCATAAGAATCAAACATCTGCAACAGCTGTTTCAAAAGCAAACAAGCCAACTGGCTCTATAGATCATGCCCACGGTTCCGGGAACCAGAGACATATGCATAGTAGTGTACATGCACCTGTAGTAGTTACTTCGATGAAGATATTAGGGCCACTGAAGCAAGTTCTCAACGAACGGTAATTTTTCGAAACAAGCTCATATTATACGTTCGCCTGGCAACAGGCGGACTTTTTATTCACGCCCCATCCGGCGAACACTATATCTCCGTCTCGTTATGGGGCGTATGTTATATGTTCGCCCCAAAACCGGCCCACGTAAAGTCTCCGCCGTTGTCGGGCGTGCGTGCATAATACCTCCGCTCCATCCGGCGCAAAGTATACCACCCCCTCATCAAACGAACATTATATCTACGCTCCATCGCTCCATCAAATTTAGTAGTGTCACAACACGGACTAAACCCAAACTTTGGTATTTTTTTCCCTCTTTGGTCTTTGGTTATACTCGCACCACTGCAGTTGCTCTAAGGTAACCATACATATACAAAAATTTAATAGAAAATATCCCATTCTCAGATTTACTTTCTCTCTCCTCTCTATTTCAGATCTAGTTTCTCTCCCCATTTTTTCTTTTTTCTGTTGCTGTTCATGAAGACAATGAAGAACAACGAAATTTTTAGGTTTATTCGTCACTATTTTGTTACTGCCACTGTTGAATATGATGATGAAGACGATGGAGATGATGAAGACGACGGAGATTTTTGTGTTTCTTCGTCACTTTTTGTTGCTGCTGCTGTTGAAGAAGATGAAGACGATGGAGTTTTGAAGATTTTTTTGCTGCTGTGTATGACGGAGACGAAGAAAACGATGAAGAAAACTAATATAACCTTCGATCTTCATCTTGGATCTTGATTTTTTTGGTGTTGTTAATGAAGATTTGATGTTGTTGCTGCTAGTGAAGTCAATGAAGATGATGAAGAAGATGAAGATTTATGCGTTTATTGTTGTTGGTGCTGCTGCTTAAGAAGAACTTCATTCCTGAAATGAACTTCATTTTTTTGAATGAAGTGTTTTTTTAGGTTTTTATATGGACTTCATTTAAGAATGAAGTCTATTTTTAATCTATTTTTAGTTTTTTATATATTTACGGAATGAAATCTGTTTTTTAGGTTTTTATATGGACTTCATTTAAGGATGACTGCAAGAAAATAAGTAAAAATTAACACGGAAGAAAGTACTTTTGTCGGTTTAATATTTTTAAATAATTGTGGACCAACAGTATAGGCGTTTTCCTAAAGGGCAAAAGCATACATGTGCCCACCTAAAAAGGACAAAACGATATTTTTCCCTTTGGTATACACAACAACGAAATGATGCATCTGTTGCTACAAAACATATGTTCCAGAGAAAAATTCAACAAAACACCTTCGAAGTGCATAAAAATAAAAGTACTTTCAAGTAATAACTACAGTACTTCCGCAAGTGCATTCAACTAGTAGCAAATCCATGTCGGGCAATTAATACTTGATATAAATAGCACATCCTGAGTTCCAAACAAAAATTAGAAAGACCATATGTGATTCCCATTTTAAAATTCCATTAAGAAAGAAGACAATTTCATATCCATAGTGTAACAAGAAAGGTATAAAATAGTTCACATCTCAACCATCACGATTTAGGTGCTACCTGTAAAAATGAGCCAAAGTGAACATCCTAATCTAAGCTAAAATTAATTGCAGAACTCCATAATGAACCATAATGAAAATACAACCACATCACAAAACGTTATGAAAGGATGCCCACGCTACACATCAAAATATGTCTAAAAGAAACTTGACCACACGCTACACATCAAAATATGTCTAAAAGAAACTTGACCAGTGGCTACAAGCATAAGAAAACATGCTCTAAAGCATCAGGTGTAGTTTTAGCAGAAGGGTTGATATCAGTAGCACGTGACTAGTAAGTGAAGTTTGACTTTACAACAAATTACCAGGGTGCCACAGAAAAGTTCCCATATTTTACCAGGTATAAATAAAAGACATAATGTAAATCTGGTAATCCTAGAATGACTCAAGGTGACATTGCTAAAGACTAGTACAGCATAAAAGTTACCTCCCTAAGTAAAAATCAAAACAAACAAAGCGTTCAATTTGTTTTTACACCTCAGTAAGCAAATTTGACTTGACTGGTGTACAAACAAAATACACTTTCAAACATGCTAAAAATCAAGAGGTAATAACTCAATAAAAATCATAATTATAGGTTTTATGTAATATATACATCCATATAAAGAACATAACGGTAAATGAGGACAAGATATCATACAGAAGAATAATGAAACTGGACACCCATTCAACAATGTTTGACAAACAATCACGTCAAGGACTGCAATACATTACTCATTCTATTTTCAATACTTGGTTCGAACTTCCAACAAAATGCACCACACCATATTTTTGAATAAAGCAAAGTAGAGCCATGAGTGAATGATTGATACTAGAGATCCCAAATTTATATTAAAACTAACGTAAAAGATGACAACAGACGCTAATTATAAATGTCGAAAGACAGACGTTCTGGCAACAAAATTACGTCAAAACCAAAACCCTAAATTCATCTCAATTTACTTGTCTTCCATTGAATTAAACCTAAACAAAAGAAGCAGAAAAGGTTCTACCACCACAACATTGAGAGCAACACAAAAGCAAATTTCAGCAACTTAATCTCCCTTTCTCCTGAATGAGCATCCCTCTGTAAGTCTAGCTTTACCTCCTGTTGGTTGGCACAAGACAGTTTGACAATTTCCACAGACAACCACAGTTTGTGAGTGACTGAATACAGTAGTTCTGCAACCAATCCAACAACAACAAACATAGAAAGATTCAGACACACAATCTCGGCTACATAACTTATAAAAGAAAGAAATTGAATATAAAGGCTAAAGAAACTTACATGTTGAAGCATCCTTGGCACTTAACATCCTGTTTCAAAACAGACAAACAAACACACTATTAAGATTATAGGAAGAGATAATGTACAAAATGAATGCCCAGTGCTGAGTCCAGAGGACTTCAAACAAATATAGATGCAAACAAAATAATGATGTTCATAGGCATGTGAAAATGTTGTTGTAGGCAAATATCATCTATTATTTAATCATCCCTATCAAAATCATACCTCCCTGTTCTTTGTTCACCTTGCTCCACTTAATAATGCTAACCTATCAGCATCTACTTACTCTTCTCAAATGTGCAATAGTTTATCAATTAAAGGAAACACAACATATAAATCAAAACCACTAAATATTTTATGACCAGGCAGGTGATGGTAATATTATCTTTCCAACCCAACAAAATCAACATAAATTGGGATTATTTAGTGACCAGCGTAAACACACATAAATTCAAAACCATAAACAGCTTGAAATAAATTAAATGAAACTTACATTGCTAGATGATTTAATAATAATCCTCATGTATAAAGTCAGGAAACAAACAAAGAAATTTCTAATAACTTGAAGACAGAAACAATAAATCTCGAACTAGATAACAGATGAAAATAGATCAGGAAAGTAAGAGATAGAGATAATGATGATAATTAGTACCATGAAGAAGGAGTTTGGAGATTGAACTAAACGTTTGAGCTTGTGTCTCCTCTTTTCCAGCTCAGCTGGTGGATTGAGCAGATCGATATCATTTGAAAGAACCTACAACATACAAACACCACATCATCATCACCATCGTCGTCAATCAGAACCAAACAACAAACAAATGAGAACACAAATCTTACTTACCATGATGAAGAAACCCTAGGAAGTGAAGAGGAAGAGATTATTGTTTTTCTTCGGAGCCGCAGGCAGAGACGGAGAGAAGAGATTCTAGGGTTTTGAAGGAGCTGAGAAATCTTGTTTTGACTACTTATATAAGAGAGAAGTTAGATGACTTTACGATCTTGACCGTCGGATTTGGGCGTAGCACTAGGGCACTTGTTAAATGGGTCTGGACCAGACTGTGGCCCAATATTAGGATACCCATCGGGTAAGGGCACTTGTTAATATCTCATTTTCTACTTTACTTTCTTCATAGAGAGCTGAGAGATTCAGAGTTTAATGGCGATTTCATCTTCTTCTTCCTCCTCTTTAACACGATTTGTGACAGCGCCATGTCAAAAAGATCGTATCCTTTCGTTCGGAAACAACATCAATTTTAACAAGAACAGCAAGAGGAATAACAAGTTATGCATCAATGCATCATCTTCTTCTTCTGCTGCTGAGAAATCTATCAAAGAACTCACTCTTGATTCAAAGGTAACACAGGCATCTCAATTACCCAAACCTTTCGTTATTCTCAAGTAGTGCTTGTTTTACTGATATGTATTCGCTTTCACACACTACGCTTTAATTGTTTGGTTGTATGCCTCACTGAAATGTCATCGGTAAAATGCTTGTTTGAGTATCACTAGAGGTACTTCTGGTCAGTTAATGCGCCTACCAGCTTTAGAAATTCATAAGTCTCATAAAATTGTACTCACCGATTGCGAATCATGTCTCAAGAACTAAACACCACAATGGCATTGCAGACACACTCTTACCTGTTTGAGTGAATTGACACTCTTAACTTTAGAATATGTTTTCAAGACCAGACATAGTCCAGGTATCTACTCAATAGTAGGGACCTTTACAAAGTCTGGCAAAGCAAACATAGAGAGCAGTAAAATCAGTTCTTGAGATGGCTTGCCATTTATCTGGTGCTGGATTCACTGTCTCTCTAGGTCTCCACCGATTGCTCGATAATCTTCTTTTCATGATCAATGGAGCTACATTTGGAGTCCACATTTTGCTGTAGTTTTTTCTTTTCGTTGTTGTTGTTGTTTATGATTTGGGTATGTTTTTCAATAATTATCAAAGGTTTAAGGCGTAAATGAAGATGTTTCTTGTCCCTTTAGCTGCACTTAATGCGTAAATGAGTAATGCTTGTTTTACTGATATGTGTTCGCTTTCACACACTGCGCTTTAATTGTTTGGTTGTATGCCTCACTGAAATGTCCATCAGTAAAATGCTTGTTTCATAAGTCTCATAAGATTGTACTCATCGATTGTGAATCATGTCTCAATAACTAAACACCATAATGGCATTGCAGATACACTCTTACCTGTTGAGTAAAATGACACTCGTAACTCCACAAGATGTTTCAATTTGAGACCAGACTAGTCCAGGTGTCTACACAATAGTAGGGACCTTTTACAAAGTCTGGCAAAGCAAACAAAGAGAGCAGTAAAATCAAATCTTGAGATGGCTTGCCATTTATCTGTTGCTGGATTCGCTGTCTCTTTAGGTCTCCACCGATTGCTCCATAATCTTCTTTTCATGATTAATGGAGCAACATTTGGACTCCACATTTTTATGTAGTTTTTTCTTTTCGTTGTTGTTGTTGTTTATGATTTGGGAACGTTTTTCTATAATTATTAAAGGTCTTTGGGCGTAAATGTAGATGTTTCTTCTCCTCTAGCTGCACTTAACGTTTAGTGTCTTGCTGATTGCAGTTATTTTCAATGAAAAGAAGTAAGCTGTAAGGATCATAGACCGTTCGTTAATTTAGTTTTCCTTGAATTTACTCGTATGTTGATTCTGTGCATGGGTTTTGTGGCAATAATGTACAAAAATGTCGGAACGTGTTTATATTAATGTCTCATGTGAAGTCATGAGCTGGTACTTTTCATCTGGACATTAGGTGGAGGTGTTGTTGGACAGTGTGAAATGGGATGATAAAGGTTTGGCCGTTGCAATTGCTCAAAATGTGGATACTGGAGCCATTCTTATGCAAGGCTTTGCTAATAGGGAGGCACTCGCAACAACCATTTCATCACGCAAAGCCACCTTTTTTAGCCGCTCAAGGTCATCTTTGTGGACTAAGGGGGAGACTTCCAACAATTTCATTAATGTTCATGACATCTTTCTCGACTGTGATCGTGATTCTGTAAGCTTCTCTACAAACTGCTGCTCTTAGAACTTGCACTCGTCCAGCTTGTTAAATTTTAGAGTTGGTTTATACGATTTAAATCGCCAGATAATATACCTTGGAAAGCCTGACGGTCCCACATGCCATACGGGGTCAGAGACTTGCTATTATTCATCAGTTTATAATTTCCTCAATCATTCGAAGGTGCAAAATCTTGTCCTCTCATGTGATGATTTATTTATATGTCCATTTGTCTATCATTTCTTATTTATGACTGTTATTGGATCATCGTCCCTAATAAAACATCATTTTGGAAGGTAGAAGATTCGAGTTTGGCATTAACGACCTTGTACTCATTAGAGTCTACTATCTCCCAAAGGAAAGCTGAAATAGAAGCAGATGATAGTGGGAAGCCTTCGTGGACAAGGCGGTTATTGCTTGACAAGAAGTTATTGTGCTCTAAAATCAGGTAACACGGCAGTTTATATGTGATTAACATTCTCATCAATCAACTGCAGCTTTCTATCTAGTGAATGTTCTTTATGTTGTTTATGCATGGCCAACAGTTCTAAAGGTAACAAGTCACTATTGCCTCCTTACTTTTGCTAAGTCTTCAAGATCAAGCATCCAGTTTCGGTTTTGTCCTAGTAAATAAGTGGCAAATGGCTTATGTTGCCTTTTTTGTACTGTAATCAAGCAATGACGGGATAAGTCTGCATAAGAGGGGTTATTGTTAAGATTGTCCAATTGTCTGCTCTTGTAAGATAATTGCTAGTAGGTCGCGAGTCCTTGGCTCCTTCCATTCATTTGAACTAAGATTCTTGTTGCTAATATCTGTTTCCGCAATGGTGTGTACAGGAAGAGGCAGATGAGTTATGTCGGACATTGGAGGAAAATGAGGATCAATCACGTTCAGCCTCAGAGATGGCAGATGTACTCTATCATGCAATGGTTCTATTAGCACTTAAGAATGTAAAAGCCGAAGAAGTTCTTCAGGTTCTAAGGCTGAGATTCACCAAATCTGGTATTGAGGAAAAGAACAGCGGAAATGACGCTAGCCGTGACTTTTTTGCGGGTGCTTTGTGACAAAATACAAAAGAACGCGATTGTATGCTGAAACAAACGCATCATGAGAACCTGCGTAGATTGGGTAGTTTCAGAACTCCAACTGAAGGCCTGTGTAACTTTTTGGCAGCCATTGAGAATTTTCAATTTATAGTATGATGACTTGGTAGCGAAATGCTAAATTTCATGAGATCTGGATGTGTCATAGTTATTTCAGATTTACTTCCATATTTTATGTCAGAGAAACATTTGTAGTTGTATATCTTTTGTGATTGAATTAGATAAAAGAGTGACATTTTTCTAGGCTTTTCCTGGGTATTTAGTTTGTTTGAGTAATGTAAAAATAAGTGATGTTTGTATTAACTCTGCTAGTAATACTGTAATTGAAGCATGTTTAACTCGTTATGTGATGTTGTGGTAGTTAGAGCAAGTTTTATGGAATAGGTTGCTTGAAAGTCATTCCGACTTCTAACCAAGTTTGTAGAGTCCTGGAATCAGGCTGTCAGAGAGGCAACTTTTTTGGCCATGTTCCAGAATCTGTTTTGAGAGTCCACAAATATTGAGCATATGTATTAGAGCTTCTCCAATGGAATGTATGTGGAGATAAATGTCTAAGTCCATAGGATAGACATTCATTTTCTTCAAAAATCTTAAAAACACTTTTTAAAAATAAGATGACGTGGCTTTTTTGTTAGACATTGTCGAGGTGAATGTCAGTTTTAAACTTTCACCTTGTGAACATTGATGAAGCTTTTCTTCCAAAATTAATTCGATATATTAAATAGCCCTCTTTAGGTGTAATAAAATCTAAAATTTACTAAAAATAAAAAATACATTTAATTCATAAAAATCACCAACAACACCATTGGAGATGAAATGTTTCCCCCTAAATTTAAGGAAAAATTGGAATGAGATGTCTTGTTTGGGTTATCACACAACCACCATTGGAGAAGCTCTTAAAGAAATAAAAGTTCCATAATGATTTCCAAGATCTAAAAACAGAAAATAAAGGGACAGTTGACAGAAAACTAAGTGAACGATTGATTATCATGATATGGTTCATTTGCGTTACAAGTATAAACAGCCAAGAGATCTTTTCAGTTCTATCAGTCAAACTGATGAACTTCTATGCCTAGTTTCCTTACGGCCGCCTTTAATCTATCGTCAAAGATGAAAGACAACCACGCCAGCGTCTATAGCAAATCCGATCAGAACCGCTAGTTATGTGTGGTAGAATGACTCCAAGCTTTCATGCATCTGGGGGAATAACACCAGATTCTTGCATATTACATTGATCATATGGGATCTACTGGAAGGTTATGCATTTTCTTGGAAACAAGTAACCTCATTACTATATCCGTATGGAAGATATAGAAGATGAGAAGATGAGAACTGTAAAACCAATAATTAAAATACATAAAAAGAGGGACTTATGAATTATGCATGAACTGGAATGCTTGATGGCTTTGGTGGTAATTTGTCCGCAACCAAAATGTAGAACAGACCCATCACTCCTGCGTGCGATCTGATGCTGCTGTAATTGGATTCCAAGACTAGCGTCTCTCCATCAGATATCTTGACAGTGCCTGGTTGCGGATAGCAAGTTGACATGCCCACTATGTAGCCAGCTTCGTTGCCTGCTTCTTTTCCCTTTCCATAAACTGGCATGGAAGCGCATATGAGACGACCATCCTAATGAATTCATCAACATAAGAAAAAAATTTGTATGTTAGCCATCACATATAAAATTGATTTACTGGTAAAAATCAAGTCTGAACCTTTGAACTGTAAAATAATGGCGGGTTAAAGGATTAGCACATGACAGTTACTGGGCACTCTGTTAACTTTGTGAAGAAAGAACAAATAGTGACAGGTTTGGATGATCATGAAGGAGTAAGCTTATGAACAGGATTCTACATGTTTATAATTAGGTAACTACCTTTCCATAAAGAGCTGAACCAGTTCCTCCAGAATGCTGGTGACCAACGCCGTAGATAACATAACCACCATTGTGCATAACCACACTTGTCTTTTTGTTATCTATGCATTTAAGATCTTTATTTGCACCAGCACTACCACGCTCCACTTGATATTCCACCTGGTTAAAGAACTAACAAATTAGTATCCACATAAACATAACCAAGATGCACCACTATGGTCATGAATCTGCAGGTATGGCATTTTCTTAGTTCCTCAATAGAGACACTAGCTAACAACTCAAGCAAATAACAGTGACTGGATTGGAGTTGCATATATACCTTACAAGCTGTTGCTGAATTCCTTCCTTTTTCCATGTATCAGTAACATCAAAAATGTAAATTTTAGCAGGCACAATACTATCTTTCCAGTCAACCCACTTCACTGTATATCTCAAATAGAGGCTTTTTTAATGCTTCTGAAGCCTTTTCTTATCCTGCACTGGGTCTCATCATCACAACACTTCAAGCCTCCAGCATACTCAGGCGGCAGTTGTTGACCATACTCATCTGTTGTCACATTATACAGATTACACTTGCACTCCGTGCATCCTAGTCGATCCACCACACCCCGTGTATCAATTGCATGTATATTAACTAACCATCTCTCCTCATACCCTTTTGGGGTTTCTGCTGGATTGCCAACCTCTATTCCGTAGGGGTCTGGAACATACGTAGCTGTTTTGCGTGTTTCTGATCCAGGCCCAAAGTACTGGCCAAGATTCTTACAAACACCGTGGTTTCTCAAGATAATGTCCTCCTTTGGGTGAGTTTTATTAAGATCATTCCCCTCTGGAGACTTTGTATCATTGGAACCATAGTATCTTAAAATTATCCAGTGGTGAAGATAAGTTTTATGCAGAGGGACAGGGATCCCAGAGTCGTCAACTACTTCAGCCTTGAACTCCTTAATAGCTATATGACCTCTTGGAAAATCAATATTATAGTAAACTTTGTTAGCAACAGATCCTGCTCCCAGCACAAAATTAGGTGACAAGAAGACAGCGGATTTCTCCTACTGTCTTTCATGAAAATAGACTCTGAATCTTGAACTGCCAGAATCAGTGCGAATAATATTCCCAGCAAAAGCAGCAACAATAGAGGAATTTGCTTCATTTTTCCTGTCATTAAAATGAGCGGATCAAATTTATGAAGGCACGTAGCAGTTATAACTTGGTACCCCATACAAATGAACTTAATGTTTTGGTTATTTTTGCATACTGAATAGATCAGCATGGACAATAAGAGCCTAGTACAACCCACCACCCTGTGTATAAGACGATGCTCATGTCAAATTAAGTTTTGAGTTACCCACAGACTCCACAACGCCGCATTGACACTGATACACTGAAAACTTATGTTAAAGCGGCCTAGGCCAAAGCTGGATCAGCACTCACTGCAATATCACTATATTCGTGTGGAACCAAATCCTAGACTCATCTATCCCTCCCCTCGACCACAGGCAATAGAGATGCAGGATCAACAGAGCTCGTTGAGTCCTTGGATATAGATACAGAACCTCTATGTTCCGCAGGCTCGACTTGTAATTACCCTTCCATTGCTTTTAAGTTTTAACTAATAAATCTACTGAAAAATGATAGAGAACTCTAAGGACAAAAACATTTAATCAATAGTAAACTAAGCCTAAAGCTAAGAAATCACTGAATATTTATTAAAAATAAAATAAAAGATTGATAAGGAATAACCAGAAAATTGAACTGATATTATGAAAACAAAACTTGAAAGGAGTAATTAGTTGGAAATTCTAGAGCAACAAATAAATCCAAGAGGAATATTAAGTGTGCAATTATTACCTGTTGGTAGCTGGTGTCTAAAGAGTATGAAATCCTTGCTCTGCTCGGTGGTGCTAATAACAGACAGACAAAGTGAGACTGAAGAAAGTTCTACTTATAAAAGCTAGAAAAGTCTATCCAGTCAAACTTGGCCACCAGAATGTTACATTATTCATTGTTCATCTTTGACGAAATGTATGCCTTCTTTATTAGGATATGTCCAAAATCGATGTCATCTTGGGATATGTCCGGGATTTCGAGTTTCCTAGAATATGCCCAAAATAACGGTTTTAAATCGAGGAAACGTTAAATGTTAATTTATCGTAAATGTGTCTCAACTTTCTCTCTAATTTTTTCGAGTTTTTTCCGTTTGAATATGTTCCACGAACCTTGTAAAGGTAACAGTATATAGCATATTTGTTTTTAGTTCGCATATGTAATCCTAAGTGTGTCGAATATTGACTACTTAAGTGATTTTGGATGGATTTTTGAAACTAAGATATTCCTAAAACCGGAATCCGAGGCATATCCCCAAGATGACCGATTGACGCAGGGGATATCCCCAAATTTCCTTCTTTACTATGGGCCATGTTGAGATTATTAGTCCCACATTGTCGGGTTTCTAAGATCATGTGGTTTATAATCCTTAGCGTCTCTCCACCCATCGCTAATTCGATTTGACGTGGATGCCCGAATTCTAACATGTGGTATAACTGGGATGGCTTTAACTGCGTGTGGCATGCAGGGCAATTCCATCCAAGTCAGAGTTTACCTTTCCGTCACCCGAATTTAATGATAGTACGATAGTGCAACATGAGCCAGTGGATGATGATGAATGTAAAGTTGGAACAGATTTATGTACTATTATTTTGAGTTCTTAAGGTAAATTATGGCAGCCAACTTATCTCTCTCTATCTATATGCAGTCCCACTAACATCCAAATGTAAGTCGACATCCCAACTTATCTCTATCTCTCATTTTTACTTTGTTTTCCACTACTGTGTTGTAGGGATCCCAGAGATTTACTACTGTGTTCTTTCATTAAATTACTGTTTTTGTGCTTTTGATCACTGCTCGTTAAACAATAATGATTCATGAAACACAACAACATTGACAGGCTTACGTTTAACTCTGCAAAAGGTCGTGACCTCCTATAGGCTATAAACAGTAAAAGAAATTGAAAGAACACAGTAGACAGAAAACAAAGTGGAAAATAGATTATTGCTGTATTTGTATTACAAACTACATAACTAATAAGAAGCTAAGAGATCTTATTAGTACTATCAGTCAAACTGATAGATGAATCTTACAGAAACATGCTTAAATTCATAATTGCTGATAGCCGCCTTCTTTTTCATCCTTCTTTCGAACATAACCGATAACCACGGCAACTGCTGCAGAAACTCCCATGAAAACCAATACCCATGTGTAGTTAAATGATTTCAAGCTGTGCAACATCTGCAGAAACAAGTCAAGTCAGTTTTTTAGGTATAGCATTTTCATGATCATATAAGATCTGAAAGAAGGCTCAATTGACATATGTGAAAGACAAAATCTTGGAGTTGACATCTCCATCTAAAAAAGGCTTGCAGATAAACGATGATGAAAGCCAAATAGCCAATGATAAAATGTAAAAGAGAGGGAAAATCATACATCAATTGGCATGCTTGAAGATTTTGTTGGTAATTGATCCACAACCAAAATATAGAAGAGACCCATCACTCCTGTATGTGTTCTGGTGCTGCTGTAATTGGATTCCAAAAGTAAAGTCTCTCCATCAGATATCTTGACGGAGCCTGGTTGAGGATAACAAGTCGACATCCCAACTATGTAGCCAGCTTCATTGCCTGCTTCTTTTCCATCTCCATAAACTGGTATGGAAGCGCATATTAGACGACCATCCTAATCAATGCATCAAGGTAAGGATGTCAATTGTATGTTAGACATAAGGCGTCAAAATGAATAATAGCTTGAAAAAGGATCAGCACATGATAGTTCCTAAAAAGGAACTATGACAACTGTATGTTCACAGTTATGTAATGTACCTCTCCGTAAAGAGCTGAACCAATTCCACCAGAATGCTGATGAGCAGCACCGTAGATAACATAACCACCATTGGGCATAACCACACTTGTCTTTTTGTTATCTGCACATACACTATTTCTATCTACACCAGGACTACCACATCGTTCAATTTCATATTCCACCTGTAAAAGAAATTGGTCATTATTAGCAATTTAGTAACTCTAGTGTGCAAGTATTACATTTTCTCCTTAACCTTTCACTTCGGAAACAAAGTTTAAATTATAATCTAACAAATAACAGTGGTTGTATCACATATATACCTTACAAGCTGTTCCTGAATTGTTCCCTCTTTCCCCAGTATCAGTGACATCGAAAATGTAAATTTTAACAGGCACGATACTGTCTTCCCAGTCAACCCACTTCACTGTATATCTCAAGTACAGGCTTCTCTTGATACTGTTGAAGCCTTGTCTTACCCTGCATTGAGTCTCATCATAGCAACAATAAAGGCCTCCAGTATAACCCGGTTTCAAACGTCGACCATACTCATCTATTGTAACATTATATAGATCACATTTGCACTCAGTACACCCCAATCGATCCTCCACACCCCGTGTATCAATGGCATGTACATTGACTAACCATCTCTCCTCGTACCCGTCTGGGATTTCAGCAGGATTCCCAACTTCTATCCCGTAGGGGTCTGGCACGTAAGTTTCGGTTCTGCGTGTTTCTGATCCAAGTCCAAAGTACTGCCCAAGGTTATTGCAAATACCACTATTTCTCACAATAATGTTCTTTTTAAAGCTAAGTTTATTAGGATCATTCTCCTCAGGAGTTTCTGTATCCTTAGGAGCATAGTATCTAATAACAACCCAGTGATGAAGATATGTCTCATGCAAAGGAACAGGATTCCCATACTCATCGACTACCTCAGCATTAAACTCTTTAATTGCAATATGACCCCTTGGAAAATCAATATTATAATAAAATTTGTTACCGACAGATCCTGCTCCCAATACAAAATTAGGTGACAAGAAGACAGCAGATTCTCTTTATTTTCTTTAATGAACACAGACTCTGAACCTTGAACTAATAGCACAATTCCCAGTAGCACCAGCAGCAGATGATTTCGCGGCATTTTTCCTGTCAAGAAAATCAGCAACATGAGCATATATCTATGTAAGGCATCAAACAATTCTAACAAATCATTCCAAAATTCAACGGATAGTATAGACCCACATGGACAAATATTAACCTAGAAAGACCAAAAGTCTACAGTGATAGTAAGCATATCTAGTTTCTGAGCTGCATACAAACTTGACAATCCCACATACGATTTTCATTGATTCACCAAACAGGTAATAGATCATCTCTTAGAGAACAAAAACTCATATCATGAGATAAGAAACTATAAATTTAAGATCAAATTTTATCATCAATATAACCAAATTGATGATTCATAAAAATGAGGATATAAATAGAAAAACACACGTAGGGAATCAAATTCTTAATTCAAAACATAAATCCAAGATTCTAAATGTAATAATAATAACCTGATGATTGTTGTTTTTGGTGTTGCTTATAACAGAAAAACAGTGTTAGAACGATGGAAGTTCCTGTTATGGATGTCGAATGAATGGAATGGAATTTATATCTTCTTGTCAGACATAGCCCACGTATAACCTTACATCACCACTATCTTATTTTATTTTTTTGACAAAATTTAAGTACCCAACTGACAAATCTGCTTATTTTGGTTTTTCTGTGTGTCCGTGGAGGATCACAGTACAATGAGACCGATCTTTTTTTTGTTGCTCGTATAGTATGAACCCAAAATTCATCTTTCTCGACTTTAGAGATGACTATTTGCTGTCGTCATGAATGACGAATTTAAGTAAGAAGTTATAGTGGTCTTCTTCATCGTAATGTGGCATTTACCTCACCTTTTTTATACTTTTAGCATTGAAGGAATCATTAAATAATTTGTTTTCGCCAAAGGAAATGAGTGTCAATCCTGTAGAACTAGAAAACCCTGGTCTTTGAAATGCTCAGTTCCGAATGGCCGGTGCGTGCCTTTGACACCTCCCAAGTCTAGTTTGTTTCAACATTTAATATTCTTATTATTGGGGCGGTAGAGAGAGAGATTTTGGGGCTTAAAATGATAGTTAAAACCAAACCATGGATAGGGGGCCTCATTCATATGAAAAGTCCAATTTACCTCATCCATATGAAAAGTCCATAAATAAATCAAAATCACACTATTAATTAAAAAAAAAAAAATAAATTAATTATCTTCCTTCTCCTTCTCTTCTCATTCATCAAATGTAATGAAAATGATGATCATGATTTCATCTTGATGATCATAAAACTAAAACTATTATCTTCTCATTCTTCTTGTTTACAAAACATGATGAAGATGACGATCATGATATCACCATGATGATGATGATCACAAAACTATTATCTTCTCCTTCTTCTCTTCTCATTCATAAATCACGATTTAAGATGATGATCATAATTTCATCATGATGAAATTGATGATCCTAAAATAAAAAATAAAGAAACCCATTATTTATTTTTGCTTGTGAATGACTAAGAAATCTAATTCGATTAAATTCGGTTAAAAAAATTTAGTTTCTGTACGGCTGGGAGTTCTTATTTTCCCAACCGTAAATCTCATATTACGGGTAGAAAAATAGAATTTCTAGTTGTCGAATAGGTATACCGTTGGGAAGATTTTATTTCAAACAGAATAGTAATTAGTTGTTCACGGATAGGATTTCTAGCCGTCGTAAGTAATCCCGATAATCACAGGAAAAAAACAGAGGTCTCGTTTCGGGCTAGGTTTTTCCAAAGTTGTGGTCTGAAGTACAATTGTCCGGGTCTCAAACGGTTAAATTATCAATTACTAGCTAGGAAAACTAGTCGTAACTTGTTCTCGATAATAAAAAAAATCACATGTTGAGTACGCCAGATATTCCAAGCCGTAACATGAGTTTCTTGCTAGGAAAATGCTAGGAAAACCTAGACGTAATACGTATACAGGTGATCCTGGAAGAGCTTACGCTAGAAGTCCTTTATTTCCCACCGTGAACCGTTGTTTACGGTTTGGAATCCTTTATTCCTAATTAGTAAATACTATTCCTGATTAGCTCGAGTATTATATCCAGTAGTAATTGTTGAAAAACCCAGATTTTGATCTTGATTTGTAGGATTTGAATCAACAAAATTGAGATTGGGAGAGGTATACAAGGCTTTTTTCTAACTATTTTCATGATGTTTTTCATCGGCTTTTTCCAAAGTATTCAAAAAGGTACTTCAAAATCATCTATCTCCTTCTACTAAATCAAAAAAAAAAAAAAATTGATTTTAAAAAAATTAGTCTGGATGATTAGTTTAGTTAATCATGAATAGTTTAGTTAATCATGATCAACACTAATTAAATCGAGGGCAAATTAGGTATCATATAGAATAGATGATAAGGGGTCATAAGGAATACTATTTCATGACCCCATACACTCCCCCCAAATTCCCACCTTTTAAAGAAGGCTATTATTGGGCGTCACACTCCATTGTAGAGGGCTTCACTTGGATATTTGGTGACCAAAAATCGGTTAAGGGATATTTTGATTCCATAGCAATTTTCAAAATTACCCTTCAATTAAAACTACTAAAAATAGATGAGGAAGAAGAAATGATCCTAGTGATGGTAATCAACAACTCAATCAACCTCAACTTCATCCTCAACTCATTCCACCGATTCAATCAATCAAGAATCATATTTTCAAACTCCTCAACAACAACCCATGGTGTATGTAAGGTAATAATCAAACAAACCCATCTTTTTGTACCCGTTTTTGTGCTTAAATCAAGTAAAATTAAGATTTTATTTACTTTACCCGCTAGTGTTACGCCCGGTACCAGACTTGATTTTCAATCGTAATTTAGTTTTTGAAGAACTTACGCCTAGGTTTAGTTCAATTCAAGCGTAAACTTTGATTTGCATAGATTTACGTCTAGGTTTAGTTGATTTCAGTGTAATTCCAATTTACGCCTAGGTTTAGTTGATTTCAGGGCGTAATTCCAATTTTACGCCTAGGTTTAATTTGATTTCAGTAGGTAATTCCAATTTTACGCCTAGGTTTAGTTGTTTTCAGGCGTAATTCCACCTTACGCCTACGTTCAGTTGATTTCCAGGCATAATTCCAATTTTACGCCTAGGTTTAGTTGGTTTCCAGGCGTAATTTAGGACGTAGCTAGGTTTAATTAATTAAACTAAAGCCAAACAAGGGTTGTTTAGTCATTACACAATTATTTGAGATAAGGAGTTTTGAAATTACTTACGGGTGACCCGTTTTTGTCCTATTAGGTGACGCCCCAATAATGGCCTTCTTTTTAAAGCCCCAATAATAGGATTCTTTAATATAAGCAAGCACTACCGAATTATGGTTAATTTCGAATCTAGCTTTTAATATAAGTATGGTTACTGGGTGTATTCAATACCCTTGGTCATTTCATGTTTGAGATATAATCAATGTGCCAGTAAGAGAATTTAAGCACATACAACTCAGTGTTGTGGACTATACCCTATGAAGATGCATTGCACACTTCTAGGTTCTAATTTATGTCCAGTGTAAGGCCTAATCCATGGGTAGTACAAGCATCCAAAAGATTTCGTTGAAATATGTCTGGTTTTCTTAGCAAATAAAACCTCATATGGAGACTAAACTCGAGATCCGGCTGGACATTCGGTTAAAAAGTGTACTTTATCAGTTTGAAAAAGCTTCCACCCAAAATGAATCATGAAGACCAAATTGAATCGGGTAAGTCATTGCATATATCAACTAAATAAGCACCATTACTAAAATCACGTAATGGAATATCAAACAAAGTCTCTAGAAAATGCTAAATCAACTAAGGTGTTAATCATAGTTACTTCCACCGATTCACTCAAAGGTTCATCAAATAATGGATTGTCAAAGGCAAACAGAGTAAAGGATCACGAACTAAAGTGCCAATCATGTCCACCTCTTCTAAATCATCCATCTCAAAAGATTTTCTACTAACATTAAAGACATTTGGTTCAGTAGTCATATTAACAAAAATATGTTCATAAGTCTGGTTCTACAGTTGATGACAACATTAGATGTGGCTAAAAATGACCGAGCCTAAAATCACCCGTAGGTATTTGAGCATTCTGTCCCGAACAAGTTGGGTATTTAGAAAAATAAAATCCATTGGATAAATGAACCTATCAACCTCAATAAGAAAATCCTTTATGACACCACGAGGACTTTGACAGACTTATCTGCTAACCGTTAAGGTCGTTTTGACTGACGGCTTCAACTTCGCCCCTAAGTCAAGAAATGCCTTATCAACCAAGTGAACACCGATTACACAACATATGGTGGGGTATCCAGGTCTTTATACTTAAGGGGTGTTTGGTTTGAATGATTGAACTTACTTAACTTGCCTAACAAGACCTTCTTATAGATATTGCTTTACGCTTTCTTGTACAAAGATCCTTAAGGAACTTGGCATAAATAGACATTTTCCTAATTGATTCTAATAACGGAACGTTAATGTTCACCTGCTTAAATATTTCCATTATTTCTTTGAAACTCGATTCCTTCTTTGTTGGAACCAACAATTGTGGATACGAGGCTTGAGGCACAAAATCAGACCATCCTTAGAGACTTTGTATGTCTGTTTAACTACTGACTCCTCTTGGGAAGTTGAAGGTTGAACCATAGTATGTCCACTATCGAGCATGGCTACCTTATTGTCTAGTATTTTACTGCGCTCCTAAGGGTTGTTATTAAATTCACATGGTTTGATGATTTCTCACCAACTAAAGATATTTCATGAACTCTTTTAGGATTAATTGGGTTGTGGTTGACTAGGAGCCCAATTTTGTTTGTTCTTTATATACCGTATGAACCCAAAATTCATTTTTCTTGACTTTAGAGATGGACCAACTGACTGTTTGCGGTCATCATGAATGACGAATTTGGGTAAGAAGTTATAGTTGTCTTCTTCACTGTAATTTTACATTTACCTCACCTTTTTTGTACTTTTAGCATTTAAGGAATCATTAATTAATTTGTTTCATCCAAATGTGACAAATGAGTGTCAATCTTATATAAACCCTAGTCTTTGAGATGCTGAGTTCCAAATGGTCGGTAGCCTTGACACCTCCCAAGTCTAGTATGTTTCGAACTTTTAACATAAGCAAGCACTACCGAATTACGGTTGATCTCGAAAAAGATTGTGGTGTACTCAAGATCCTCGTCATTTCATGCGCCGAGATATAAACAATGTGCCAGTAAAAAAAATTTAAGCACATGTAACCTTGTGTTGTGTACTATACCATATGAAGATGCATTGCACACTGCTAGGTTCTAACTCATGTCCAGTGTAAAGCATAATCCATGGGTAGCACAAGCATCCAAAAGATTTCATTGAAGTATAGTCTGGTTTCCTAGCAAATAAAACCTCATATGGAGACTTGAAGCCTAGAGATTTGACAGGTGTTGGGAAATTGGGTCAAAAATCGGAAGATGAAAACAAAATGGAAGAATGGTGTACCCGTGACTTCAAAGCTCTTTCGATTTTTTTAGAAAAATAATTCGACATTTCCCAATTACATGGCGAGTACAACAAGTCATTCGAATTATGAATTCAGGATTCAACAAATCCCTAACACCATATCCGAATTCAAGATTTTACTTCCTTGACCCGGCCAAGATTACACTGTTTCAGATTTTGATGATGCTATTAGAGAATAAGAAACGATATTGTTCGATGTTACTTATAGGGATTTCATGTCTTTTGGAGGTGGCTGTTCATCAGCAATCGACACCTTCAAAAGGCATAAATGGTGGCTATTGGCTGAAACGCGTCTATTCAAAATTTCAATGAAATTTGAATTAGGTTTTCAACCTAAAACTGAAAATTTATGAGACGTTGTCTCGCACTCTGCCAAGGGGCTACTGGCTGACTCGCGGCCTTACTTTTCGTGTCGATCACAGCCTGGAGGGGATACGCCTCCAGACCCCCAAATAATAGAACATAAATGTATCCTTTTGAAAATTTCCAACAACATGCTATCATTGAAAGTGTAATTAGCAATTTGAAAGGATTCCAAGCAAAATGAATCATGAAAACCGGATTGAATCAGGTAAGTCATGCATGTATCAACTAGATGTCTACGATTGGAATCAACTAATCTATTATGTTCATGAGTGTGAAGAAAAGACACTTTATGCATAATGCCATTATCATATGGATAAAACATTATTGAAAAAATTCACTACCATTAGTCTTAATAACAAGAATTCTAGATTGAAAAGATTCTCAACAACATTAAATTGAAAGAACACTCTCTTAAAATCATCAATTGCATTGACTTAATATCTGAATCAAGTTGCATTGACTTAATATCTGAATCAAGAGTTAGATGGTACATGACTAGGATATCATAGATCCAAATGAGACAACTCATATGGTTTATTTCAAAAGAAGAAGAAACATAAAATGAAAGCTTATGGCTTCTTGCGAAGATGGCAATCATGACCAAAAAAAATGAGTTTTAGTAATTTGACATAAACAATAACCTACAATTGCAAGGTCTAAAAAGATGGAAGATCTTGTGCCGTATATCTATAAGAACGACTTGTGATGCGATGCTAGAGGTAGAACAAGGCTATAGTAGATGATGCATAGATCTTGGAGATAGGTGGAGCATCCACAAGTTGGTCTTATTGAGAAAATATAAAGGATGCATGTCATTATATTTTGAGGGCCTTTCAAAGTGAATGGTAAATGTCATGAGTAAATAGGATGATTCGACCTTCATGTACCTCTTTATTGATGAAGTTATCCATATGTCTTCGTTTGTTCTTCGTCTTCAATCTTCGAGGGTCATTCAAAATGATGTTTGATACTTAACAATAATACTCTAATCCTAGTCCAAGATTTGACTTTAATAGAGAAATCAAGATATAGTTTTGCGCATTTAAGATTGAAAAAAAAAAGCTTAAGATAGCAAAACTTGCGAGTTTGACCATGCAGTACTCTAATACTCTGGATAAGATATTCTATTAGAGCATTTCTCGATTTAACCCACAAGTTTTGCTATCTCAAGCTTGTTATCAATGATAGACGATCAAAACTATCTCGGACTAGGTTAGAGTTTGATAGTTGAGTATCATACATCACCTTCAAGATCAAGATCGACGAAGACACTTGCGTAACTTCAGATATAAGGTGCGTGAAGACTCAATCACATTCTATTTTACCAATATCTTACCATTCTATCTTTTTGGAGACAATTTCAGTATGACTTCTAGTAGACTTACAAAGAAGAAGTTTGAGTCAAGCTTGTCTTGTTAAAAATATCGAAATATGAAAGATTTTCAAGGATCCCTAACAATATTAGTTTTAAACAATTTTGGATCAATTAAAAATTTCCCACGTAAATGATTTCGAATCTTAGGGAATGTTTCAAATATCATAATAGAAAAATATTGAACTATCTCGGGTATTTCAACACAGGGTAGGTTGGGAACCAAGTTCACAAAAGATAGATATCCGAGTTTCATAAATAAGAGGGTTGGCGAACCAATTCGCAAACCGCAAGTTCAAATGAGAACAATTCACGAATCAGAGTGAATCTGAAATTTGAAAATTGATATTAAAAGGCTAACAATCGACAAGCCCGGTTCACGAAACCATGATCAACCGAGTTCGGTAGTCTTGAAGGATTGGTGATACCGGCTCAAGAACTGTTGCACCCTGACTCGTGAACAAGCCTAACAGTTCAGGAACCATTGTACCAACCATCCTAGTTTAAGATTTTTAGCGAGATGCTCAAAACTTATTTTTAAATATGTTTTGTGTTGCTAGAACTCTCTCAAACACTTCTAAAACTTCATTGATCACCCAAACACTTATGTATGTACATCATGATTAAATTCTTATGTGTTCAAATGAACATCAAATTGCTTTAGTTCTTTGGCATACTTGCCAAACCGAAAATCATTATACACGGTTCCAGAACCGGTTCCTAGTGTATATTCGTTTATTGTATTTTCAAGACCTGTTTGCTTAATTCTCAATTATCTTAGGTTGAATTCTTAGAACTTTTGGTCCTTAAACATATATAAATAAAAATGCTTTTTCTTGAAAAATTCAATCCCCACACTTTGTGTCCTAGTTGATTCTAAGGTCGTCCTCTATAGACCTAGATTACCTTTGAGAAACATAATTAGGTCTACGAATAAAAGACATCGTTTTGGGGATTCGTGAAGCCATGTTTGGCTATCTTTACCTTGATAGTTCGAGTATCATGATCTTGCTTTTTTGTTATCGAGGTTCTCGTAATCTCTTTCAGGCAAGATAAATAGTAATAAAATAGTTCTCTTCGTCTCAGACTTTATGGATCCTTAAGATAGAATTGATCTTTTTAAGATTTTTCTTGAGAGGTGGTTAAGAATCTAGGTTGCTCCTTGGGAGTCGTAAGTTCCGTATTTATGAGGTTTGCTAGCTTTGTCTATTGCAAACAAATTTCCTCACCTTGATGTTTGTTCTAAACGGAAATCAAATAAGCTTATATATGTTAGAGGTAGGTTGGTATTAAAAGTCTTCACTTAGGTTGAAGCAACTCTTAGGCTGTAAAGGATGTCAACTAAGGGAATCAATTGCGTAGATACTTGCGAGGTTCAAGAGACGTAAGGAGCGCGACTGTAACTGAATATATTGGAGGGTTGATTCAAAGGTCAACTACATTGCAGAGCATGAAGTTTGATAGTTGGTTAGTGTGCCCGTAGTGGCTTAATACGTTTGGTGTCCAAATATGGATGAGGTCCCCAGATTTTTATGCTATTGCGTTTTTCATTAACAAAACTTCTGGTGTCTTGTGTTTTTCATTTTCCGCATTATATTGTTTATCTTTATAATTACATTTACACATGTTTGTACATTTTCAATCTAAGTAGATACGTCTCGCTTAATTGTAATAAATTACGAGACTAGTTTCTTGTGATTTGTATCTTGAAAGATAGATAACAAGTTTAATTACTTGGCAGAATTCTGACTGGATTATTTGGATACTACTAGATTGATCTTGGATATTGATTTTTGAACTTGTCCAAGTAGTACTCTTCTTAACAATCATGTTCGCGGGCTCTTGTCTGTATACATAATGATTAAGAAGAGGTTAGAGATACAAACTATATATACATATTGTCAAGGATCATTCAGCTTGGTCTACTTGCAATTATATTAAGTTTTGCCTATACATGTTCGAACGAAAAAGTTGGTGGTGTACTTGGTACCCCCTGCGTTTTCAGATCCTTCAAACAAAAACCGAACAATCAAAGGTGGTTGAACAATTATTGTGTTTTGCGAATTTATGTACAGGGAGTAAATTGTTAGAGGCTTGTGGAACTAACAAAATATTATTCAATGTGTAAGAATGGTTAGGTTTTGTTTTAATAGAAGGTCTAGTGTGGGTAATACACATACCTTCTCCATTAGCCTCTTGAATCACCTCAAAACCATTATAAGTAGAAGTAAGTTGAAGCTCATTCTCTTCAAAGATGATATGTTTATAATCACCTGAATCAACATACTAAGGATATTTATCTAAAATGTTTGCAGTAACTAGCATATCACTTAAGATTTGTGGTGTGTTGACATTTTTATAGATCTGTTTATATCTGCATACTAGAGCATTATAACCTTTCTATTATAGATTTAATATGTACTAGGATCTAAAGTAGTAGAAGTAGACTTTGGTGGAGGAACACAAGTAACAAGAAATGAGTAGGAAGAGGAAACTCTAGCAGGCCATTGAAATTTACTTATTGTCAGAACACTGCTCGGTCGAACTCACAAGTGTTGCTATCTCAAGCTTGTTTTTTAAGTTTAGTTGCCAAAACTATAAGTCTTGATTTTTAGTCTACTTATAGTTATCTCTCGGATTAGGATAGAAACTGTAGTTGAGCTTTAGACTTCACGACGTTCATCGATTCAAGACAAAGACCTACTAAGGGGAGCTTTTGGAACTTCATCAACAAAAGGTATGTGGAGACTTGAACTCATATATCACTCAAAAGTCCATCTACTCTATCTCCTATTTGAGACAAAAGTCATATAGCTATATAGACTTTGATTATACGCATTTGATATTTCGAGCTGAGTTTAACTCGCTTACATATTTCTTGAAATATGTGTTGGTAAGCTTTCGCTTTAACCAAGTTCATCTTGTATTCATGACGAAAGTCAAAAGATGATCATGTGAAAATCGCCTGGTGTAGATGGTGGATTTTCGACAAAGGCTAAAATCCTAAAGCCATAATTGTACATGCTCCCGATCCCGCATCCAAGAAGCATGAAAGCTCATGCCACAAGAATCTTCGACTGAGAATCTCTCGCAGTATATGTAGATGTGTAGTCTCTCACCCGAGGCAACGACATATCTCATGAATACCGAGCAATTTCAGTAATTACTTATATATATAATCGAAATATTGGACGGCTCCTAGACAGCTTGCCTGCTAGTATAGAGCAATAATGTCTTCATAATATTTCGTTACTTCAATTCATGGTTCTTCCTAGCAGAATTCCATGGGTTAGTAATAAATATTCAACACACGGGCATCTGAGAAACTATTGAGTAAGCCCCGACTAAAATGGTGCAAGTGTACTCAGCAATAATACACCAACGAGCACCTGAGTACACAAACGAGCATTCCAAAACACGAAAGAACGATGAACCTATGCAAAATTAATAGGAAAAAAATAATAAAATATTAGTCAAGGTGCTAAGGGACTAGGCTCACCGGATGGCTAGTCACGCCGTGACCAGTCCCACGTCCAAATTCTATATTTTATCATATTTTTATTATTTTCCTTGATCTCATGAAAATCTCTTCATTTGAACAGATATCCTTCGTTTTAAGGAAACTCCTCGCCATGGTGTTTCCTTCGCATCAAGGAAATAATATAAAATTGGGAAAGGTGTCGTGGGACCGTGTCTACTAGTGCCGGCATGGCCATGCCATAGTCGTGGGCTGCACTACACCTCATGATTCTCATTATTTTATTATTATTTCCTAATCTCATGAAAACTCCTTGATTTCATGATATTTCCTTTAAATCATGAAAAATAATATAAAATTAGAGAACTCATGGGATGGGGCCTACTCTACTTGGCCATGCCTACCCTAGCCCACACACACCCTTATTTTATTATTATTATTTTTTATGTTTCCTTGATCCCATGGAATTCCTTGATTTCATGATATTTCCTTCAAATTATGAAAATTCCTCCAAATCATGGAAATAATACATAAAATTAGGGAAAACTCACGGGACCGGGCCCTAGCCGGTCCCACGTGCCCTATTTTATTATTATTTGTCTCCTTCATCTCATGGAAACTCCTTCACTTCAAGGAAACTCCTTGATTTCAACAAAACTCCTTAGTTTCAACAAACTCCTTGATTTTATGATATTTCCAGTAAAATCATGAAAAAAATAACAAAATTAAGGAAATCTTTATGGGATGTAACCCATTGGCTACGGCCATGCCTTGGCCATAGCCGGTCCCACAATTCATGATTCCTTCATTTTATTATTATTTTCCTTCATCTCATGAAGTTTCTCGGCCAAAGAAAACTCGATTTCTTCATATTTTCCCAAATGATTGCTCAAACGCACATCGAAAATATCAAAATCCTCGGGATCAGACGCGAACACTTTGGTGACATGAGCATATTACCTTGACCGACTGTGGTTTCTCTTTGGATTGCAAGAGGCCGGTCCCTCATATTTTCATCATTTGACCTAATTTGTTCATATTAGGTTCAAACTCTTCCGAACAATTTTTGAATTTCATGAAACGATCGTCATTCGATCCCGTGACCACCCAGGGCCGGTTTCATGACCCCTTGGTCGGTCCCTCATATCTTCATAATTAATTAGGTTTTATCACCTAAGGCTCATACGAGCATTATTTTAATAAATGATTAAACCAAAGATTTAATCATTCTTTCATCAACAAATCAACAAGTCTTCAAGAGACCTTGGTATTTGCTCACTTGAACATCCAGGCGCTACATGGTCGACCCATGATCCCATGTAGCCGGTCCTTCCTTCACCCGTGGTTAATTTTCAATAAACCATCAATTGATCAATTAGGGTTTTCAGGTCAAGGATCATAATTCGCATTCAAACACTAATAATTTTACGATGATCTCATGGTAAACACTTTATTAATTATACTTGGTTCGATTTCAAGTATTTAAATTAATATTTTATTTGGTCATCTACCAATAATTCATCAAACGAGCAACATTTTCTCATATGAGCAATATTTACTCAAACCAAGGAACATTGGTTCAACCATCAATATTCAACAGTTCATCGAATGAGCAATATTTGCCCACGTTAACTATGTTTATTCATACATTATACCTCTGTCTCAATAGACATGTTCAAATTCATGAGTCTCTGAACATTTTCAAATCATGTTCGACTAAAACAATACAAGGACTCATCGTCCCATGAAGTCGCGAAGTCAAGAATGACTAACTAATCACGAGACATCAATCGTGTCACATGGGGATATTAACTAGGGTTTTGTCCTGAGGTCTGACACATGTGTTTATACACACGATGATAATATGAGCAAGTCGTGCAATCAGTTGAAGGAGTTAACAAAGTAGTGGATGGAAAATCGACCAAGTCTCCGCACGTTGAGCAAATGGTTTTAACACGATTTCCACTTCTCCACTCTTTAATTCCATCAACTGTCACACTTCATGGGATCATGGTGTTTACAATTCTAGCAATATAAATAAGTTTCTGAATCATTATTGAAAAACAAGACAAACTTTCATCAAACAGGACAACAAGAGATTAACATCTCAATATCTCAACGTCCGAGCAATTACTCTCAATAGAGCAAATTCAATCAATCGAACTTATCTTATTTCTTCACTGAAGTATCGCGACAACACACCTACAATCTTCGATCACCATTGATCTCACACATTTCTCAGCCTTCCTCCTACAGATCGACCCATCTCTCTTGTGACCGAATTGACTCTAGAACGGCCATTGTCTTGGTTTAGCAGAGTCCACAGATTGATCTCTCGAATTCAAAGAACTCTCTTCTTGCAAATCCGCATCCGTGTGAGGTTTGACAGTTCGCTCGGTTCCAGGAGTTTCCCGCACTGGTCATCTCCTCAATTCCATAAAACCAAAGAACTTTCGTTTTGCCCCATCTGATTATTAGGCGACCACGGTGGGAGATCATTCTATCGGTTGCAATCTCAATTCTCACAAAGATGGTTTGTCTTAGGTCCGGTTCGATTACTAATCTGGTTCAAAGAATCGACCCTAATATCGCAAGCTCTAATGGTACCGCCAACACCACTCTTCGCAACCTCCGCCACTACTACTCCTCCGCAACCTGCCACTACTACTCCTCCAAGCACCGGTGCTCCAGGTGATCACCTCGCAAGTGATGACACTGCAACTTCAAAAATCCACTCTTCAGTCGGTCTCCGAAGAAATCGGAAAATCCACCTACCATAGGTGATCTCATGAAGGTGCAAGAAAATCTTTCCAAGAATCAGGCTGGCGTGGCAGCCACTCAGAAGGAACTATGCAATTATCTCAAGACTCTTACAGACAAGATGTCAGAGAAAACTCAGGAGAAAGGAAAATCTAAAGAAACATCTTCAACCACTGATCCTGAAATCTCTCCAATCCATGTTGTATATAATGAAGAAGTTCGCAAAGCTGCAGATGATCCACCAGCAAATGAACCTGCAAGTTTCATCACTCGAGAGGACCTGAAGAGTTTTTTAGAAAATCGAGTAAAAGATAAGACATCATCTGTCCACCGTCACCAACCTCCATATCCCATTGCACAAGGATTCTCTCTTAAGGGCTCTGGTTCTCCAACGTTCATACTTTTACAATGGAACGTACAACACTCGAGAACATGTTTCTCGATTCTTAGAATCATTGGGCGAGCATGGAAACAATGATGTCGTCCGTCTGAAGGAATTTTCAAAGTCTCTGACAGGTAGAGCATATACTTGGTACAATAACATTGCACTGTGCAACATCACTGGCTTGGAGAAATGGTTAATTCCTTCAACAAGAAATAATTCTTCATCTCAGAGCAGATCACTCTATCTGATTTAGGAAGAATGTCTCAAAGAGAACAATGAACATCCGAACGATTATGTGAAGAGGTTCGTAGTCCAAGCTTTGGATTGTCATGACACGAATGTCACCGAACAACAACCGGTGGACTTGTGCATCAAAAGAAGGATCCCAGTCTCATGAGCCTTGCCGGAAAATCTCCGGTTCCAGACTTTCTCAGAGCTTCATGAAGCAGCCAAACAATCAGCGACTACTGCACCTGTTTTACTGGAAAGAACAAATTCTGCATGATCGAGGAACCTTGAAGCAGCCGACACCTAGTAAACAATCAGTACAATCTCCAGCCTTCAAGAAACGTTATTGCTGAAAGGAATGAAAGGAAAGCCAAGACACAACATCAAGCGCTTCTCCAACATCCCGGGATCCTCTCAAGGCGCAAGAAAAGATAACCAATCTGAAATGCACAAACCTCGACCCGCATCAATGAACGAGAAATGATCAGACAGACTCAAAATTCTCTCTTCTCATGAAGGAGTGATCAAGTTACTGGAAGTTTGGGTTCAAGATGGTGCGATCAAGTTGTCGTTCATCAGGAGAGAGCCAACTGAAGAAGAAATGGAGAATCCCAGGTACTGTCGCCTTCATAGGTTCATCGATCATCCAACAAGTAACTGTAATATTTTGAACCACATCTTCAAAGAGAAGGTTGATCCATAATAGCTTCAACTGGGGACTGAAGGATAACACAAGAATCCTCTCCAGTCAGAACCTTTACACTCTCTGAATCCGTCAAAAAGCGGTTCAATTATTGATCGAGCATATCCGTGAATTGCTATATATTTCTAAGGCACAAAGGAAATACATGTTCACAACATCGAATTACATTGTGTCGACATTTGTCTATCTCGAAAATACTCCTTGAACCCCCATCCAGACAAGGAGATGTGACGACCTGGGACTGCCTACAGGTCCATCTCGGGAGAAATGAATCCGGAAGAATGTTGATCGACGCCGACGCCACCATCAACATCATTCCATTGAAAACCAATGAGCCCTCGTGATCCCATTTCAATCGAGACCTTGAAGGAACGCTCGTAAATACTTATGGCTACATCACTCTCAAAGTGAACATAAGTTCAACCCGGACTTGAGTAAATCAAGTTTCGCATAATCGGAAGATACAGATATGACATGTTCTTCGATTTAACGTGATCCATGCCGAAAAGATAGCTATGAAAAAGCGCATTTGGTCGCACATCTCTCCAACGAGGAAAGTGATCTAAGATTCGGTGGACATTCCATCGTGAGCACTTGGAGGAATTTCGAACTTTGACGAGGTTGAAGCAAGAACTCGCAAAAGATGCATAGACATTCATCAAGAGGTTTCACTGTGAAAGTCTCATTCCTCCCATGTATGTGTCATTTATTTCTTCACATGCTATCCTAGCATGGGGACTCAATTGTGCTATCAACTCGCTATTGCAAGACGTTATGAAATCATAGCTTCACCACATTTTATTAAGTGGTTGAATCTGACACTTCTCGAATCAAGCATCACACTGAGACATTCATTACTATATGATGTCCAAGCATGGCAAAAAACACTTTGGACGTTTCTCCATAGCATTACTAGAGTGTCCATGTGTGTCACAAAATCATAAAGCTCTGATGTCTGCACAAGTGTTGAATCCCACTACCGCAATGAAGGAGTACCGAAAATCAATAGAAGATAGTCGAGACCGAGGCGATCAAACCTAATACATTCGGGCACTCAAGGGATACGACGCTTCAACGCTCAAGCATTTAAGAAGCCTTAAAATTGTACTCCCAATCAAATAGTATACCTTCGATAATGGCGCCTCTGGATTCAGCACAAATATCTCGACGCTGATTCAACACCAGCACGATCAAAGTGTAACTAAACTACAATCGATAAGTCTTCATTATCCCATGATAAGATTTCTGAAGCGGATGCAACATCATTCATACATGGATGGCACTAACTCCTTCAACATACACTGGGAAACCACGAGGTGATTCCGTGAAACTTCATCAACGGAATTTCTCTACATCACAAGCCCCTACACGACTGAGGAACTTCCTCTCTTCACAAGAATAAATACCGGTGCTGGCATCTCCCACAACAACGTCGATTCACTGACGGAGCTAGTTCACTTTGTAAAAGTCATATTGTTCAAGAGAATTCGGGCTGATCAAGACACCTTCATCTTGGGAATGCTCAACCTACCAACCATTTCGTGAATGTAAAGGCTCACGGAGGAGCAACGCTATGTCGATAACCATGGTTCTAGCCTTTCGGTTTCTCGGGAGCATATCCAACTATAGTATCGGCATCAACAAGGATATCCGGAGGAACTTCGTCCATGGCCTCAAGATCAACAACCATCTCAGGAGCAACATCCTCATGACAGTGGCTTCATCAACTAATCATTCTCTAAAGTGTTACACGTAGACGGACTTCTACAAGAACTAATGATTCATATCAAGATGTATAGACATGATAACATGTTCACATGAAAGTATTCTCAAAGCTTGCACGATCTGGCGGACACAATCCAAAGTCTTCTACAAGATGTTCACATCGCCTCTACAAATGAGATACAAACAGGTTCGAGACCATGGGTTTACAAAACGTACCAATGAGTGAGGAATTGACAATACTTCCTCAATGAAAGATGTTCGTATATTTCTCTTCTACAACATACCAAACGGGCGCATCAATCGGACATACGATCTCAAAGATATGGCATTTACCGTCAGTTCATTTAAATCTGAAAAATTTGTACGGGATTACAAATTACAAATGTGCACGCTTCTTTGGCTGACCTATACAACTCCAAATTAAGTGATTCTTTTCTCATGTGGTAACTAAGTCTCTTAGCTTCAAAGTTTTGGGTCAAGCATCGAATTCCGACGTCGTATGAGGTTCCTATAGCCTTCCGTGAGCATACAACATGCATGCAGTAATTCTTAGACGGGATTCATAACCTCTACAGGTCGATCGATGTCCACCAGTTTTTTCGATAAGTCCTTCATCAAGGTACCTCCAACTTCGACCACCTAGGTCTTTACATCAAGTCTTTGCACTGTTCCTCTATCTAGGTCCCGTGGAAGAAGGGAAAACAAAAAGGAGATTCAACTAAATACTGGATCGACGATCCACCGATCATGACGGTCGGTTTCACGACCCAAGACTCATGACTAAAACCAAGATCGCTTATGCTAATCATTCATCATAAAACGAATGCTACACCGAGACGTGCAACCATGGTCATTACATCATCCCTCTTGAGAGCTGAGTTATGGTCCCATGACCGTGGTTTGAAGTAATGTTTACTGATCGATGACAGAAACAAAAAATGGTACTGCAAGCACCAGGCTTATTTATTAACCAAGGGTTTTAGATTTCAAATTAATCAATGACATTGAAATCCTTCATCAAGCGTTCGAGACACAAGCAAATGGTCTAAATACACAACATGGGCGTTTTACAACAAGCTCGTCTGAGACAATTTTACTTTGTCATGCACAAATTAGCAATCTGGGATCAATTGGTGAGGAATCTAAGGTTGAGTCATATGTAATTCTCTTCGTATGGATGTCCTCTACAACATATCCAAAATTCAGAGCAATTGGATGAACGAGCAAAAAGATGTGGCCAAAACCTTGGACTACATGACAGCTGAAAATTTTCTGAAAAGCTTCTGGAAGTTTACTGTTTCATCAATTTCGGCGCTTAAACGTGCTCAAAATCTGAAAAATCTTCTTTGGTAAAGCTTGGAAATTTTCCGAGGATGAAGAAACATGGGTAGATCACAAAATCCGACATCGTACGAAGATTCTACAACAATTTCAATGAAGACCTAACTCAATTTTTCGATGACGAATTATGACGAAATTCTTCATTCATCCACATCTGAATCAGGAGATACACAGTCAACACAAGGCCGAACTTCATCTTCAACCGATAGTCTCACTTGCAAGTCGGCGGTGCTTCTGCTGATGAGATATGAGCTTTTCATCTTGACTCTTTTCTTTCCGTGATATTTCATCATGCTTTCCTCCGCATCCGCTAAGACCAAGAAAGCATATATCTTAGCACAAACCACTCTCTTCATCTTTGATTTGATATTTCTGGAGCGTTCCCCGGAAGAGCCAGAAGGGTGGTTGTAACTAGAAGTTACCATTATCTAAGGAGAAAAACATGGAGTCATGGATATACAAATAACAAACACGCAACAAAAATGGTAACAATCCAACTCTTACCTATTTACAATTTCACTAGCTGTAGTGATTATAACGTCAGAATTTTGAAAACTTGCTCGTTCCTTCAAACCTGCAAAGACGAGCAAAATTCATTATTCAAAATCATGACTTGATTTTCATAAAATCGTGAACAACCCATGTGAATTTTAACATCCACTTGGTTTTTCAAAAATTGGATGAGACGTCCATTCTACAATTGTGAAAACTCACATACAGACATTATTTCACCATGTATAATTGTCTACTTTCAACAGTTGTTCAAAATCAAAACATTGATTTTACAAAAAATATGTTTTTAACGTGAAACTCACGTGAATTTGAAAAACATATATATATTATTTTTGCTCCCTTGAGAGTATATTTTCAAAAATTTGTGAAAGCTTACATATCGAAAATAAATTTTTTCATGAAAGCTCATCGACAAATTTTTACTAACAAACGCACGTCTATTCAAAAAAAAAAAACAACTTTTTCTCTCGCACAAGCATCCACCTTTGAAACGAGAGTTTATTAAAATCTCACATATTTAAAAAAAAATCTCTCCTACATTAGGGATTATTTCTAGTTTCTTAAACTAACGATCGAACGAACGTCCGTTCCTAAAACAAGGGTTTTACAAAACTCACGTCTATACATGCATATGTATATATTTTTCTTTAACATGAACAACTCGTGAACAAGTTATCAACTTCAAAAAGAAATAAAAAAAAGGCGGTGCTACACCACTTTATGCTCGTTAGATGACACTCTATCATGCCATGGGGATCTTCGTTCAAGCCACAGTTTGCTCGCGCAATCGAAAATCCGGTAACATCTTATCTTACGACTAAGTTCAATTACTTATTTGTTTGTAACTGGAAAATCACCATCCAAAGTCTTGATCATGTTGTCGTGTCGTCAAAAATAATTTCACTTTCCTAAAGTATATGATAAGAAAGAGTTTGTATCCACAGAGAGGCGATTGTAGTTATTTCGTAATCAATTTCTTAAAGTAACCAATTGGGGGGATTTCTTATTTCTATTTAAACAATAAAACAAATTAAAAGCAAAGTAAATTGTAGAAAGTAATCAATGGAGAGAGATATTGGTCAAGGAATTCATCTTCAATCTTAGACATGTGCTTGCATATATGATTAGAATTACGATTTAATCTCTTGTGTTATCAAAAGCCTAGAGAATCAAGAAAGCAAGATAATCTATTAATTTCTCAAGTTCATCAACACACACATTAGGGCTGCGTATGTGAATTCTACCTAAAGAATAACCTAACGCCTTGCGCTAATCAAGTTCAATTCCTAGGAGCATTAAGTTTGTAAATAGGCTAATCAATGCAATTGTCATGCGTTGCGCAAAACAATTCGGACAATGGTCAAACTCTACATATGATTACGAGAGTGTATCACTACAAACCGTAAACATATCATGCTACTTGTATTCAAGGTTATCGCTTGATGAAAAACCCTAAAATAGCTATGGACTAAGATGCAAGTTCAATTAATTGGCCACTTAACTAATCAAACACCATAATCCTATCACAATACTTCAATCATGTGATCATAAAAACCGCAGAGAATTGAACGATAAACAAGAGAGAAAACTAATACATAAAGCACACACAAGTTTTAGAAATCGGACTACATCCTTAACCAATAATAAAGAATTTAGCTACTCATAGCTATGGAGTTCATCACAAAAATATCAAAGGAATAAAGAAGAAGATGAACAAAAGCAAACCCTAGTTGTGTAACCAAAACCGCTCTCCAAAGTTCCAAGGAAAAGATATGAGATAAGATGATTTCCAAAAGTTGTAGAATTCCTCTTTTTATAGCCTTTCTCTCCTTCCAAAACTAGGTTTTGTCTTCAAAGTCCATTAGATGCAAGTCCACCAAGCCCACGGGAAAGAGAAACCCATGTAGAAAATATGTCCAAAAAGTCGCCGAGGAAAATCTGGTATTGTGGCCGGAAATCGGCGGAGAAGTGCCCCGGAATCGGCTCGGGTGACGGCAAAGTCCGCCCGGTCACTGGTCAACGGGTTGGATCGGTCGGGTCAATGGGTCGGATCGGCGAGTCAACTCGGTCAATCACCGAGTCAGGGGAAGTCAGGATGAGTCAGGACGAGTCATGCTCAGGTTAGCCGAATGACCAAGCCGAGCCGGGCTTTTGCACAGCCGAACTCGTGAAGCACCATCATTGTGCATGACCAGCCATCATGGCTATACTTTACGTAGCATTGAAACTTGCATTCACTTCCACCGAGCAAGAATAATAAACCCCGATTTCTCTTGCCACTAACTCCAAGGCTACCAGCTCCAAGAAGACAATCTTATATCTCGCCCCGCAATTCACCGCTCTTCCCTTTCGGTTTTCAGCTCAACAACACACATTCCATTCCATTAACAAATGCATTTTAGGCTTCAACCTCACATGCATAGCTCAGCCATCATTGCAAACACACGGCATTAGTCATCACACCAAAAGCCCTTGCAACGCCATGGGCTCAAGCCTCCTCTCTGCCTAGCCATTTTAGCTCAGTAACTCCTCATCATTGCCTCAAATCTTAAGTCCCCTGGCTCATTACAAACCCATTTGCAAAAACAAGGCCATTGAGCCACCGCTATCCCATCATACTCTTCAAGCACCACCAGTATTTCCTTGGCAACTATCCATTCCGCAATCCATTCTCCCGACTGGACCGCAAATCTCGTGCCATTCCCGGAACTCATTCTTTGTATTCATCCGGAGCAGCCTCAACTCACTGCAGATTCAATTCGCAATGCCATTTCGAGCCTTGCTCTCATCTCACAGCTTGATCCCACAGTGCGGCGGCCCTACACCGCATCTCATCTTTAAGTTCCATCTCGCAGCCGCACAGAGCCACACAACCTCGTTAGGCCTCAAGCCATGACTCAGGACCACATGCCCACCGCATTTCCCCGCACAACTTCAACACACGAGATCGAGCCATGTTGACACCCCGGCTCGCAACCTCTGAATCTAAGCTTCACATAAGACCAACACTGCTCCATCTGAGTACCACCAATTCATACCACTGACCTTCATTTGTGACAGAGCACACCGCTTTAAAGGGCCATTCCATTGCTCATGAATCGCTCTTCCTGTGGTTCTTGCTCCACTCGAGCCAACTCCCAATGCAATACAATCTGCAGCTCATTCATGTCATTCACTCTTGCCAATACACCGCAGCACTGAGTCGCCTCCCATAGCTCAAGCCATACATCCATCATTCACATCATTTGCAGCAAAATCAATCTTCCCCATCTTCTTCCTTGATTCTCACAAAGACCATCACCATTGCGGGCAATAGCACCACCCGACTCCATCCGATTTCAACCACCACCGCCACAATCCCGAGCATATTCTCCACCTCAATGTCGCCAAAGAAGCCACCTCGGCCAAGAACAACACCAAATGCACGACAATCCAGCAAACTCCCTAACCCGCTCGCTCACAGGCATGAGCATCATTTCCATCTTTGTCTTCCGGTCTTCCCGAGAGTCTCAATCCTCGCTCGGTGCGCGCAGTTCAAAATCTCAATTTCGAGATCTAAGCACCACAGGACCCATACCGAGGCTCAATCGACCTCACAACCATTCAAACATCAACTCCTTTGAACCCATTTCACAAACTCACAAAAATCGATCTCAAGCAGCTCAATCATTGATTCTTCGATCAAGAACACCATCTCTATCTTTTGCGGTTCGAGCATCACCGTTAATCGAATCAATTTCATCTAGTTCACTTTGGAATCTTCTCAATAACCAACCACTACCACTGCTTCTCTTATTGATTTAAAATCAATCTCGTGCAAATCACCATGGCTGCAAACACTCGAGTTTGTAATAAAAAGAAATGATTAAGAGAATTGATTTTCTCTCAATCCTAGGGTTTTGGTAATAGAAAGGGAACTGATTGGGGGTACCCATGGAAGAAGATAAGGGGCAATGGGATAACTAATGGCACCCACTGTTAGATACGGGCCACCACTATTATTGGGCTGTCGGTTCCGAGTGTAACCGGTCTAATTCTTCCCATCTCCTTGCGCACTCTCACCTGGCTCCATGTCTCGCCTATGAATTGACCTCCTCGCTCCATTTAGCTCCAATTGGGATGATTTCGCTTCTTTTCCTCCGTGCGACTCCATTGCACCTATAAAACTCAAAAGCACGCATAAAGTACATAATTTACAAGAAAAATAGCAAAGAAAGCATAAACTCTATATAGTAAGTACGGTGTATTCTACACCTATCGATTCCCCACACTTAGACTTTGCTAGTCCTCGAGCAAATCAAACAAAACAATAAAATACAACAACTCCGTGTCGTCGAGGCTACGGTCACTTTTAGCATAAATAACAAGCCTTTAAACCCCTAGGTATCCCTAGTGGACGAGTTATAGTCTCGTGAAGGTTTACTAGAGATATACCTACAAAACCTATATTTCAAACTCCGTCTATTCGTGACAAATCAATGAATGAATCCAAATTGACTACGGGGAGGAGGTACCTTGCAAATTCAATTCAAATATTAGTAAATAGACTCTAATTAGATAGTTGAACAAGCCACAATACTCGGAAACTAACAAACCACAATCACAATGAAAGATTAAGAAGATGGATAAGATGTAGATGTTGGCGGATATTCACAAGTGTTCGATGTTTCCCATATACGTCTGAAGGTCACCTTTGCTAAGATGAACCTAATCCTATTGGATTGAGCTACTTAGTGCTGAATGCTACATCAAATCAATTGGCATATACAAGGGAACCAAAAGTGACTTTATTCAACACAATAATAATTTCTTTTCTTTTATATAAGATTGGATCAAACTGGATCCAATTTCTCTTTTTTTTTTTTTAGACGGCATGATTAGATCTTTTGGATCCAAGCGCATGCTTCTTGTCGCAAGTACATGATAGTTGCCTTGGATCCCGCATTCCACGCTTGTTTAGGCGACGGAGACGGGGGACTACGTTTCACACATACTGCTATTCCCAAGTGTCTTTTTATTCCGTTTTGGTCTAATTGGTCGGTCCTTTTTTTTTTTTTTCTTTTCATATATTTTTCATTTTTTTTTTCAATTTTTTTTTTTTTTTTTCTAGTAACTCAACCACTCTATTTCATCCTAGCAGTAATAACACGTCGATGTTTAGTGACCCACCAAAGCACTTAGAGAACAATAGATAAATATGGAAAAATAAAAATAGAATGTGATATGGTGATATTCCGAGATATGGTAACAACTATCATGGTATTTATGATTCCTGAGCTATGTTCGTCCCCTTTTAATTAATTGGTTCCTCAACTCCTGCATTCAAAATGGTTCCATCCACTAATGGTGTCATCCTAAAGGCACAAGTTCTAGATTTCGGAGTTCAAAAAGCACAATTTTTTTTCTTGGTTTTTTCTATTTTTCTGATTTTTTTTTTTTTTTTAAAAGGCATAAAACAAACTAAAACATATAAATGCTCCCCCACACTTAAACTTTACATTGTCCTCAATGTAAAATTGAATCGTCCAAAGAAAGTTCAAGGTGGGAAATTCCGCAAATAATATAAAGATAAAAGCAAATACATAAAAGTAAAAAGATAAGGATAAAGATACAAAACCGGTGGGTTGCCTCCCACTTAGCGCTTGTTTTAAAGTCGACGGCCCGACGTACTCCTTGTTCGCTAAGACTCCTCCAGAGGGAGCATTTCCACAAGGTTAACTCCTTCCACGATTTCCGAAGAGAAGTTCTCATAATATGGTTTCAACCGGTGCCCATTCACTTTAAGTTCATTACAAAGTAGCTAAACTACGAATTTCCTTTGCACCATGAGAAAACACATTAGTCACAATAAAAGGTCCAATCCAACGTGACCTTAATTTACCAGGAAATAATTGCAAACGAGAATTAAACAAAAGCACTTTCTTCCTATGCGAAATTGTTTATTAGAAATCATATTATCATGAAAAGCTTTCGTCTTTTCCTTGTAAATCCGTGAGCTTTCAAATGCATCATTGCGAATCTCCTCTAACTCTTGAAGTTGTAACTTCCTTTGCTTTCAAAGACCATCTAACTCCATGTTGCATTGCTTAATAGCCCAAAACGCCTTATGCTCAATTTCCACGGGTAAGTGACAAGGTTTACCATAAACAAGCCTAAAAGGAGACATCCCAATAGGTGTTTTATATGCGGTTCTATACGCCCACAAAGCATCATTAAGTCGCATGCTCCAATCTTTCCTTGTTGGGTTCACCGTCTTTTCAAGAATTGATTTCACCTCTCGGTTGGAAACTTGGCTTGTCCATTAGTTTGCGGATGGTAGGGAGTTGCAATCCTATGCGACACATTGTACTTTCTTAACAAGCTTTGCAAGAACCTGTTTTTGAAGTGTGACCGCCATCGCTAATTATAGCCCTTGGAATTCCAAACCTTGCAAAAATATTAGCTTGCACGAAATCGAAACAACTTTAGAATCATTAGTTGGGGTGGCCTTAGCTTCCACCCATTTCGAGACATAATCCACAGCAAGCAAAATATAATAATTCCCATTAGAATTGACAAAAGGGCCCATAAAATCAATTCCCCATACATCAAAAACCTCCACAAATTGAATAATAGTCTGCGGCATTTGATTTCGAGCACCTAGATTGCCGGTTCTTTGACACCTATCACATGTGATACAAAATGCATGTGCATCCTTAAACAAAGTTGGCCAAAAGAAACCACATTCTAATACCTTGAGAGCGGTTCTCTTACTACCAAAGTGTCCTCCACAAGCATATGAGTGGCAAAAAGACAAGATAGAGTTAAATTCAATTTCGGGAACACACCTACGTATTACTTGGTCACTACAATGCTTCCATAAGTATGGATCATCCCATATGTATTGATTTGCTAACTTCTTAAGTTTGTCCCTCTCAAAGACGAGACAAGTTCTTTGGGATTTGTTTAGACACTAAGTAATTAACAATATCAGCGTACCATGGTTCTCCAAAGGCAATGGAGAATAGTTGCTCGTCCAGGAAACTTTCACGCAACGGGATAGTCTCCTTGTCCACAGCAAGTCGGCTCAAATGATCCGCAACGGTGTTCTCAATTCCTTTCTTGTCTTTGATTTCAATATCAAACTCTTGCAAGAGTAATATCCATCGTATGAGCCTCGGTTTCGCCTCTTTCTTTGTAAGCAAGTATTTAAGCGCTGCATGATCAGAAAAAACAACAACTTTTGTACCAATTAGATAAGAGCGAAACTTTTCTAAAGCAAAAACAATAGCTAATAACTCTTTTCAGTGGTTGTGTAGTTTTGTTGAGCCTCATTTAACGTTCTAGAAGCATAATAAATGGCATGAGGAAGCTTCCCCACACGCTGCCCAAGCACCGCACCAACCGCATAGTCACTTGCATCACACATGAGTTCAAACGGCTTACTCCAATCCGGTGGTTTAATGATAGGGGCTGAAATCAAAAGTTCTTTCAAACGATTGAATGCCGCCACACACTTCTCATCAAAGTTAAAAACCACATCTTTTTGCAATAGGGTACAAAGTGGTGATGCTATCTTGGAAAAGTCCTTGATGAACCTACGATAAAAACGCATGACCAAGAAAAGAACGTATCTCCCTCACCGTAGTGGGAGGGGTTAGAGCACGAATAAGGTCTATCTTAGATTTATCGACTTCCAAGCCTTTAGAAGATATTATATGGCCTAAAACTATGCCATGAGTTACCATGAAATGGCACTTCTCCCAATTTAGCACAAGATTTGTTTCAACACATCGTTCAAGGATTAGAGACAAATTATTCAAGCAAAGGTCAAATGAATCACCAAAGACACTAAAGTCATCCATGAACACTTCGATTATGTTTTCAACATATTCCGAAAAGATACTTACCATACACCTTTGAAAGGTAGCCGGAGCATTGCATAAGCCAAAAGGCATCCTTCTATAAGAAAAAGTACCGAAAGGACAAGTGAAAGTGGTTTTCTCTTGGTCCTCCGGTGCTATCACAATCTGATTATAACCTGAATAGCCATCAAGAAAGCAATAGTAAGAGTGTCCAGCTAAACGTTCAAGCATTTGATCAATAAAAGGTAAAGGAAAGTGATCTTTTCTAGTGGTGGCATTCAATTTTCTATAATCAATACAAACCCTCCAACCGGTTTGCACACGAGTTGGGACAAGTTCATTCTTATCATTCTCCACCACCGTTACACCCGATTTCTTTGGTACCACTTGTACCGGGCTCACCCACTTGCTATCGGAGATGGGGTAGATAACACCCACGTCCAAAAGCTTGAGTATCTCCTTTTTCACAACTTCCATCATGGGAGGATTCAAACGGCGTTGCGCTTCCCTTGTAGGCTTTGAATCATCCTCCACACGGATCTTATGCATACAAACGGCAGGGCTTATACCCTTGATATCGGCGATTGTCCATCCTATGGCCGTCTTGTACGTCCTTAGCACCCTTAGAAGTTTTGCTCCTGTAATTCATTAAGCTCGTTAGAAACAATCACGGGTAAATCTTCGTTGTCACCCAAGTACAAGTACTTTAAGTGACTTGGAAGAGGTTTCAATTCTAAACTTGGAGGTTTAACAATAGATGGCACAAGTTTTTCATTATTGCAAGGTAAAGATGCATATGAAACATTCTTAGTTGCTGATTTTTCCGGTAATGAGTTAAGAGAACCAATGGTTTCTTTCATCTCATCACTATACGCATAACCGTTGTCAATAGGTGTAGTGAGCACGGTTTCCAAAGCATCAACACCATTCAACTCAAACATTTGTTGCGCCAATGTGTCCATCATATCAATGGAGAAACAAGAATGGACATCGCTAGGATATCTCATCGTCTCGAAAATGTTGAAACGTATTATTTCTCCATCAAACTCCATAGTTAGCGTTCCCTTGTCAACATCAATAATGGTTTTCGCCGTTTTCATGAAGGGACGCCCAAGTAGCAATGGAAGAGACGAGTCCGGTGAACCTTCATCCATCTCTAACACGCAAAAGTCCGCTGGAAATACAAGTTGATTAACCTGCACAAGAACATCCTCAACAATACCCATTGGGTAGACATTAGAACGATCGGCTAATTGCAACACAATTCCAGCCTTTTTAAGAGGACCAAGATCAAGTGATTTATACATAGACGGGCATGACATTAACTAAGCACCTAAGTCCAACATAGCTTTATTAAATGTAGTGTTACCAATTGTGACGGGAATGTCAAAGCTACCCGGGTCCTTGCACTTAAGTGCGAGTTTGTGTTGTAAGATTGCCGAAGCATTCTCCCCCCACACTAAGCACTTCATTACCTTTGAGCCTTTGCTTATTGGTACACAAGTCCTTCAACACCTTTGCATACTTTGGAACTTGCTTGATTGCATCTATGAGTGGTATGTTCACATGGATCTTCTTTAGAACGTCTAAAATCTCCTTTTCTAGTTCCGCCTTCTTAGAACTTGCAAATCTGCGAGGGAAAGGTAGAGGAGGAACATAAGTAGAAACCGGAGTTTTAGAGTTAGGAATAGGTACCTCGAAGTTTGGGGAGAATCCTCGGTTTTCTCCTCCAAAACAGTTCCTTTGGTGTTTCCACCGTGCCCGAATCAAAGAACTTCGGGTTGCACAAGTTGTGTACCACTTCTCAATGTAATTGCATTAACACCCTCTTTTGGGTTGATAGGTTGAGAAGGGAGTTTCCCACCATTTTGTGCCTTCAATTGATTCAACTCCATAGCCATAGAACCAACTTGAGTTTGCAACTCCTTAACCGAACTATCCGTTCTTTGCATAAAAGATTTGACAACTCTTCCATATTGGACCCCATATTTTGAGGTTGTTGTTGTTGTTGAAATTGTTGTCTCGGTTGGAATTGTTGTTGTTGAGGTTGAAATCCACTCGGGTTGTTGAAACTAGATTGTTGAGCCGCTCCTTGCTTATTGGCATAGCTAAAGTTGGGGTGATCTCTCCATCCCGGATTGTAAGTGTTGGAGTAGGGATCATACCGTCTTTGTTGATTAGGAAAGATCGCATTAGCTTGCTCATCTTCATAGGATTGAGAGGAACTTGGTATCACCGCGGCTGCAACTTGTTGAAGCATTGCGTTCATGTTACCCATTTGTTGACGAAGCTCTTCAACCTCGCTCACTTCACTAACCCTTCTTAGAATCACATCCGAACCACGACTCAAGAATTGTTGTGAGTTATTTGCCATGTTTTCAATCAACTCTCTAGCTTGTGCCACCGTCTTGTTAACTAGTGCACCACCACCCGCAGCGTCGAGAAGATTCCTATCACTTGATTGGAGTCCTTCATAGAAATATTGAATGATCATAACATCACTAAATTGGTGGTGAGGGCAGCTTGCCACCAATCTCTTGTAGCGTTCCCAACATTCATATAAGGATTCTCCCACATTTTGCTTCATTCCACAAATCTCCTTGCGAATTTGAGTAGCCTTTGATGCAGGAAAATACCTCTCCAAAAAGAGTTTCTTCAGCCCATTCCATGTTGTGACACTTCCGGGAGGTAAATAGAACAACCAATCTTTAGCGCTATCCATTAAAGAGAAACGGAAAACTTTCAACATTGCACCATCCATTTTCGCAACATCCGCTGGAAGCATGGCCGTGACAATGGTGTGGAAGTCCATAAGATGTTTGTTTGGATCTTCATTCACCATGCCATGGAACTTTGGTAATTCTCTAAGCAACCCCGGTTTAATTTCAAAAGTAGAGTCCGTTTGAATACATCCCTGTTGTATATCAAGCCTATGAGAAGCTAAGTCCTTGAGTGAACGATTTGCATCACCCATTGCTCCTTGTTCTTCCACGTGTGTTTCCTCTACGATTGGAACCTCTTTTCCTTCTTCTTGTTGTTGGAAAATCTCTTCTCCTACTTCCTCCTCGTGCTCGTCCGTTGTGTCTTGACTTGGTTGGAGTATTGTGCCTCGTCGAGTAGCTATCCCGCACCTTGGATAATTCCAATCCTTAGAAGCCAGAGATTAGGCACCTGCAAACAATTCTCGCAAACAAGTGAGAAACAAGACAAGAAACAAAAAGCAAAGATGAAAGCAGAAATTGTAAAAAGAAACTAAAAACTTAATAACTAGTCGTGTGCCTCCCCGGCAACGGCGCCAAAATTTGATCGCTGTCGTATGCGTCAAAAATAATTTCACTTTCCTAAAGTATATGATAAGAAAGAGTTCGTATCCACGAGAGAGGCAATTGTAGTTATTTCGTAATCAATTTCTTAAAGTAACCAATTGGGGGATTTCTTATTTCTATTTAAACAATAAAAACAAATTAAAAGCAAAGTAAATTGTAGAAAGTAATCAATGGAGAGAGATATTGGTCAAGGAATTCATCTTCAATCTTAGACATGTGCTTGCATATATGATTAGAATTACGATTTAATCTCTTGTGTTATCAAAAGCCTAGAGAATCAAGAAAGCAAGATAATCTATTAATTTCTCAAGTTCATCAACACACACATTAGGGCTGCATATGTGAATTCTACCTAAAGAATAACCTAACGCCTTGCGCTAATCAAGTTCAATTCCTAGGAGCATTAAGTTTTGAGAAATAGGCTAATCAATGCAATTGTCATGCGTTGCGCAAAACAATTCGGACAATGGTCAAACTCTACATATGATTACGAGAGTGTATCACTACAAACCGTAAACATATCATGCTACTTGTATTCAAGGTTATCGCTTGATGAAAAACCCTAAAATAGCTATGGACTAAGATGCAAGTTCAATTAATTGGCCACTTAACTAATCAAACACCATAATCCTATCACAATACTTCAATCATGTGATCATAGAAACCGCAGAGAATTGAACGATAAACAAGAGAGAAAACTAATACATAAAGCACACACAAGTTTTAGAAATCGGACTACATCCTTAACCAATAATAAAGAATTTAGCTACTCATAGCTATGGAGTTCATCACAAAAATATCAAAGGAATAAAGAAGAAGATGAACAAAAGCAAACCCTAGTTGTGTAACCAAAAACGCTCTCCAAAGTTCCAAGGAAAAGATATGAGATAAGATAATTTCCAAAAGTTGTAGAATTCCTCTTTTTATAGCCTTTCTCTCCTTCCAAAACTAGGTTTTGTCTTCAAAGTCCATTAGATGCAAGTCCACCAAGCCCACGGGAAAGAGAAACCCATGTAGAAAATATGTCCAAAAAGTCGTCGCCGGAAAACTGGTATTGTGGCCGGAAATCGGCCGGAGAAGTGCCCGGAAATCGGCTCCGGTGACCGGCAAAGTCCGCCCGGTCACCGGTCAACGGGTTGGATCGGTCGGGTCAATGGGTCGGATCGGCGAGTCAACTCGGTCAATCACCGAGTCAGGGGAGGTCAGGATGAGTCAGGACGAGTCATGCCTGGGTTAGCTGAATGACCAAGCCAGGCCAGGCTTTTTGCACAGGCTGAACTCTGTGAAGCACCATCATTGTGCATGACCAGCCATCATGGCTATACTTTCTGTAGCATTGAAACTTGCATTCACTTCCACCTGAGCAGCAATAATAAGCCCTGATTTCTCTTGCCACTAACTCCAAGGCTACCAGCTCAGCAGCACAATCTTATATCTCAGTCCTGCAATTCACTGCTCTTCCCTTTCAGTTTCAGCTCAACAACACACATTCCATTCCATTAACAGCTGCAGCTTCAACCTCACATGCATAGCTCAGCCATCATTGCAAACACACAGCATTAGTCATCACACCAAAAGCCCTTGCCTGCCATGGGCTCAAACCTCCTCTCTGCCTAGCCATTTTAGCTCTGTAACTCCTCATCATTGCCTCAAATCTTAAGTCCCTGGCTCAGTTACAAACCCAGCTGCAAAAACAAGGCCATTGAGCCACTGCTATCCCATCATACTCTTCAAGCACCACCAGTACTTCCTTGGCAACTATCCATTCCTGCAATCCATTCTCCTGACCTGCAAATCTCAGGCCATTCCCTGGAACTCATTCTTTGTATTCATCTGGAGCAGCCTCAACTCACTGCAGATTCAATTCCTGCAATGCCATTTCAGGCCTTGCTCTCATCTCACAGCTTCAGTCCCACAGTGCGGCAGCCTACTTCGCATCTCATCTTTAAGTTCCATCTGCAGCTGCACAGAGCCACACAACCCCGTTAGGCCTCAAGCCATGACTCGGGACCACATGCCACTTTGCATTTCCTGCACAACTTCAACACGGATCGAGCCATGTTGACACCCCGGCCTGCAACCTCCGAATCTAAGCTTCTCATAAGACCAACCTTTGCTCCATCCGAGTACCACCAATTCATACCACACCTTCATTTGTGACAGAGCACACTGCTTAAAGGGCCATTCCATTGCCTGTAACTGCTCTTCCCAGGGTTCTTGCTCCACTCTGAGCCAACTCCCAATGCAATACAATCTGCAGCTCATTCATGTCATTCACTCTGCCAATACACTGCAGCACCAGGTCAGCTCCCATAGCTCAAGCCATACATCCATCATTCACATCATTTGCAAGAAAATCAATCTTCCCCATCTTCTTCCTTGATTCTCAGACACCATCACCATTGCAGGCAATAGCACCACATGACTCCATCCGAATTTCAACCACCACCGCCACAATCCTGAGCATATTCTCCACCTCAATGTCGCCAGCAAGCCACCTCAGCCCAAGAACAACACCAAATGCCTGACAATCCAGCAAACTCCCTAACCTGCTCAGCTCACAGGGCATGAGCATCATTTCCATCTTTGTCTTCCAGTCTTCCTTGAGAGTCTCAATCCTCAGCTCAGTGCGGCAGGTTCAAAATCTCAATTTCAGATCTAAGCACCACAGACCCATACCGAGGCTCAATCGACCTCACAACCATTCAAACATCAACTCCTTTGAACCCATTTCACAAACTCACAAAAATCGATCTCAGCAGCTCAATCATTGATTCTTCTGATCAAGAACACCATCTCTATCTTTTACAGTTCGAGCATCACCAGTTAATCGAATCAATTTCATCTAGTTCACTGGAATCTTCTCAATAACCAACCACTACCTTGCTTCTCTTATTGATTTAAAATCAATCTCGGGCAAATCACCATGGCTGCAAACACTCTGAGTTTGTAATAAAAAGAAATGATTAAGAGAATTGATTTTCTCTCAATCCTAGGGTTTTGGTAATAGAAAGGGAAACTGATTGGGGGTACCCATGGAAGAAGATAAGGGGCAATGGGATAACTAATGGCACCCACTGTTAGATACGGGCCACCACTATTATTGGGCCTGTCAGTTCCAGGTAACCGACAGTCTAATTCTTCCCATCTCCTTGCGCACTCTCAGCCGGCTCCATGTCTCGCCTATGAATTGACCTCCTCGCTCCATTTAGCTCCAATTGGGATGATTTCCGCTTCTTTTCCTCCGTGCGACTCCATTGCACCTATAAAACTCAAAAGCACGCATAAAGTACATAATTTACAAGAAAAATAGCAAAGAAAGCATAAACTCTATATAGTAAGTACGGTGTATTCTACACCTATCAAGTGCTGACTGAGGAACATGACTGTCCCTCACTAAGCAGGGGACATAATGTAGATGGTGCATTTTCGACAAAGGCTAAAATCATAAAACTATAATTGTACATGCTCCTGATCCAGCAATCGGATGAAGCATGAAAGCTCATGACACAAGAATACTGTCTCTCAGAGTATATGTAGATGTGTAGTCTCTCGGTGAGGCAACGACATATCTCATGAATACTGAGCAATTTCGGTAATTACTTATATATAGAATCAAAAGATTGGACGACTCCTAGACGACTTGCACCGCTAGTATAGAGCAATAACGTCTTCAGGATGTAACAATGTTTTCCCTGACTATATAAAAGATATATGACGCTTCAACAAGCTCATATCACTCAATTCTGAATAATTAATGCTCTAGGCGATTGTACTAGTATAGAGCCATCAATTAATTATTCCTAAATCATTAGATTCATTAACATGAGAATCCACGAAAAATATTCTACGTTTTCCATACTATTTCGTTACTTCAATTCATGGTTCTTCCCAGAGAATTCCATGGTTTAGTAATAAATATTTAACACACGGGAATCGAGCAACTATCGAGTAAGCCCCGGATAAAATGGTGCAAGTGTACTCAGCAATAATACACCAACGAGCACCTGAGGGCACGAACGAGCAATCCAAAACACGAAAGAACGATGAACCTATGCAAAATATGAAGAAAATAATAAATAATAAAATATTAGTCAAGGCGCTAAGGGGTGGACTCACGGCCGACTAGTCACGCCGTGACCAGTCCCACATCCAAATTCTATATTTTATCAAATTTTTATTATTTTCCTTGATCTCATGAAAATCTCTTAATTTGAACAAATATCCTTCGTTTAAGGAAACTCCTCAGTTTCATGGTGTTTCCTTCGCATCAAGGAAATAATATAAAATTAGGAAGGTGTCGTGGGACCGTGTCTACTAGCTGGCTTCTAGGCTATGCCCTAGTTGTGGCCCGGTCCCACACCTCATGATTCCTCATTATTTTATTATTATTTCCCTAATCTCATGAAAACTCCTTGATTTCATGATATTTCCTTTAAATCATGAAAAATAATATAAAATTAGGGAAACTCGTGGGACCGGGCCCTAGCCGTCCGGTCATGCCCTAGACGCCCCCACACCCTTATTTTATTATTATTGTTTTTTATGTTTCCTTGATCCCATGGAATTCCTTGATTTCATGATATTTCCTTCAAATTATGAAAATTTATTCAAATCATGGAAATAATACATAAAATTAGGGAAAACTCACGGGACCGGGCCCTAGACGGCCGACCATGCCCAAGCCGGTCCCACACGCCCTATTTTATTATTATTTGTTTCCTTCATCTCATGGAAACTCCTTCACTTCGAGGAACCTCCTTGATTTCAACAAAACTCCTTAGTTTCAACAAACTCCTTGATTTTATGATATTTCCAGTAAAATCATGAAAAAAATAAAATTAAGGAAATGCTATGGGACCGAACCCATTGTGGTCGGCCATGCCTTGGCCATAGCCGGTCCCACACTTCATGATTCCTTTATTTTATTATTATTTTCCTTCATCTCATGAAGTTTCCTCGGTTCAAATAAAAATCCTCGATTTCTTCATATTTTCCCAAATGATTGCTCAAACGAACACCGAAAATATCAAAATTCTCAGGACTGAGACGCGAACACTTTGGTGACATGAGCATATTACCTTGACCGACCAGGGTTGCCTCTTTGGCTTGCAAGAGGCCGGTCCCTCGTATTTTCATCATTTGACCTAATTTGTTCATATTAGGTTCAAACTCTTCCGAACAATTTTTGAATTTCATGAAACGATCGTCATTAGATCCCGTGACCACCCAGGGCCGGTTTTATGACCCCTTGGTCGGTCCCTCATCTCTTCATAATTAATTAGGTTTTATCACCTAGGCTCAGACGAGCATTATTTTAATAAATGATGCAACCAGCATTTAATCATTTTTTGATCCAAAAATCAACAAGTCTTCAAGAGACCTTGGTATTTGCTCACTTGAGCATCTGGGCGCTACATGGTCGACCCATGATCCCATGTAGTAGGTCCCTCCTTCACTCTGTGGTTAATTTTCAATAAACCATCAATTGATCGAATTAGGGTTTTGAGTCCAAGGTTCATAATTCCAGATTGAATCGCTAATAATTTTACGATGATCTCATGGTCAACACTTTATTAATTATACTTGGTTTAGTTTCCAGTATTTAAATTAATATTTTATTTGGTCATGCTACCAATAATTCAACAAACGAGCAATATTTGCTCAAACCAAGGAACATTGGTTCAACCATCAATATTCAATAGTTCATCGAATGAGCAATATTTGCTCACGTTAACTATGTTTATTCATACATTATACCTATGTCTCAACAGACATGTTCAAATTCATGAGTCTCAGAATATTTTCAAATCATGTTCGACTCAACAATACAAGACTCATCGTCCCATGAAGTCATGAAGTCAGCAACTGACTAACTAATCACGAGACATCAATCGTGTCACATGGGGGATATTAACTAGGGTTTTGGTCAGTGGTCTACTGACGTGTGTTCATACACACGATGAGAATGTGAGCAAGTCGTGCAATCGGTTGAAGGAGTTAACAAAGTAGTGGATGGAAAATCGACCAAGTCTCCGCACGTTGAGCTAATGGTTTTAACACGATTTCCACTTCTCCGCTCTTTAATTCCATCAACTGTCACACTTCATGGGATCATGGTGTTTACAATTCTTGCAATATAAATAAGTTTCTGAATCATGATTGAAAAACAAGACAAGCTTTCGTCAAATAGACAACAAGAGATTAACATCTCAATATCTCAACGTCGAGGAATTACTCTCAACGAGATCAAATTCAATCAATCAAAACTTATCTTATTTCTTCACGCAGAATACACAACACACTTACAATCTTCGATCACCATTGATCTCACACATTTCTCAGCTTCCCTCCTACAGATCGACCCATCCTCTCTTGTGACCGAATTGACTGGAACGACCATTGTCTTGGTTTATGCCGGAGTCCTACAGATTGATCTCTCGAATTCAAAGTACTCCCTTCTTGCAGTGCATCTGTGTGAGGTTTGAAAGTTTGCTCGGTTCAAGGAGTTTCATCCGCACGGTCGTCTCCTCAATTCCGTAAAAACCAGCAACTCGTTTTGCCCCATCTACACTGGGGAACATCTTACATGATCTGTGTGAGACAGTCATTTGATGTAGACTTAGAATGTTTCGTATTGATTATTCGATCACTTGAAAATTGCTTTGAAGCTAATAGTTTGTGTGAGACAGCTATTGTCGTCTTCTAAGAATGTTTTAATGATTGAAATGGGAGTTTAGAACTATTAACCATGATTGGATATATCACAATATGCGTACTTGTATGCTAATCAATTGCAAGTTATTCCAAGTCAGGAAACCATAGTATGCATACACGTACGCTTCATTGGTTGGTTTAATGAAAGTCGGAAACTTAGTATGCATACCCTTATATGTACTGGTGTAAATTTCATGACCGGAAATTCAACTGAGTTTGGAAGGTATGCGTACACGTTCGCATATTAGCGAACCCAAACTTAGTCCGGTCACTTAGGTACGCGTACCCATTTGCATACTTGAGTAGGTTATGTTCTAAAATCGGTTTATTCATGAACTAATGCATTAATATATTAAGGAATGCAATCTTTTTCAAACCGTGGCTATAATGTTCATGAATTGATTTGAGTGAATCAAAATCGATTTTTGCTTCAATTGTGTCTTGTATATACTTCTATGAGAATATAAAAAATTGAACAACTCTAGAACTAGTTTCATTTGAGCCATTCGAACTAGTTATGGTTAAGACGAACAAGGTTGATATGAAAGTGTTCATATGGCTAACTTCGGTAAACTATTGTTGAGCCAACAAGGTGTACACATTTAGGTACGGTTACTCATATCTAAATGAAGTCACTTTTTATCAGGTGTAACAATTTAAGTTCGATCTAATGGTTGAAAGATATTAGCTTGAGTCTAATCAGGTTTTCATCTAATGGCGAATATTGAATGCTTTGTTTGATTGCAAACCCTGGTTTTGAATACTATATAAGAGAGAACTCTAGCAACTGGGAAACCTAATCCCTACACCTCATGTGTAATACTAGTTGCTACTAGAGTCGATTCTCCTTTAAACTTAGGTTTTTTCCAAAACCATATAGGTTAACGACTTAAAGACTTCATTCGGATTGTGAAGCCAGACCCAACTATTGTGAGGTAATTGATATTACTAGGATGTTCTTCGAGAATATAAGTCTGGTGTATCAATTGGTTCCTGTTCACCTTGATTTATCAAAATACGTAACAAAACTCATAGGTATTTCTGTGGGAGACAGATTTATCTATTCAATAGACTTTTCTGTGTGAGACAAATTTGTTTATCAAGTCTTCGACTTTGGGTCGTAGCAACTCTTACTTGTGGGTGAGATCAGCTAAGGGAATCAAGTGTGCAGATTCCAGCTGGGATTCAAAGGCGTACGGAATGCGGCGTACCTTGATCGGTGTAAGATTGGTTAGGGCTCAACTACATTCTAGTCTGAAGTTAACTTGGTGTAGGATAGTGTCTGTTGCGTCTTAATACGGTGTGGTGTTCAAAAATAGACTAGGTCCGGGGTTTTTCGCATTTGCGGTTTCCTCGTTAATAAAATTTACGGTGTCCGATTTTTTCTTTTCTATATTATATTTGTTTATATAATTGAAATATCATAGGTTGTGCGTAGTTCAATCAATTAGATAATACAACCTTTGGTTGTTGATATAAATTGATTGACACTTTAATATTGGTCTTTGGTACCGTTCAAGTTGTTTCACATAATAATCAGGCTCGCGGATTTCTATCTCATTTGATTTGTCGATTACATTGTGAAACAAAGATACACTCTTGGATATACTTCGATTGATTGAGTCTGACTGTCTAGTTGATTCTCTTGGAATTATATTGGAGTTTCTCCATACAAATTGCCTAAACGAAATATTGGGAGAGGTTGTTAGACCCCCGCTTTTTCAATTGGTATCAGAGCAGGAAAACACGTTTAAGACCTTATAAGTTTGTGTTTGTAGCGATCTGACTCTATAGACAAAAGTGATATCTCAGTAAAAGTACCACCAGTCTTCGATGGATCAAATTACTTATGGTGAAAAAATGCTATGCTTGCCTTTCTTCAAGCGCGTGATTTTCAATCATGGGTTTATGTTCTTAATGGCTATGATCCTCCAATGATTACAGTAGACGGTGTTTCTATTGCAAAGGATATTGGTAGATATGAACCTTACAAGATTCTCACTGCAAAGAAAAATTCTGACGATTTAAATGCTATCATTCATGCCATTACCCCAGATCTTCAGCACCATGTGACTACGTGCACTCGGTCTAAAGATGTGTGGGATATCCTAGAAACTGTATTCGAAGGGAATACCTCTGAAAAGGAAGCTAGGCTTCAAAACCTAAATTCTGATTGGGAAAACCTTCGTATGGCTGATGAAAATTCATTTGATGAGTTTAATCACAAAGTGTCTGAAATTGTTAATGCATCTTTTGCGGTGGGTAAGCCTATTCTGAAAAAGAACATTGTGATGAAAATTCTCAAATCATTGCCAGCCAAATACGATTCTAACATGCCATCTTTGAAGGAAATAACCTTAATACTTTATCCAGAGAAATACTCTCTTTGGGAAGTTAAATATCTTTAATCATGAGCATACATCCAAATCTGAAAAGGATATTGCTTTCAAAGCACAAAAGAACATAAAATTACTTGACAAAAGTAAATGTGTTGGCAACTCTGTGGATGATCCTAGTGAGGCTAATTCATCAGATGAAGATCTTAATAATCGAGTTTCTATGATCACAAGACATTTTAGAGATCTTCTTTTGAAGGGAAGTAAATGGTTTGTCCGAGATAATCCTAGATCATCGGTTAAACCTCATGACCGTGTTCCTCTAAAACGGGGATACAAATCGATACTCGACGATGAGGATATGCCACAGTGCTTCAAGTGTAAAGGTTTTGGTCATTTTGCCAATGAGTGTCCAAATCTTAGAAAATACACTGGGAACAAAGGTCTTGCGAAGACTTGAAGATATGAAGAAGCAAGGAGCTACAACGACAACAATCACCCTTCCACTAGAGGTTAGTGATATTTGACTTGAAACTGTTTCATTCCTAACGTATCTTTCAAGTCGTGCATATTGAAAACAAAATTACGAAGCATATTTGAACTCTAGATAGACATAGTATTAAGGAATACAATACGAGGTTTATTGATTAACCATTAAACTTTGTAGATAAGACATCGCCATAATCATTTGAATGCTATTGTGATTATGTATGGGTATGAGGTGAGTATTTCATCCTAGGGAACAATGTTTTACATGTGTTCTAAGGAAGTAAGTTCATAAACTTGTTTGTGAATCAAAAAGGAAATCGCCGGGCGTTATTTGTTTTGCTATTCATTGCATATCTTATGAACAACCAATATATGTGATTGAGTATAACCGTTCACGACTTGTTGTGTTCTTGGCATAACTATTCACAAAGGCCTGACTTATGTATTGGTATGACTTTTATTAGTGAAACCGATCGTAAGTAATCACCACGAGATGGTATGATCGGGTTTGTGATTTTCTCGTCGACCAAATATGGGAAAGGGAACCGATCCTAGTAAGAGGTGCGAGTACATCACAAAAGGGAACCGATCCTTGTATGAGGTGCAACAAGGTTTATAGCAGAAAGGGGAACCGATCCTATGAACATGTACAACACGTTTTTAGGCAAAGGGAGCCGATCCTATGGACATGTGCAACACATATAAGTTAGATACCATATATATATGGGGAACCGATACTAGTACCTAGTCAACCGAATTTTGGAAAGCTAGTGTGACTATGCACAGTACTCACATGGAAGGTAGAACCGAAACTTGTTTTGGTAGAACCGTTAAACCCATGATTGTGATTGAATGTTACTTGATCAATCGCATAGTTCTTGAAAGTCGATGAACCAATTCTAAACTTGTTCGGAAGTGTGGCAAATCGTTTTCAAGGTTGTAAGTGTGAAAGAGAACTGACAAAGTTAAGATGTCGATATACTTTGAACACATTCCATGAATGTTTATTTCTTTAATTCAAAGTTATTCCTTAATAGCTAAGGGAAGAGAATCCCAGGATCAAAACATAAATAATTTAAGAATCTTTTAATTAAGGTATTTAACTTCATTTTATAGGGAAATAAGAATTAGTAATGTGCATTTACTAATAAGAGATTTTCCGAGAGATTTCGATCATTATTTTTGGACAAAGCATTTCCAGGAATTATGGAAACCGAATTTGTGCTTTAATGAATATCTTGAGAATATTTTCGGTTTTGGAAATTCCTTGGTGTCCAAACTTCCTTGTCTATAAATACTTGAAGTTTGCCTTTCTAGCAAACTAATCCTTCGTAACAACAGACTTCCTCTTTGTTGTGTTGTTATCGGTGTAGCCGCCTATTCGGAGAGGAGAGTAACCTAATTAGGCGAAATCTCTTATGGTCGCTCAGTTTAAATTCTTCTTTGGGATTGAGAAGCTCTACGAGTACCGTTGGTGGGAAACTAGATAATTGTGGTTTATCTTTTGTTTTCTTTGATTTGATTGACTAACGGTAGTTGAACTTTGATTGCACCTAGTTTGTTTATGCTTGAGAATCTTCTCTTCTGATATAAAATTCACTCAAACTAGTTGAGAGTTTGATTGAGGATCTTTAGACTGTTGTTAGTTCTGAAGACGATCTTGTGATAATCCATTGTTACTGAGACTCGATTTATGTGCATGATTGATCACAAGAGATTCAAGTGATTGTGTGCAGGTGTTTATTGAAGATCTAAGAAGATTTGAAAACAAAGAAGATATTGAAGATTTCTGATTTTTGGGTTCATAATCTTTGGTGTGCACAATATTTGTTTCGGTAAAATAGGATCCAATTAATAATCGGTTTATCTTTGTGATAGATTGGATTTATTAATTGAGTAGATCGGCATCAATATAATTCTTTGGATTAATAGTGTTGTTGGCTTAATCTTGTAATTGAACATAAGATAGATCTAAGGACTTGACGAAGGAGTTTATGTTAAGATAAACAGAAGAGCTTTTGTCCAACTCATATCACTTGGTTGAATAGAGTTGATACCAAACAAATTTGTTGTTCCTTTACTGTTTGGAATACGAACCAAAGGAATTGTTCCAAGTACGTGACTAAGGTCGGAGGCGTGGGAATACATACAGAACTAGGTGAACTATAGGTTTAGTTGCTTGGGCTCAACTATACTAAGTTAGGTGTAATTTTGTGTAGCGGCTTAATCCTGAGAGTATTCAATTCTGGACAAGGTTCCGGGGTTTTTATACATTTGCGGTTTTCTCGTTAACAAAATCTTGTTGTGTCATTTACTTTATATTTTCGCATTATAATTGTTTTATTATAATTAAAGTAAATCACACAAACGTAAATTCCTATTTACTTGATAAGTGAATCCTATTGTGTTTGGTTAAGTTCGAACCTTTTTATCAAGTAACATACTTCGTTTTTGTATTGTCTCGATCTCGTATCCATAGACGATCACACGAAGTGTGAACCGATTAGTTGTATTGTCTTGACTTAGTCCATAGACAATCACTTTCGGAAAAAGGAATTATAGGTAGGAAAAGTTTTAGCTTGAGGTATATTTGGGTACCCTCGCCTTTTCAATTGGTATCAGAGCAGGCAAACACGAAAAGATCTAACAATATGTGTTTGGTGCGATCCAACCTACAAGAATGAACTCGAGTTCTCATGAATCGACTTCAATTAACGTACCGCCAAGATTTGACGGAACAAACTATCTATGGTGGAATTCTGCTATGAGATCTTTTCTTCAATCACGAGACTTTAATACTTGGCTATTAGTCGTCGATGCTTATATTCGTCCAAAGATAGAAAATTCAGAAATTGAGTTTAAACGCTTAGTAGAGTTTTCAAACGAAGAAAAGGCTCTTGCAAAGCAGAATTCGAGATGGTTTGGATGCTATAATACATGCTGTAAGCCGTGATCTACAACATCATGTATCAACATGTCCAACTTTGAAAGAAGCTTGGGATAATCTTCAGATCGTATTTGAAGGAAATTCTTCAGAGAAACAAGATAGACTTCAAACTCTCACTTCCAATTGGGAAAACCTTCGAATGTATGACAACGACACTTTTGAAGAGTTTCGTATTAAACTCTCTGATATAATGATTGCTTCTTTCTCGTTAGGAAAAACTATTTCTGAAAAAAGATATAGTATGCAAGATTCTCAAATCGTTGCTATCTAGATACGATTCTAAGAAGCATGCAATCATAGAAGCAAACGATCTTTCAAATCTGTCACGAAGCAATTTTCGTTGGAAAGTTAAAGATCTTTGATCATGAATCACAGTCTATTCATAGTAAAGGAATCGCTTTTAAAGCTGCAAGAACTCCAAAGCTCCAATGGAGAGGAATAAATAGATGGATGATTCAGATGAACAAATTGCAGAAAATTCTGATGATGAAATTGAACAATCATTGTTATTGATTACTAGACAGTTTCGAGATCTCTTAAAGAAAAGAAATAAGAGATTCATTAAGGATACTTATCGATCTTCTCGCTCACATGATCGAGGCCCTGTCAATAAGGATCATGAAGAAGATGATGAATATCAGCCGCAGTGCTTCAAGTGTAAAGGGTTTGGTCATATTGCTAAAGACCCACCCCAATCTTAAGAAATACACTCGGAAGCAAGGCATTGGTTGTGACTCTAGATGAGACCTCGATTCATACGATTCGAAGAAGAGGAAACAACTAATATTGCATTAGTTGTCAATCTTATTTCTTCCTCCTCCATTAGTGATTTACCCATTTTAAGAATGGACATGTCTTCCGATGTTACTAAATCACCTTATGGTAAAGGGAAAAATAAGACAAGATGCAAAAAGTGTCTTAAAAACAGAATTGCTAAGAGTTGCATATGCAATTCCAGTCAATCCCAAGATACTTCGTTAGTTCGAGGTAACAAAAGGAGATATTTTCATACTTAACTAGATCGAGAACACTCTGGTTGTTCAAAATTCCATAATGAGAGAAAATCTCATACTAATGCCACTTAATCGGTATTAGAATTCTTTCCTCACCACGTGTGCCAAATCTTTGCGTGAGGAAGAAGAAAAATCAAGGCACCTTGTGTAGATTATGGAAATAATATCTAGTATTTGAAGATATTTGATATATTCGTATTTTTAGGAATATTATATTTTCGGTAGTATGAAAATTATAAAAAGATTTTTCTCCTAATTTGGTCATTCCTTGTCCGAACTATGGGTCCGGATCAAATGGTTTCTCTGTAGAAGATGCTAGATCAGAAAGATCGTCTTAAAACTAAGTCTGGATCATCTCTTGATATCAAGGATAAAATCAGAAATGGAGATTGGCTTAGCAAGAAGGAAAGAGAGAATACTCTGAAGAAAGATCAGTGTATTGAGGCATTGACACACTTTTGTGTTCGGTTAAAGACAGTAATTACATGTTCTTCGTTAATCCTTCACAAAAATTTCTCATCCAAAGAAATTCTCGGTCAAGCAACAAGGTTTTATACTTGAAGAAATTCAAAAGCTGAAGAGTAGTAATCCGCCTTCATTCAGCTCTGATATGAAGGACTAAGTTGCAAGAGAAAAATAGACATCAATTTTTGATTTCTTTCAATGATTGTATTAGTCTATTATGAATAAAATTATTTGATTTATAATTTTTCTTGTGATAGTTTTTAGTTTACATAGCCTCTGCTTGAATGCTTTTATCTTATTTCTATGTATGTTTATGGGATATTTGATTTCGGATTTACTACCTTAATATTCAATCTCATATGTTGTGAACCCTTGTGGTTTGGGTGACTTTTTGATTTAGCAGGATTAAGTTCTAGCCCATGTTGGTAGGCTTTATCAAAGAATCATGAGGGGTCCTGGTAGAAACAATATGAGAAAAAGTCACAATATGTTGAATCGATTTTGGTTTAGCATAAAAGCATATGTGTTTCGACGGTTTTCAACTTTTGCTTGCAATTGTTAAAACCGATTTTCAACCTTTCTCTAGTAAAAGTTGGTTGTTGTTATCCTTTTGTTTTTGCATAAGGATGACAACATGATGATATTTCGATATCAATTCTCCCTGGAAGAAGATGCAATCATATTGGAGAAGTGGATGCGAAATTTGAGGTAACAATCTTGTTAGTTAATTGTTTTCCCTGTTTAAGAAAAGCCTCGAGTTTATTTCACATATATTTATTGCTTTTGCTTAACAAAATTTCGGTTCAATTGATGTTTATTCCATTATGTGTGTATGGATGAATGTGTGATTCAATTGGTTCCGGTTAAGAAAAACTATTGTTATCTTGCTTTATTATGTGGTATCAATTGTTTAGGCTTACAAAATTTCGGTGCAATTGCAGTGCTTTTAATGTCTATGTTGTTTCAATTGCTTCCGGTTGAGGTGAATAATTATGCAAGTTGATTTATTTGGTTTGTATGAATTATTTATGGCTTAACGAAATAAAAGGTGTACGGGATGAGTTGTTTAGTCCAATTCTATTTCGGATAAGAGAAACTAAGTTAATTATGATCTTAGTTAGACTTATCGAAGTGAGGTTTCGGTTATTCAAGTCTACTCGAATGCCATAACAAGAAATACTATTTAACTAACCTAGTATTTGTCTTGTTTCCTTGGTAACATATCAAAATGAAACTACTTGTAGTTTCGGGTTTTGATATTGGTTATCGTAACATGATGTGTGGAACCCTCGTTCCTAACTCTACAGGTTGCAAGTCTATTGAGATTTGTAAGATTCTTTTCGTGTTGTCCTTTATTTTTTTTGTTTCTTTGTCATTTTGTGACAAAAAGTGGGAGAAATATATGGAGTAAACAAGTGATACTGGCATTGATTTTATATTGATTGGTATCGCTAAGGAAAAGAACATTGGTGCTTAAACGCTTTATCTAAACGAAAGAGTGAAAGTAACAGACTAAGGGGAGTAACATATCATATGAATTGGTATAACAAAGACGTGTGGATTGAATATCTTTCTATCTTCCTTAGGGGGAGTATTTTTTTGTTATTATAATGTCAACAACGATATTTTCAATGATTGAATGTAAGCGAGCCATCAAAAGTTGAATCGGAATCAGCGTATGTGTAATGAATTATTGTAATTTGTTTATCCATATGATGTAAGAGTTTTGTCACTAAAATTGACAAAGGGGGAGATTGTTAGAGCATAGCTCGGTTGAACCCACCAAGCGTTGGTATGTCAAGTTTGGTTGTCATATTTTAGTGAATCAAAACTCATGTTAAGAGTCGTTTGATTATGTACTAGAGTCAACTTCGTATAGGTTAGCTTGAAAGTATTAGGATATGAGACTTTACAAGTATTGCGAAGACTTGAAGATGTGAAGAAGCAAGGAGATACAACGACAACAATCATCCTTCCACTTGAGGTTAGTGATATTTGACTTGAACTGTTTCATTCCCTAACGTATATTTCAAGTCGTGCATATTGAAAACAAAACTGCAAAGCATATTTGAACTCTAGATAGACATAGTATTAAGGAATACAATACGAGGTTTATTGCTTAACCATTAAAATTTGTAGATAAGACATCACCATAATCATTTGAATGCTATTGTGATTATGTATGGGTATGAGGTGAGGATTTCGTCCTAGGGACAATGTTTTACATGTGTTCTAAGGAAGTAAGTTCATAAACTTGTTTGTGAATCGAAAAGGAAATCTTCAGGCGTTATTATTCATTGCATATCTTATGAACAACCAATATGTGTGATTGAGTATAACCGTTCACGACTTGTTGTGTTCTTGGTAGAACTATTCACAAAGGCCTGACTTATGTATTGGTATGACTTTTATTAGTAAAACCGATCTTAAGTAATCACCTGAGATGGTATGATCGGGTTTGTGATTTTCCGTCTAACTAAATATGGGAAAGGGGAACCGATCCTAGTAAGAGGTGCAGTACATCACAAAGGGGAACCAATCCTTGTATGAGGTGCAGCAAGGTTTATAGCAGAAAGGGGAACCGATCCTATGAACATGTGCAACACATTTTTAGGCAAAGGGGAACCGATCCTATGGACATATGCAACACATATAAGTTAGATACCATATATATGTGGGGAACCGATCCTAGTACCTAGTCATCCGAATTTTGGAAAGTTAGTGTGACTATGCATAGTACTCACATGGAAGGTAGAACCGAAACTTGTTTTGATAGAACCGTTAAACCCATGATTGTGATTGAATGTTATTTGATCAATCGCATAGTTCTTGGAAAGTCGATGAACCAATTCTAAACTTGTTTGGAAGTGTGGCAAATCGGTTTCAAGGTTGTAAGTGTGAAAGAGAACTTACAAAGTTAAGATGTCGACATACTTTGCACACGTGCCATGAATGTTTATTTCTTTAATTGTTCAAAGTTGTTCCTTAATAGCTAAGGGAAGAGAATCCCAGGATCGAAACATAAATAAGTTAAGAATCTTTTAACTAAGTTATTTAACTTCATTTTGTAGGGAAATTAGAATTAGTAATGTGCATTTACTAATTAGAGATTTTCCGAGAGATTTCGATCATTATTTTTGGACAGAGCATTTCCAGGAATTATGGAAACCGAATTTGTGCTTTAATGAATATCTTGAGAATATTTTCGGTTTTGGAAATTCGATGGTGTCCAAACTTCCTTGTTTATAAATACTCGAAGTTTGCCTTTCTAGCAAACTAATCCTTCGTAACAACAGACTTCCTATTTGTTGTGTTGTTACTGGTGTAGCCGCCTATTCGGAGAGGAGAGTAACCTAATTAGGAAAAATATCTTACGGCCGCTCAGTTTAAAGTCTTCTTTGGGATTGAGAAGATCTACGAGTACCGTTGGTGGGAAACTAGATAATTGTGGTTTATCTTTTGTTTTCTTTGATTTGATTGACTAACGGTGGTTGAACCTTGATTGCACCTAGTTTGTTTATGCTTGAGAATCTTCTCTTCGATATAAGATTCACTCAAACTAGTTCAGAGTTTCGACAGAGATATTTAGACTGTTGTTATTTCTAAAGAAGATCTTGTGATAATTTATTGTTAACAGACTCCGTTCTATGCGTGATTGATCACAAGAGATTCAAGTGATTTGTGCAGGTGTTTATTGAAGATCTAAGAAGATTTTAAGACACAGAAGATATTGAAGATTTCTGATTTGTGGGTTCATAATCTTTGGTGTGCACAATACTTGTTTCGGTAAAAGAGGATCCAATTAATAATCGGTTTATCTTTGTGATAGATTGGCTTGATTAATTGAGTAGATCGGCATCAACACAATTATTTGTATTAATAGTGTTGTTGGCTTAATCTTAAACGATTGCTTCGGTGATTGAACATAAGATATATCTAAGGACCGACGAAGGAGTTTATGTTAAGATAAACGAAAGAGCCTTTGTCCAACTCATATCACTTGGTTGAATAGAGTTGATACCAAACAGATTTATTGTTCCTATACTATTTGGAATACGAACCAAAGGAATTGTTCCAAGTACGTGACTAAGTTCGGAGGCGTGGGAATACAGACGGAACTAGGTGAACTATAGGTTTAGTTGCTTGGTCTCAACTATACGAAGTTAGGTGTAATTTTATGTAGCGGCTTAATCCTGAGAGTATTCAATTCTGGACAAGGTCCGGGGTTTTTCTGCATTTGCGGTTTTCTCATTAACAAAATCTTGTTGTATCATTTACTTTATATTTCCGCATTATAATTGTTTTATTATAATTAAAGTAAATCACACAAACGTTAATTCCTATTTACTTGATAAGTGAATCCTATTGTGTTTGGTTAAGTCCGAACCTTTTTATCAATTAACATACTTCGTTGTTGTATTGTCTTGATCTCGTATCCATAGACGATCACACGAAGTGTGAACCGATTAGTTGTATTGTGTCGACTCAGTCCATAGACAATCACTTTCGGAAAAAGGACTTATAAGTAGGAAAAGTTTTAGCTTGAGGTATATTTGGGTACCCTCGCCTTTTCAATATAGTTACTAAAATAGTTTAACATAATCCTCTACCATAATTAATTTTTCTTTCGGTAAGTTCGTTTGGATACGAAAAGCAAGGTTACCACATGCCCGGAGCATAACACAAGTTTAATTTATTAATAAAGGTAAAGAATAAAAATATATATGAACGAGAACCGTTTAAAATTCTCTCACCCGTAAACTCTTAGTTCTGTTATCTTTTTTGGCCGTTAGAATCATTTTTGGCTTCTAAAGGCTAGTTTTTCGATGGAGTTTTTGGCCTAGTATCTCCATGAACATCATCTCTACATCTAATCTCTAGTGCTACCATGAATTCGAATGAAGTTTTACTCACCAAAGCATCACGAAACACCTCGGTTTTCGTTTTTACCCTAACCATGCCTACAATCACTATTGCAAATCATCGGAATCACATTTACTCTAATTACATCACTAAATACTTAAGTACTAGTCAATGCATTACTCAGAGAAAAATCAACAACAACAACATCAATATACACCTCAATCACTACAGTTCTCAGATATCCAATAACCCCCCATCATACTAGAAATTCCTTGCTTCAAATACAACCAGTTGTTAATCTCAATATAGAAACCCTTTCATCCTTCCTATATCTAATTAGAATCACCACCTCTGACTATTCCATCTTTGCTGTTAGAGGATGTAATCCTATCCTAAATCTTGCTATCAACCATTTTCAACAGATCAACTTAAAATCCCATCATATATATATATATGTGTGTGTGTGTGTGTGTGTTATATAATCAAATAAACCACATCAATCACAGATATTACATCAACCATATCCATCCACCTAATTTCACACAAATCAGTAGAAACAACAATAAGTCTAACAATAATAAATTTAAACATACCTAACCCAAAATATGGCCATTTGTTCATCAGCCTTACAAACCCAATTTAATCCAAAGTTTTAAGCATTCAAACACGAAAATCAATAAGGGTATTAACATCCTAGCAGTCCATTATAACCCAAAATATTATAGCATAACTATATAAGTTCACAAAAACCACTTAACCGGATCCATTTTCCCCCGTCAGTTTTCATATTGAGAAAGTATTTGAATAACGATTCATAAGTAATTGTAGATGTTCATCGCCGAATATGGGTTTGATTCCCCTGGCTAACTCTCCAGGCTCAGCTCCTAGTTACACGGGCTGGAATTTTTCGTGCTCAGGCTCTGACACGGGGTTGAGTGGTACTGGTGGAGCTGGAACTGCTACATCATCTGGATTAGCCACCACATATGGATCATGCGGATTGACTGGAACTGCTGGTTCATCGGTTGGATTTCCAAACTCTGCATCTGGTCCAAAACCAAATACCCTCTGTTAGAAAATTGGTCGGTCGAACTCACAAATGTTGTTATCTTAAGCTTGTTGTCAAAACTATATCTTGATTTATAGTCTAGAATTAGTTAAGTCTCGTACTAGGATAATATTGTAGTTGAGAAACAGTGGATCACAAGAGTCATCATCGCGTTCTATCGTTTGAAGGCGAAGATCACCAAGCTTTTGGATAACTTTATCAACAAAAGGTAAGTAAAGACTGAACCACCTATATCTCAAGTTATATTCTCTTTTCTATCATTGATGTCGCATAACTAATTAGACTATTATGTATATAGAAAATTTCGAGTCAAGTTTATCTTGATAATTACTTCTCGAAATATAATGACTAAGATTAATGAACATTTGTTCATACTTGATGAATTTCGATTAAGGACAATTTATTGTTCGGAATCAAAATCATGATTCAAGTTTTATCATTCGAAAATAGCCTTGAATAGTAATATGTGTCATTGATGTTATTCGGGAATGTTTCGAATCAATTTAGAGAGAAATATAGAATTACTATAGATTCGGATACAAGACAATGTTATCTATAGTCTTACAAAACCGGGAAAATCAGTTATGAGTCTGAACCTCTATTACATGTACTCATACACGTAGTAGAGTAGCTATAAATCGACTTACAGATTTGTGGTACGCATATTATTATGCACATCATGTGAAAATATGTTTAACTCGTGAACCGGATCAGTATGCATACCGTATCAAACCATTTAGGAAGCTGTGGGTTACGGGAACCGAGATTAGTATCCAAAATGGTACGCAAACTAAAACAATGTTGTGTTCCCGAACTCGACTGTGTATCCAAACCGGTCCGCAAACCAAATTAGTTTTGTGAACTCCGAAACCGGTGATAGTCTTAAGGTTTTCAAACCGGTACTCAAACCTAAATAATTCTGTTAACTCTGGAACTTGGTTCGGTTAAATGTTTACAAGCGGTACATGTACTTTTGACTAAAACCGACTTATTTAACGACAATGGTATTTGTACCTTGTACACCTACTAACCATGTCGATTATATTTTCAAGCGTGAATTGTTTTTATGAGATAATTAACACTTTGATTAATTCTCTAAAAATACTAGACTTATCTGATCACATGTTTGTGACTCATAGTTAATGTCTTATGTGTTCATGAAAATGAATGTTAAGCTTTTAACTTCAAATCGGTTAGTTTCGGCTAACCGCGTTGAACATAGTCTTTATACACGTTTCGGTTACGTCTTCACATAACTAGAGTGTATATCTGGTTTATGTAAATCAGATTCAAAGATTCATTTAACGGTGGATATTGTTTGCTTGGTTCCAAATCTATGTTAGCTTAAACCTAAAGCAACTTATGCTTTGAATGTTTATAAAAGGGAACTTCAAGCAAATAGGATCTTTGAATCCCGACACTACTTTTTGGTATGTCATAGTTGTATCTAGATTCGTCCTCCTCCTAACCCTTTTTTAGGGTTTAGCAACTACAAAGACTTCATAGGGATTCGTGAAGCCAGGTACAGTTATCTTTCCTTGATAACTTGCGTATCCTGATCTTAATCGATTGTTGAGCTACTCACTTGATCAAAATAGATAGAAATCATCAAAGTTCTCTTAATCTCAAACTTTGTTGATTTCACAGGTTTTATACTTGTGAGGTGAATAATAATCTAGGCTGCACTTCGGGTTGCATAAGTCCGGATTTTGAGGTTAGCTAGACTTTGTATATTGCTATTGATTCCCATCACCTTTGATCAAACTATTTGATTGTAAAATGAAATCATATATAGGTTGAATCTGTGGGAGGCATATTGGTTCAAAATCTTCAATTGAGTTGAAGAAACTCTTAGTTGCTGTGACGTCAGCTAAGGGAATCAATTGCTTTTGAGTCACTTCGGGATTCAAGAAGCGTAAGGAGCGCGAATGTACCGTAATCGGTGGGATACATTTTAGGTCTCAACTACATTCCAGTCCGAAGTTAATTGGTAGTAGGCTAGTGTCTGTAGATGCTTAATTTGAACTAGGTCCGGGGTTTTTCTCCATTTGTGGTTTCCTCTTTAACAAAACTTCCGATGTATGTGTTATTTATTTTTCCGCATTATATTGTTTATGTTTATAATTGAAATATCACAGGTTGTGCGTTGATCAATCATAATAGAGACATCCGAACTAGTTTGTTGGGTAAGACTTGATTGATTCTTGGACATTGGTCTTTGGTACCGTCCAAGTAATCTCTTTGTGATTAGCTTCACGGATTTGATTCTATAAACATTCTAATAGTAAGATAGAGAGATATAACTCTAGATATTATTCCTTGATTGAGTTTAACTCTCGGAGTTGTATTGAGTTTGTCCATACATATTGCTTAAGAAAAAATGGTGGTGTATTTTGGTACCCACGCGTTTTCAGTTGGTATCAAAGCTTGAGCAAACACGTCAAGACCTAATGGACAGGACGAAATCTCTAAAGACGTACACAGAATTCCTTAACGATTCTTCAGAGTTTATTCTCCTCAAGACTTACTATCTCACAGGATGATCTTGACTCATTCAAGATTTCCAATACCTTAAGTGATTGTAAAGAATCGACAAGAAAAATTAAATAGTCCTCATTAAAGGTGCGTAGACGAAGACCTTTTTTTAGCTTTTGAAAAAGCTTTTAATTTCTTGGAATACATTGCGGTGATCTTGAGTAAGGAGGTTCCCATTCAGGTTTCAATCTCTGATAAAACTTGCTATCAGTGTGGTAAACCTGGGCATGTTGATAAGTGCTTAATTCTTACATATTTATTAGTCAGATTTATATTTATTATTTCTTTATTTTTTACATACTAATTTTGATTTTGCAAAATTTAATAAATAAAGCTCGGCTGCACTAAAATATGGTACTTTGACCGTAAAATGTTAGAAAATTTAAATGCCTCGGGTGAGCGATTGGAATTTGAGTTAATTTTCAAAATAACAACATATCTTTGGGGTCCACTAGTGTCGACATCATATAATGGGAATATTTCCCATATTTGGAGAATATAATTTGTCTTGACTACAAGATTTGGAGAATTATTTATGATATCTCTCACCTATGGAAAGGAAAATGAGGCAATCTTTTATTCAAGGAAGAAAATCAAATCATTACCCATATTTTGTATTCAATTTATTTAGTAAACATAATACTAATTAAATGTGAAGATTGTGGAAAGATTTCAGAGACTTGGGTATAAAAAAGGGTCAAAGACACATGAAGAATGGAGTTCAATTTTTCTAGTTCACCAGACCAAGTAGTTTAGATTTTTTCTATTCGTTCTTTGTAATAATGGAGAGATAACCCTCTTCATTAGGGTTGAAGATGAAGTCAATTATATTATGTAAGAAACTCAGGTACTCTCATACATAAGTATTCTTTTGGGTTTAACTAATTAACAATTTCTCTTCTTAAAAGCTTTGTTCTTTAAAACCGTTTTGAATAATCTTCGATTATTGATCTTTAATAAGCGAAGGAGGTTCTATCTTTTTTGTTAACAACGCAAGTTGTGATATGTTTTAACGGTTTATATATTTCGAGAGGTGAGATTGAGTTCGATATTGTCTTGAGTTACATTATAAATATTTTTAGAGATTGCTTTGAATGTTTTGCATAATTAATTGGAGGATTCTAAAATTTCAGTATTATTTATTTTGGATTTTTCTTTTATCTTATTATAAAAAATATTATTAAAAATAATAAAAAAAATTATACAACGTCGATGGAGGGCTATTGAGATTATTAGTCCCACATTGTCTGGGCAATCTAAGATCCTGCGGTTTATAACTATATGGGCCTCTCCACTCATTGCCAATTGATTTTGAGTTGGATGCCCGTATTCTAACATGGTATCAGAGCAGGCTATTTGCGACGAGTCATTGACCGCGCCTTTACTCCGCGTCACCCGATTTATTGTCCACGTGTTAAACCCAACGAGGCTACACGTGAGGGGGCGTGTTGAGATTATTAGTCCCACATTGTTTGGGAAATCTAAGATCCTGCGGTTTATAACTCTATGGGCCTCTCAACTCATTGCCAATTGGTTATGAGTTGGATGCCCGTATTCAGCAACCTAGCAAAAAGTTGAGCCCCTACACCTTTTTGAATGGAAATACCTAATCTATAGAAAAGAGAGTTGCCTATTTTGTAGTTTATGTCATAATTAGCTATGCAATTTCTCAACCTCTTCAAGAATACCACCATATCTTCACCTAGTTCACCTAAAGTGGAAAAAGAAAGGACGCCGAAACCATAACCATGAGCCGAACAACTATCCAAATATTTGGTGCGCTTGCTAGAGATAGCATTGTAAATGGCAACACCCGGAGTGAAGGCTCAACCACTGTTATTAGAAAAGGTGAAATTAACACCCGTAACATCAAAACAAACATCTAGGCCATTCTCCCAGTTATATACGAGGATGTCGGCAGGCTTCAATGCCTTATCCTTGTCAAATAAACCAAGGGAAACCTCTTTCCTAGCTGCAACACCGGCCTTGTAACAAATATCATCCATGATATCCCTAACAAGGTCATGCCTAAACTTGATCCCTACCTCACTTGCGCAATGAAGTGCATGATCGCCGAAGACATCCATGGTCCTTTTACGACAAGCACATACCTCTACATTTTCGAAAATAGGTATACCAAGTATGTAACATAGAACAACCCTGAACTTCCGAGGCCCCAGAGACTAATTAAGCCCACATATTGGTATACCTTTGAGGTAATCTTGAGCATGTTCGAGCCTATTACTTTTCCATATGATAATGTCATGGTTTGTCATAGAGAACTTGTAAGGAATGTCTTTCTTAACAACTTCAAAATACTGCATTGCCAAGGATTTCATAGGATGAGTGGCAATAGTGTTGATGTTGAAAGTAGACAGTCCACAAACCTGCATGAACTGAGACAAAGCATGCTGAAAACCAAGACTCGGGTCTGACTCAGGTGGAAGCCTAAGAATAAACTCCTGCAAATTCCTTGTTTGAAAACAAAAAGCAAGATAGAAAAAATTGCTTGTATCTTCCATCGTAAGGACACCGAGACCCCCATCCTTCATTGGTAGCGTAGCAATACGTTACTGAAGAGAACCAAAACGGAATAATCTGATGAAGAGCTTCAGGGTTAGTAGTTCGCAAGTTGAAATAAAGCTTTGAAACACCTGCGCAACTTCGTAATAATAACAACTCACTTTGCGGATCCTGCAATTGCTTGACAGACTCCATGAGTTGCACTGTCTTGTCGACCTTATTCTTCACTAAATCACTGCAAAACTGCATATTGAGACTCACAGGACCTCCCAACAACTTAACACCACAAGAAGGTCTACTAACCTTGGCTGGGAAAACTCCATCTACTTGGCTTCTAGGATCTGTGCATGGCCAGAACAATTCAGTCTTATTAATATTAATATGTAAGCCTCGACTGCTGCCTTCATCCTGGATTATCGAGAGAGCTTTGGCCAATTCCATGGTGTTACCACCGACAATAGTATCGCCATCCAGGTACCATGCATGGAAATCAAGATTGCACTGGCTTGAAATCATGTAAACTAGAGGATGTAGAACCAAGAAAAACAATAAAGGACCCAGAGGGTCCCCTTGTTGCACACCAAGAGCATATGAAAGAACAGACTCGTTATAGTAAAGCCTTGCAGGTGTAGCATAACAAAACTCCACCCATATGGAGATGCTAGGACACCTAAGTCTAACTTCATGGATTAACGTGGTTCGATCAATCATATTGAAGGCATTAGAAAAGTCAATTAGAAGCATAGACATAGTGTTATGTGTACCTTTCATCTCCAAGAGTCTGTTAGCAGCATGAAGAATACCCTCTGCCCTACACGGTACGCCTACACCAAACTGGTGATCTCCAAGATACAAAGCCATGTCTTTGCCAACTATTTTAGTAGCAATAGTTGTAAATTGAAAGTAGCAATTATTTATCTTATTTTTTTTTTTATATTTTCTCAATTCATATATCTTGTTAGCATAATTAATTGTAAATTGAAAGTAGCAATTATTTAGTCCCAGTGGAACGACCCGTCTTTTGTACATTATCTCGTCGATAGCCGTGCACTTGTGGTATACAATTTAAATCCCATCAAGCTTTTGGTGTCGTTGTGGGGGACTAATAATTATTATTTATAGTTTCTTTTAAATCTTGTATATAGTGGGCTAGTTTTTATTTTATTTATTTTATTTTTTATTAAAAAAAATAATTTTCACAATGAGTTTGTTGGTAGCCTAGCAACAAGCTGAGCACCAACACCTTTCTGAATAGTAATACCAATACGATGAAAAAGAGAACCTACTTTGGAATTATCATCTTGACTAACAAGACTATTCTTCAACCTACTCAAAAATAAACAAGTATCTTCTCCCAATTCACCAAATGTTGAAAAAGCCAAAACACCAAACTCATATCCGTGTGTTAGGCATTTGTCTAGGTATTTATTACATTTGCGAGTAACAACCTAGCATGTCCAGGGGTGAAGGAAGTAGTTCTAGCACTAGTGAACGACGAGACACCGTGACATCAAAGCACATATCCCACCATTTTCCCAATTGTAGATGAGTAAATATGCCGGCCTTAAGGCATGAGCGTTGTCGGACAAGAAACCCATAGAAACCTCCTTGCGAGCGGCCACATTGGCTTTGTAAAAAATATCCGCCAAAACGTCACGAAACATGTCGTGTCGAAATTTGATACCAATCGCACCGGCACAATGTATAGCATGGTCACCAAACCTATCCATAGCAGGATTATAACAGAACAAAAACTATCTTCCTCAAACATTGGTATACCCAACCTGTAGTTAAGTACGACACGAAATTGACGGGGTCCAACTGCTTGATTAAGCCCATGAATGGGAACAACTTTTAGAAAATCCATAGCATGCTTCGTTCTATTACATTGCCAAAGAGCAATGTCTCTCGCAGATAGTGGGAATTTGGTGGGCAATTCTGTCTTAATCACATCAAAGTATCGAGCCGCCAGTGACTTCATAAAATGGGGGGAAGCAACATTAATGTTAAAATCAGACAGAGAAAGACCACAGGATTGCGTATATACCTGCAAGGCATGTTGATACCGCAGACTGGAAACAAAAGAAGATGAACCCTAAAAGATGGTGTGCTGCAGGTGCTGAGTTTGAGGACATGAAGCCAAATAACAATACTTGGAAGTGTCTGTCATAGTATACACTCCCAAGCCTCCATCCTTGATCGGTAAAGTTGTCATGCGCTGTTGAACCAAACCAAAACCCGCACCATATCCAACTACCATTGTCTCGAGGTACGGAAACAAATGTTTTTCAAACTGTTCGTGGCAGATTGTAGGGCTAAAGGGCAAGTGGTACGGAGCGTAAAGTATAGCTTGGACACACCTGTACAGCCTACGTAAGAGAAGCAATTCACTTTGAGGGTCCCTGCAACTTTTTAATATTGTTCATTAGTCAGACCGACTTCTCAACTCTAGCGTAACCAAGTTACTACATAAAGATTGCAGATCAAGACTCACCGGCCCACCGAGTAACTTGACTCCATCAATGGGTCTGCTAATATCAATAGGAAAAACTCCAACAGTATTACTTCTAGAATCAATAGTTGGCCAAAAAATATCGGTCTTACTACAATTAAATACAAACCTCTTGTAGGGCCTTCATTTTGAATGATTCAGAGCTTTGGCAACTTATAAAGTATATCCGGCAATGGTACCATCATCTAGGTACCAAGCATGCAAATCAAGAGTATATTCTGAAGCTATCATGTTCACAAGAGGGTGTAAAATTAGAGAAAAAAGTAACGGACCCAAAGGGTCACCTTGCTGAACCCCTTATGTCTGATGACAAGACAGAGTCATTGTAGTAGAGTCTCGCTGGTTTCGAGTAATGAGAATTCGACCCATCCGGATATACTTGGGCATCTTGATCTAACCTCATTGGCTAGAAACAGTTCTATCCACCATATTAAAGGCATTGGTGAAATCTACTAGCAACATTGTCATGTTATCTTGACTACCTTTCATCTCCACCAATTTGTTTGTTGAGTGTAAAATCCCTTCATCGCCAAATGGTATCCCTACACCAAACTGATGATTACCCAAATATGTAGCCAAATCTTTACATACAGAATAAGCTTCCAACTTAGAACATAATCTACGCCAGATTGTACCCACTGTAATGGGCCTCAACCCACCACCAGGTTTGAGCAAGGGAGTTAAGGGAGCACTGGCAACATATTCACCGAGAACTGCAGGACATCTACCATCCAAACACAAGTTAACAACACCCACAATGGCTAGTAGAAGGTCATCGGCTACCACGACGGCGGCACCACCGAGGGCATCCAATAAATTTTGAGCCCTAAGGTCATCCCTTCCACACGAGGTCCCTTTTGAGAAGCTTTTCGAGCACGTAAGACATCTTTGGAGTCTGAGATAATGCGGTTGTCGGGAAATGTTGTCATCAAGGATAATTGGAGGTGAAGCATAGGGATGCTTTCGCCGTAACTCATGCAAGGTATCAGGGGTAGAAGGAGCACCGCCATTGGATGATAAAACCCGAATTGCAGCTTTGTAGTGACAAGAATGCTTTTTTTCGCAAGCCTCAGGATAGAATATTTCTTTACCCCACTGGTACTGGTTGTCTTTGGTGAGTTGGTTTAGATAAACCAAGCAATTGTTGAACCACGGTGAAGCAACCATTTGGTTCATTCCATGACACCAAAGCTTGATTGATTGTAGCTATCTGCAACTTCTTCCTCGTGCCAGATCTTGCCTCATTAGAGCATTTGGGCATGTACAAGTTCAAAGTACAAACAGGGTAATAACAAAAGATGTAACCACGCAACCAAGTCCAAGGGTTTGGCCAACACTTTGTCTAAAGTTGTTTTAAGGTTCTAGAAAATTGCAATCTACATGGTGGAGGAATACTTACCGTAGTTGGTACTTTCCTTTGAAAAATTAAGTCAAGCATCTCCACCGTGAGAATTCCAGCCTACACCGCATTGTCATCCATAACAACTAGAGAAGGTTGAGGTCTCACAGTACCATGGATTAAGAAATCAGCCCCGCTACCATTGAATGGGACAGCAATAACATCACTAAGGTGATCGGAGTCTTGACAGGTTTTTTCCATACGTGAGTATGTAAACATTTAATGCATAACCACGCTTTTAAGTCATACAAAACTCTCTCCCATGCATCGAAGCAATCCGCATTATTACGTATCCTCTCTCGCAAATAACCTTGGCAACCGCAGTGGGAAAATGCATGTCCTGTTAGATGCCCAGTAAATTACACTTCTAGCATACCCCCTGTCCCTGGGTCCCATCATGACAACCATCATAACTCCTAAAGGGACAGTGAAACTTGTCACCCTGAGATGTTGATGCAGATGTAGAAAGCACCACCTTAGAGGATATAAAACCACTTACAGATAAGAAGTGGATGATCTGGTTGTCCTCATTTTACAGGGATGAAATAACAAGAACACACTATAATTAGGAATCAAAGAATGGGAAAGTAAGTGTTCAAATTAGGCAAACAACCTCAAATGAAAACTTAAAAATCCATTTATTAAAACACTAATTAGAAGAAGAAGAAGAAAAACAATAGCCCTGACTGGATCTTGAACCCACTTCAATCACTACACCGAAAAACTGCTTCTTCAATCCACTGCTACAGTATTGCACCACAAATAACAACAACCTCCTAATACTGCCTCAAAACTTACAAGGTCCTATAGGAACACTAAACCAAAACATGTAGAGAACACTAATTAAAGCAAAATAAGAGAACAAACACTACAACAAAACTACCAAAACTGCTCAAAGAAGAAGCACTGAATTTCCTTGCATCAATGAAGAAACCCTGCTAACACAACAAAGCCTTAAACTTTCTACGGGGAACCCCAAAACACTAATTGCACAAAGAAGCAGCTTGAATAAACCTTTCTCAAAGACAAGAGGGCAATTAGAGTTTCTCAAAATCAAAATAACTCTTTAAAAATTGCTAACCCCGAGTTTCAAATTCAAACACCCCTAAAGCTATAATAACAATTACTCACACAAGAAACCAAATCTCAAAACCCCAATTCGAATTTCAAAACCTCTACCCAAATCATGCAGACCGAACACCTACACATAGCAAAGAAACAACTTACAGAAGACCAAATGATGGTATGAATCCTCAAAACCCCAGAACACCACACAACATCAATCGACGAAAACTCCCACGGGTTTATTGTTCAGAAGAAAGAAAAACCAATTGAAAACCCCAAATTCGAAAAACAATACTAATGATTCCGAATCTACAAACCAAGAACGATTTCTATTGCGACTTCTCAAACGCTGAAGTCTCCCACGAAGAAACTTCGGAAAGAATACGTAACAATAACTCCAATCGAATTTATTTTATCTTGTTTTCTTTTATTTTCTAGATTTTATGTTGAGTATTTATTTATTTATGTTTTGAAGATTTAATTGGAAGCCAAAAGTGGAAAATGAGATTTGCTAAACAAAGGTAAGTAAAAAAAAATATATATCTTAGATTTTGTTTTTATTTCCTAAATTTCCTTTTATTATCTAGAGTTTCCTTTATTTGTAAATAATTAGTTTAATATCTTCTTATATGTTTAATTAGATTTTTTTATTATTATTTCCTATATATAATCACAAACTCACACGTGCACATCATATTGCATCATCTGACACCGATTAGTAGAACAACACGTGGTTTAGTACGGTGAACTCTCTAGGCATTATCATCTAAAACACCACAAGCCTTAGCCTCGTACCGCTGACCAGTCTCTGACTGTAGGTAATATTGCTAACTGTAACCCAAGCCTACCTTAAATAGTGAACCCAGCATTTGCATTTACACTTGCACCGAAAATGCCGAACTGGTATTATAATGACTGATATAATGATTATCCGACCGAGTTTCAAAATGGACATTACCATAGTGTGGATAATACTTGAGACCATTACCGACCTTCTGAAGGTTATGGTTCATACCATGCCGATCCCAATTATTATTCTCATGCGTGTCAATCATATGAACGAGAAACTGAGAAATATTATAATGGTCATAATGAATGTCTTGTGTAACCTAATTTTTCTTATGACAAAATTATTTCTCTAGAAGATGTGCTCCGGCGTTTCATTGAAACTGCACAAATTAATGATATTGTCATTAATTCTTCGGTTAAATCTTTGAATGATAGGCTCGATCAATTAATTAAAACTAAAAAAAAAATATGCCTTAGAAAAGAAATGAAGAATTGCAGCTTTAAGTGTTGCAGTCAATGAACTTAATGCACGTTTAGGCGAGGATGAAAATAATGTTGATGAGGAACTTGACATCTGTAGTCATGATTACGAGGAAATCATCACCCCAATTGAGCCACATGATAATATTGTTGTTTCCAGTTCAAATCCTAATTATATTGATGATTATTCACCTATTCAAAAGGAAGAGAATTTGACTCGAGATACCATAATTTTGACGGTGTAGTATATCATTGTGATTATGAAGATGATGATTGATGTAGTTTTAATTGTGGTAAGAAAAGATTCGTTGCTCGGACTATTTTCTAAAGATTTGGTTTTAAGATTAATAAAGAAAAATACTAAAGAAAAAATTGCTAAGATGATCAATGGGAAAAAAACTTATGGTGGGTTTGGATGTAGAATTTTAAAGGTGGAATTTATGGGTCCAGGGGATTTGGTAGAATTACGTTTCCCTCTGTTTGTTTGGTTGCCCAAATCCTTGGAATTACGTTTCCTATGGGATTTAGTTTTCTAGCAAATCCTCCATATGGAGTCCGACCCCTCCCCCCTAAGATTTGCTGGGAAACTTATCAAGGAATTTATGGACCCACTTGTTTTTTAACTCTAAATCCCATATATATTCAATTTTAAAATTTCAGGGTGATGTCAAACGGTACAAAGACTTTAATACAAGAAAACTTTATAAATCCTAGGAATTTTAATTGAGTTACCAAACACACAAGGAATTTACATGAATCCCAGAATTTGTAATCCCATGGGATTATAAATTCTGAAACTGTGAATTCTGCAGACAAACCCACCATTACGGTTTCGGATTCCACCAAATCAATAATGTAAAATAATCATTCCTCTCTAAAAAATATTCGTAATAACACAAGACAATATCAAACCCAATCTCATGTCTCGGAATATATAACGATTAAAACAAATATTACAACTTTATGTTGTATCAAAATAGTATAACCTCATTCGCTTATAAAAGATCGATAGCCGAAGATTATCCAAAACAATTAAAATGAAGCTAATAAGAAGAGAGATTAATTAAAAAATTTAAGCACCAAAAGAATATTTATTCAAAATGGACTAGAATTTCTTACACGATTTATTGGCTTCCTCCTTAGCCTCAATAAAGAGAACTAGCTTTCCATTACAAAAATGAAAACCAAACAATATGAAATTATAGTGGTGTCGGCCCTTGGTCCTCCCGCATAACTCTCCCAAACTCTCTCTGTTCGACACCTTATATAGGCTGTACCGACACTAGTTTCTTCTTTAAACTTTTCCTTCCACGTCACTCACCTAATAGAAATGCGCCACGTGTTTGAAATTACATAAAATCAACCAATTTAATTAAGTCCCTCCTCGCAGATTTGATACGCATTTGATCCTCTTATTAACATTTCTCCCTCTCGTATGGTAACAAATATATACGCCACATCAAAATGGCTCCATGCACGGCTATGCTTATGCACTACTCATGTATGCCAAAACTTCTTTTTATGCATGTACCGTTTGCACAAGGTCCCTCTTTAATTTTCTCGAGTATTACTCAAGTCAAGCATTACTTCATCCAAATATTTTATTAATTTAATTAACAATGACTTTTGAACTTGACTTTTGTTAAAGGGAGAGCAAATTGTGATCCGAGGAGAGCAAAAATCGTAGTCGACTCAATAATTAGGACCAACTCGATATATTTTTCTAACTCGGTCTAAAAAATCCTTTTTATCACACAAATTTATCACACGGGTACTAAAAATGAAATTCCGTTTCTTGTTCACCATGTTTCTGTTGTAGGAGTGGAAAATCCTACCACTACATCCAAAGGTAACTAAACACATACACAAGGAAGCTAAACGAACGAAAGAAGTAATGGAACACAAGATATACGTGGTTCGGCATGATTACCTACGTCCACGGGGTGTAAAAGAAGATCTTATTACTCGACTCAAGATTACAAGGCGGATTTATCTCTCTCAATGCTTTAGTATGCTCTCTTTCCTCCCTTCTTGCTTAAGTTCTTTCTCTCTACATGGTCTCTATTTATAGTTACAAGTGATGATACATCCAGTACTACGGTGTTAGGCTTGGTGTAGCTTCCTCGATGTTCCTCCCGAGCGATCAGTCGATGCCCCAGCCGATTGTTCTTATTTGTTCGAGTCGCTACGCCGAGCCGAATGATGCCTACTTCTGCCAACTCGTCACTCGATGTCGCCCGTTCGATGGGAATAACCGATGTCGCCCTTGGGATCCTTGGCCGAGCCTTCCCGACCGAGTCCTTCTTATCTCTTCACCAACTTTGTCGCCGCATTTATGGCTCCAAAGTGCCCGATGTCCATCGCATCACGCCTTTTCCCCTTTTCTTCGACTTTCGGCTCCTCTTTCCTCACGCCCAGATTTGGAGAGGCGATCCAAGACTCTAGATGCATGCTTGCTCTGGTACGCCATGGCTTAGGATCGTCCCACCTGTCCCTGTGGATTATTTACACCTACATTTATGCCCCTTCTTTCACTCGTGTAGTCAACACGTGGGGAAGAATAACCGCCTCGTCTTCCCACGTCCTCGGTCATGCCGGTTTTCACGCATGCTGTTCCCCACTCGCTTCAGTTTACTCCAACCGGTTCACCTTCTCTCGCCGGTTACCACGGGAGGGGTTTATAAATCCGGCAGCTCGAACCTAGTTTCCTCTTATTTCTTTCTCTGCAACTTCATCCCCTTTTTTCCATCTTCTCTGCGTCTCCATCTCCTTTGTATCTTCATCTTTCCTCCACCCTCTTTTCGCTGTTGCCGGCTAATTCCTTAACAAACTTCTTCCCTTCCTTCTCCGTTATCCGTCGTCTTCTCCGTCTCCGTCGCCGCTGCAATCTCCGGTCCCGGTCGTGTTTTTGTTTCTTCTGCCGTGTTTCTTATCAGTTTGCATGGCCTCCTCAACTCCTCAAATGACGTAAAGAAGGTGTGTGAGTTATGTGTTTTCCGATGACGAGGGCGTACGTTCGATTCTCTCGTTCGTCGAGAGAGCCCTCCAAGTATGATTATCGTGCTCTAGATTCTATCTTTCTTGATAACCCGTCTTCGTTTTCTTGTAGGGTCGACAAGAGGACTGCTAGGGACTTAACTGGACGAGCAAAGATATCCAACGGTTGAAAGATGAGTTCGGTCTTCACGGGTATGACGTCAGGCTCTTGTCAGGCCAGAGGGGCGTTCTGAGGAAGGAGGATGTTTTGAGATTTCCCCATTCGGCTGAGGCGACCGTAGTCACCAGGGGTCAGCTAGAGCTCGGGCTGTGATTCCCCTTATATGACCCTAGTCGCCCATTCTTGTACGAGGCTCTCTCCAAGATTCGTCCGTGCCGTGCCTTGGCCCAGTGGAACGGTAACACTTTCCGCATCTTGTCCGAGTGGGAGAGGCGAGCGAGGCGAGTGCGCTCTACCGCTTGGTCTACCTTCGATCCTTCTCAAGCGGGTGACTATACTCCCGCCACTTCGCCGACAATTATCGGAGCGGGACCACTACTAACGGCGATCTCGCCGGATTTGTCGCCAGCCCTCACCGTCATAAGACCCTTCCCGAGGGAGCGGGAGACTTCTTTTGGATGAGGACCCCGAGGGAAAAAGTTCCAACAAGCACGCCCGTCATACCAATGATACGGCTTTGGGACCGGTTCCGCTGGCCATTTAGGCCCTCTTTTGAGTGGCAAGCTCCTCCTCCGGCCGAGGTTTATCCTTTCGGGTAGTCAACGTTGATCGGGGTCGGTGCATTTCTCTGCTTCTCTAGTTTGGTTGATCGGATCAGAGACTTACGGGGTAGTATTTTGTTTTGGTGATGTTTTTCGACTAAGTCCCAGTGGTACTCCTTCCGAGGTTTTCGTTCATCGGAAGAGGGATAGGATTGGCGGAGCCGAGGAGGATACAGGAAGGTAACAAATATACTCATTGTTTTTTATTTAACGTACATGTACGTGCCCCTATTTGTTGCCTTGCATGGATCTCGACGTCTACTGATACGCGAGTTGAAGTTCAAGGTTGACAAGGTTGCCGGTACCTCGGCGAAGGATGGTGAGGATCCCGATGATCGACTACCTTTGTCACATTTCCGGGAGGTCGCCTCTTAAATCGTCTGATGATTCATCTGCCTTTGTAGGTGGGAAGCCTAAGGGTAGGGGTAAAGAACCTAAGGGGGATGTGCCTCGCCCTGGGAGAAGGATGTGCCCGGGAAGTGGTGGTGAAGGGATTGTGCTTGCCGATGGCACGTGTATGTTGTGTCCGATGGTGATGATGAGGAAGATCTTTTGACGACGAGGACGATGTGGGCGATAAGGGGGAGTTGGGTCAAAGCGGGAAAATCGGGTGGTGGTGGGGGCGATTTGATTGACCGTGATATGGAGAGTGTTGATGGCCAACCGCCAAGGCTTTTCCTACCGTGGTTCCTAATCCCGTAGCAGCACCTCCTTCACTATCTCGGCCCTATATGTAACTCGCTTGGGGGCGCCATTTCTCCCGATTTCGCCTCTTTGTCCGATGAAGAGAAAGTCAATGCCGTCGCATTGTATGAGGCTGGCCTAAAAAGTACCTTCGACCTCCTGGTGAGTTGAGCTGCTCGGGTGTCGCGTTTTTGTACTAGTTTAGGGCTGACTTATGTTGGCATTGTTTTTAGGATGTCAACCGCTCGCTATTGAGTGCTGCCATTCAACGTCGGGATGCCATCGAGAGGGAGAATCTTCGTCACTTGCTGCAGCAGAGCGTGAACGGTCTCGAGGGCTGGAGAAGGAGTTGGCCAAAACCCAAGGTATGCATTTTTCTTTCCGCAGCTAGTTGTGATTGATCTCATAGTGCCAATATCCTGAGTTTAGTACTCCCTGCTTAGCCGAATCGTCTATTGCGGAGGCCGATGCTGCCACAAGATGTCGTTTGTTGAAGAGGGAAGCTAACATAGAACGAGATCATGTCTCGAACTTACAACAGAGAATAGTCAATAAGGATGCTAAAATTGACCGTCTGGAAACCGATATTGAAGATCTTCAATCCAAACTTTATCGGTATGAGACGTTTGAGTATGTTCCCGAGGAGATAGATAATTTGAGGGCGGACTTATCTCACTTCCAGGGTATAGCGGCCGAGAAAACATTATTAGCCGACAACTTAGAAGTTCAATGTGGCCGACTAAGACTTCAGGTCCGAGATCTGCATGCAGATCGCCTTCGGATCTTGGGGGAGAGGGATGCTACTGAGAAGCGTAGCCAAGAGGCCCTTGAGAAGCTTAAGGAGTTTAGAAAGGTTTCTGAGGAGTTGGATTGGGTGCGTGCTCAATTGTCGGGCTTGCAGGCTGCCCACTCTCGACAGAGGGAGGAATGGAGTGATCACAAGAAGTATTGCCCCACTAATGAGTTTAATGAACAGCGATACCTAGAACTTTCTTCGAAGGTGTCGGCCCTCGAGTGTAGCTGTCTCGAGTCCGAGGAGCGGTTAGAATAATTGCCCCTTTGTTAGAAGGTGGTGTGTTTGTGTCGTGCCTTGCGTGTTGTTATTTTGTTGCTCGTTGTTGTGTGACTCGACCGTTCTTGTTGTCTTGGCAGGCCTTGTAAGAAAGTGGCCTCGTTGGAGGAGGAGAATATTCGTCGAAGGGGAAGGAGGCTCATCTCGCTTGATCGAGTGGCCACCGCTTGAAGCGGCGTCGGAGCAACTAGCGCGGATCTTGCTGCCGAGAAAGCGAAGTTCGGTGGGGGAACTCGTCTTGCAGGTCAAAGCCGGGTGTGAAGGCGGTGCTCGATAAGAAGCGAGCCGCCGCCAAGAAGGTCGTCTCTGGGTTCTTCTTCCTCCAAAGAGTGATCCTGTCTTTTGTAGCGCTGCGTCGCTGTCTTGCCCTTTTCCTCGGGTTGTAATTCGTTTGAACACTTTGGTAACTTCTTGCATAACTTGTTATGGGGTGCCGCGTCGCCGGTTTATTTCCGTTCTTGCTACCGATGTTTGTTACACTACCGACGTTATGATTCTTATTTATGTTGGGTTGCCCGTATGTGGCTTTCTTGTCGTAGCCTCGTTGTTGTCTTTTTCTTATGCCTGCATAGATAAACGGGTTAGTCACAAATGCCGTTTCGTCGAACGCACTCAACAAGGAGGGTCATCTGCCCGATGCCATGTCCCGACCGAGGCATCTCATCACCGTCTTTCGAGATCTGGTGGAAGGAGTTGGTCTTGCCTAGTTTCTATGGGATCGATACCCCAAGAAGTTATCGATTAATCTTCTTGGGCAAGTGATTCGGCCACTTGCGAGGAGAGCAATGTTGTCTGCTCGACTGTCGAGTACTCATGCCTCGACAATCGGCCGCTGGTTTCCAACCACCAGGGGCCTCGAACTACCTCGGCACTTGCACAATGCCATCGCCCCGAGTTCGAATAGTCCGCGTTAGTGTAAGTCGCCCCGGCACTTGCACAATGCCATCGCCCCGGGTTCGAAACGACCATTCAGACGCACTTGTCATATTTCCAACCCCACGCGGCCTTTCACGGAAATAGATGACAAGATATCTTACCTGAGTTCATGGATGGTAGAGCTTTAGTCGTGTTGCGTTCCATGGTCGTGGCTCGGGTTTCCCGTCCGGTTTCAGTATCTTGTATGCCCCTTCTCCGACCTTCTCAACTATTGTGTAAGGTCCTCCCCATATTGGTGCAAGTTTGCCGCCTTTCTTGTCACGTTCGTAGCTAGGTAAGTGTTTTAGTACCAGCTGCCCTGGTAGGAACCTCTTGGTCGGACCCGTTTGTTGTATTCTCGTTGATTCTCCGCTGGTAATTTTCCATCTTTTGCAGGGCCATCTCCCTCGTTTCTTCTAGATCGTCAAGTTTAGCCAGATAAGATCCGCCGAGATGTTTCGCCTCCATGCTTCGGTCCTTGTGGTCGGTATCATCGCCTCTCTGTTGGCGGGATGGCTTGGTCCCATATGTTAACATGAAGGGCGACAATCCGGTTGCCTCCTGCGAGTTGTCCTATACGCCCACAAGACGTTGTAAAGCTCTTCACACCATTCCCATATTCCCGTCGAAGTTTCTTCTTCATATTATCGGCGATGGTCTTGTTTGTGATCTCGGCCTGTCCATTGCTTTGGGGGTATAGTGGCGTGGACTTGCTTTTTCCGGATGTTGTAAGTGTTAAACAAAGCAGGTCTATGTTTTTGCCTCGCAATTGTTTGCCGTTGTCGAGACAATTGCCGCCGGAACCCCGAGCGGCATATGATGTGTTCCAGATGAACCGGAAAACATCCTTATCCCGTATGTGCCTTAGCGGTGCGCCTCAACCCACTTGGTGAAATAGTCGGTGGCTACAATTAAGTACTTCCTTTGTCCCGACCCGACGTGTAGAGGTCCTACGATGTCGATTCCCCATTTAGCGAAGGGCCAAGGATCGATGACGGAGTTCAACGTCACAACCGGCGCGTGTATCTTCTTCCCGAATTTCGGCATTCGCCGCAAACCGTGGCCATATGTTTTGCGTCCTCATTCATGTATGGCCGTAAGTATCCCATGGTTTTTGCTCATGCCGCTGTGCTACGGCCCGAGCTATGGTTTCCGCCGCCCCATAGTGCGGCTCGTTAAGGATTGTATGCCCCTCCTCTTTACTTAGGCACCTCAACAAGGGTCCTAGGTACGATTTCCTGTAGAGAATTCCGTCTCGAATTTCGTACGCGGCTGCTTTGCTTTTGATCTTGTTGACCTCAGGTCGCCCTTTGGGCAATTTTCCTGTTTCGAGATATTCATGAATCGGCTTCCTCCAATCGTCGGCCCGATACCGGTCGGTAGTGACTGCTGTAATATGTGCGTCGACGTTCTCGATCTCGGGTACTGATGGCATTAAGACCCTCATAACTCTGATGCCTTCAATGCTTGAGTCTGTCAACATGGAAGCAACGTAAGCCAGGGCATCCGAGTGCCGATTGTCTTTTCTGCAGATGTGTCGGAATTTAATGCTCGGTATTTGCCCGATGTAGAATTGGGCTAGTTCCCGTATTTACGTAACAAGGGGTCGTGTATGGCGACGCCCGTTGATCCGTCGGACAACTAGCCGAGAGTCGCCGTGAGTCGTACCTCCCGGATGCCCATCTCCACTATCGACGTAAGGCATGTACATCGCTTCGTATTCTCGTGACATTGTTGGTTGCCTTAAACTCAAGCCTCCAAAGGAGTGGACCATTTTCTTGCCCTTTGGTGTCGTGAAGACCAGTCCTAAACCCGATCCGTCTTTATTGGACGACCCATCGACTTAAAACCTCCCATCGTGTCGGGCCGCAGTCTCGAGAAAATCGGGTGAATCTTCTTGGTCTTCCTCCATTCCGGAATGTCTTCTACTTCATCCTCATCACTGAGGGGGAAGTCTGCCAAAAAGTCGGCCACTGCCTGCGCTTTCACCGCCGTCCTCATCTCATAAAAGATATCGAACTGCTTTATTTGTGCGCTCCATTTGGAGATCCGCCCGACTGGGTTGCATTGTCAAGCACCGACTCTATAGAGGATTTGGTAAGTACTCGGATCTTGTGAGTTTGGAAGTACGTTCGAGCTTTTGTGTTGCAAACACTAACGCTAGTATGAGTTGTTCGATTCTGGTGTAGTTCTTTCCATAGGGTTCATGGTCTTGCTTATGAAATATACCGGCTTCTCTTCGGCTCCCTCGCTCTTGACTAACACGGCGCTGATAGCGTGACTGGTTGCCCCGAGGTACAATGTCAGTACGTCTTCGGGCTCGGGTCTTTGTAACGCTGGTAGGCTTGCCAGGTGTTGCTTGATTTTCTGGAATGCCTCCTCACACTCCTCGGTCCATTTAAACTTCTCTCCCTTCCTTAACGTCCCGAAGAAATCCTTGCACTGTCTCGACGATCGAGAGATGAATCGCCCTAGAGCCGCCAAGTTTCCGTTCGCCCGTTGCACGTCCTTAATCGCGTGACAGGTGAAGGCATTTCGACTACAACTTTGATTTTATCTCGGATCTCGCCTCGATCCCTTTGTCGGTGATTATGTATCCTAGAAACTTGCTCGAGGTGACCGGAAAAGGTGCACTGGACGGATTCGCCTCATCTTGTACTTCCTCATGGTTTGGAAGATGCCTCTAAGGTCGTTGATGTGGGTATTGGCCACTTTGCTCTTAACTAGCATATCGTCCACATATACTTCGATGGTGTCGTGTATTTTATCCTCAAACATGTCCTCTACCAGCCTCTGGTATGTAGCGCCCGCATTTTTCAACCCGAATGGCATTTTGGTGTAACAACATAGTCCTCTTGGCGTGAAAAAAGATGTATGCTCCTGATCTTCGGGGGCCAGGGGGATCTGGTTATATCCCGAGTACCCGTCCATGAGCGTGATCGCCTGATACCCGACAATGGATTCCACTAGTTGGTCAATGCTGGGGAGAGGGAAGCTGTCCTTTGGGCATGCCTTGTTCAAATCACTATAGTCGACGCAAACTCGGACGCCCCCGTTCCTCTTGGGGACTATCACCATATTAGATATCCATTGTGGGTACTGGGACTTTCGGATGATTCCTGCCGCGTACAGTTTCTTCAGTTCGGCCTCCACTGCCGGTTGTAGCTCGGGTGCAATTCTTCTCATCTTCTGTCTGATCGGTCTGAACTTGGGATCTATCCTCAGATGGTGCGAGCAAACTTCTGGGTCGATGCCTTCCATGTCGTGCATCTGCCAGGCGAATACATCCATGTGCTCTTTCAGGAGGGCTATCAGTTGCTGGGATTGCTCATTCGTTAAGCGTGACCCTATTCTCACTAATCTCGGCTCCTCCTCGGTGCCCAGATTAACTTGCCGAGTTGGTTCTAGGGCCGAAAAGTTTTGCTTTGTTTCGCCGACGGTTGCCGGCTCCTGTGATTGCTATAAGACTTCTGTCTCGCCTGCTTCGTAGGTGGCGATGGCTTGTGACATCACCTTTTCCAACTCCTCTCCCGCTTCCATTTCCTTAGACTTCTTCTTTTCTTGGCGTTTCCTCGACCGTCTTTCCTCGTTCTCGTTGGATGTCTATCTCGCACACATTGTCTTGCCGCTGGGGGTCGCCTAGTACTTCTACTACTCCACGATAAGAAGGGAAGCGCAGTTTCGATGGTAGGCCGAGGCGACTCCTTGATCCCGCGATCCAAGGTCGTCCCAGGATCGCCTCATATGGTGAAGCGACATCGACTACGCAAAAGGTGGTCAATGTGTCAAGGAACCCTTCCCCATCCGAGACTCTGAGAGTGACTTCTCCCTTTGGCACCGTCACCGCACCGTTGAAGCCGTAAATTCCCGATAAGTCGATGGGATCAGATGTCATCGACAATTCCATCCTCTTGAAAGTGTCATAGAACAAAACTTCGACTGAGCTACCACCTGTCCATTAATATTTCCATGACGCCCCATTCTTCAATCATCGTGGTTATTACTAAGGGATCTCCATGTGCTTGTCCGTTCAATGGGACATCTTTCGCCGAAAACGCAATTGGTTGCATCATCCACGGCTCCATAGGGAGGGTCTTGGCCACGCTGAAGATTTCTTTGCCCGATCTATCCCTCTTGTGTATTCTCGAGGTGATACCGGTTCCTAAATCGTATCCTTGTGTTGCTGAGTGTGATATGGTGTTACAGGTGAACTGAGCGCCGCGATTGATTCTTATTTCGATGCATCGGGACCTCGGGCCGGGCCGGTGTCGATGGTGTTTTGACGAAATGCCGTAGATACCCATCGCGGATCGTGTGCCGGACGATGTCCTTCACTTCTCTACAATCGTTGGTTGAGTGGCCGCGAATCGATGATAATGACGAACTCCGGTGGTTCCTCGTTCCGTCGAATTGGATTCCCCGAGTCTTGGGGTATCGGATATCATTCCTTTTTTCCACTTCCTTGAACACTTCTTCCAAGGGTGCATTGAGCGGGGTGTATGATCTTGGCTCGTGGCGAGGCTTTTTTCCCCTCTCGACCCAGCACCTTCTTGTTTTCGCCCGGGACCGGGCACCGGGCCTTTCTCGGATCGTTTCGTGGCTTCTCTCGGGGTAGCCTCTTCTCGTGGTGCTCGCCTCTTGTATTCCCCTGTCTTGCGCTCCTTCCTGGATCTCCTCCAAGGCTATATAGTGCTCCTGCATCTTCCGGATCTCCCTTAGCGTCTTGGGCTTCTCTGTGTACATCGCCACCCAGATGGGGTCCGACTTTCTTAACGAGTTCTCGAAGCCGAATATTTGCTGGTCGACCGGTGCCTTCCCTATATCCGTGCATAACTTTCTCCATCTATCTGTTAAGGAACGCAGCGGTTCCCTCAGTCTTCGTGCCAGGGTAAATAACTTGTCGACTCTGGGCCGAGCTATGCTGTTATGCATGTACGTCTCGAGAAAGGTTTCCACCAAAACCGCATAGCTCCCAACGGATTTATCAGGTAGGGTGTAGAACCAACTCTTCGCTTCTCCTTCAAGACTGGCAGGGAAGAACTTACACATGACTACATCGTAATTCTTCCACTGTAGTAAGGACATGCCGTACATCTTGATGTGTTCTCCCGCATCGCCCGTGCCATCGAACCTAGATGGGAAGATTGGCAGCGTGCACTTAGGTGGAAATGGTGTTTGGTCCAGTTCTCTGGTAAACGGTGTCTTCTGGGCTTCGTTGATTACTTCTGCTAACTTATCATCCTCACCATCTCCAGTCAGTTTCTTAACCATCTGCTCAAGCCGTTCAATCTTTTGTTTGGTGGACGCGTCCGTGTTGGTTACTTCCTCGTCGGCCGAAGAATCCTAGGACGGCCCATACCCTTCTCTTGACCGATTAGGGTCGGGTACTCGTCCTCGGCTTGGCCGAAGGGGTGGGCGTCCCTTGGTGGAGTGTGGTTGCGGAGGCGCCTCGGCTTGATGATCCCTCGACCCCGTCCTCCCGTTGCGGAGTTGGTGGTTCTCGTATTCTAGTGCCAAGTTTCTCCTCCGCAATTCTCTCATCGATCCTCCCGTCTTCTCTCGACTTGCCGCATGGCGAGTAACATCGGGTCGGTGCTCTCGTGGCTAGAATGACCGTTCATTTGGTGTCCCGTTGTGTTAGGGGGTGCGGTTGGGGGTCTCGCAGTGGGAGCGATAGGTGGGACGATCGGAGCTGTTGGGTGATTGGTCACTACCGGGGAACAACCGAGCGTGGGGAGGCTGGACCGCATCGGGGGACGTCTCGATTAGGGTTCCCTCCAGCCAAGTGTACTCGCCTAAGCCTTTCGGCCTCTCGTTCTAAATTTCTTTGATGCTCTGTAGGTTGTCTCTCCCTCCTTTGTTCCTCGTGTATAGTTTGGACTTCCTCCTCCTCTTCGGTATCCGATGCAGTTCTCCCGTCCTCCATGCTGCCCTCGTTCCTCGGCCCCATCTGACTTGGGTTAATCCTCAATCTCTCGGGTGGGAAGTCGTCATCTCGGCCCAGATCGATTTCCTCGTCGACCGTGGTCATGCCTTTGATCAACGCCTGAGTCTCGCCCCGATTGTTGGGTCGACGATCTCCGTGCTGAGAATCCGTGAGTCCTCTTGCCCGCCGGATCCCGCCGCGACTCGGTTCTCAGATCCCGCTCGTCCGGGAGGTACTTGCCATTGCCTTTGCTATCGTCCCCCGCTCCTCGCCCGCCTATCCGTTCGTTCCTACGTCGCCAAAGTAGACATCACTTACTTCGAACCGTTTCGAAAAGGTTAAGGATGGAGTACTGCTAGATTCATGCGAGTGGAAAAGATCCTTTACAAGACGATTCCCTTTATGCTAGCGTGTCGATCTCAAAGAATCAAATTGTTTTTGCCGCAAAACGGACAAATTTTGAAAAAGTTGTCTTGACACATCGTTTCGGTACTCTCCTAAGCATTAATCATTATTTGTCCTAACATTCCCAACGCCGTAAATCATTAATCATTCGTGCGTTGAATCGAAGATTTCCTTCACGGCGGTGATGGGCGGTAACGACGACCTTTATCGATCGCCGCAAGATTTCTTTCACGGCAATGATATCTTTGTGAGGCTTCAGCCGTAGGATTACGATGAGACTCAGTCGTTCATCATAATCCCGCCGGCCATGGTTTCCAAGGTCTAGATCAACGATTTCCGAGCTAGCCCTGTTTCCACCGTTACCATGTTTCGTTTACCTTGCTAAGGTGAAGACATGTGTGAAATGGAGATAGATGCAACAATATCTCTCCCTAGAAGATAGTCCTAGTAACCTACGCGTTGCGCCTGTTGGAGTTTTTCGTTTAGCATCAACTATCTCACTTGGATGTCGATAGAGCCGCCGAATCTCTCTTGCAACGGGGTTGGAAGCCACAGTCACGGCCAGGAGATGGAATCCCCATCTAGCTTCTACCAACATCGAAAGATGCCATTTAGGGAGCTCGTGGGTCGTCCGATGACTCTCGAGGTGTTTCAAACAGACACACACAAAGCGACTTAATTTAAGCGGAAAACTTGTTTTGCTTGAAAATGGAGACTTCCGTTTAAAACACAAAACGACCTTATATCAGCTCGACACGAAGATAACAAAACGAAGATAACTAGCAAAAATGCAAGGCTAACTTTATCAATCTCGACAAGATGTAGCTACGCAGGCGAAGATGCCAAAGCAAGAACACAAAGTTAACCTCTATCAATTCACCAAGACATTACTAAAGCAAACAGAGATAGAGATTTAAAGGGTTTTCTCCTTAGGCGTCAACCAAGACACAAGGTGGCTTAGAGCTCGGAGTTTTCCTTTCAAAGGACATTGAAAGAAAACAGAGATAGCAGATTTAAAGGGTTTTCTCCTTCAACACAACCAAAGACACAAGGTGGCTTTAGAGCTCTGAGTTTCCCTTTAGCGTCCGATTTCAAGGTATCCGGAGATGTTATACGCCCCTTAGTCGGGCGCTGAATGTAGGAGTGGAAAATCCTACCACTACATCCAAAGGTAACTAAACACATACACAAGGAAGCTAAACGAACGAAAGAAGTAATGGAACACAAGATATACGTGGTTCGGCATGATTACCTACGTCCACGGGGTGTAAAAGAAGATCTTATTACTCGACTCAAGATTACAAGGCGGATTTATCTCTCTCAATGCTTTAGTATGCTCTCTTTCCTCCCTTCTTGCTTAAGTTCTTTCTCTCTACATGGTCTCTATTTATAGTTACAAGTGATGATACATCCAAAGACTACGGTGTTAGGCTTGGTGTAGCTTCCTCGATGTTCCTCCCGAGCGATCGATGCCCTACCCGATTGTTCTTATTTGTTCGAGTCACTACGCCGAGCCGAATGATGCCTACTTCTGCCAACTCGTCACTCGATGTCGCCCGTTCGATGGGAATAACCGATGTCGCCCTTGGGATCCTTGGCCGAGCCTTCCCTGACCGAGTCCTTCTTATCTCTTCACCAACTTTGTCAGCGCATTTATGGCTCCAGTGTTCGATGTCCATCGCATCACGCCTTTTTCCCTTTTCTTCGACTTTCGGCTCCTCTTTCCTCACGCCCAGATTCGGAGAGGCGATCCGGTACTCTAGATGCATGCTTGCTCTGGTACGCCATGGCTTAGGATCGTCCCACCTGTCCCTGTGGATTATTTACACCTACATCTGTAATATATTAAGAACCCTAAATAAATTTTTATTAAGAACCCTAGATACGGATTACTCACCTTCAATACATAAATCATCAATTTCCGATCTGGAGTAGGGTAGAAGACAAAGTGAAAAGGGAAATTATATAATTCCAACATTATCTGGTTTCGGAATTGTTAGCATCATTTCTTCCAATGAATGAGAGACATGTTACCTTGAGAAATTAAACATCGTCTGGCCTAACTTCCGAGACAGACTTTTGCAGTAGAACAAACAACGAAAGAAGATACTAAAGAACCTCAAATAATCAAGTTACCATGCTTTGATACGAACGTACCAAGGAAGATATAATCACTAATTAACACCTCACCAAACATAATCTATATTGCGCTACTTACCAAGATTTTTAAGTTATATTTTTCGAAAAATTTAAAGTCAAATTTCTAGGGTTCATGGACTGTTGGTACAATAAAGAAGATAATTTCATTTCATTTTTAAAGTGTGCAAAAAAATATGTGTGGTTAGTATGGATATTTTAGACCGAGTTAGAAATATATACCGAGTTTGTCTTAATTAGTGAGTCGACTACGATTTTTGCACTCCTCGGATCACATTTTGCTCTCCCTCTAACAAAAATCTTTGAACTTCCCATAATTTGGACTCACTATGAAATGTGAGGATACTGTTGCTTTGAATATTGAAGATGGAGTGTCCCTATCTGTTCCCGTAGTGCCTTAGCACGGTGTAAATAACGTGAGGTACTCCTTAGTAAATTAGGTGCCCCTTATCCAAAGTGAGAGTCCGAATAGCAGGTCCTCCGGGTGCCAATAATATTTTTGTGTGGTGTCTCCAGCATACATCCGGGGTGCTTGTAGTACATCTTCTGGGTGCCTTTGGAGGTTGAAATGCCACTTTTCGAATTCTTCCACCAACAGTAGCCGTCTCTACCTCTCGGATCCACTTCTTTCTTCAATTTCTCTACATCACTAAAGTTGCCATGCTTTTCGGACATAACTTGCATCACTAAAGCCGACATGCTTTTCTAAAGAGATGAAGAAATAAAAGAAAATAATGAGAAATAATTCGCCTCCAACAAAGAATTTACATGAAATGACACTTTAGCGACGTTTCTTCTTCTTTTGCTTCAAAGTACGTAAAACTCAAAATTAAACATAAGATACATAATTTAAAAGAAAACTTAGCAAAGAAAGCATAAATAATAGATAAATATCAAGGTGTTTTAGACACCTATCAAATTCCCCCAAACTTATACTTTGCTAGTCCCGAGAAAATCAAACTAAACTAATTTTAAAACATACAACTCCATCTCGTTGAGGATACGGTCACACTTAGCACGTATAACAAGCCTTTAAAACCCTAGGTGGCCCTAGTGGCCTAGTTATAGTCTGGGAGGGTTTACAAGAGGTATACCCACAAAACCTTTATTCCAAACCCTAGCTACCTGTGAAGAACTCAGGAATGACACTAAAGAATCTCCTTGGTTGGCATACTCTCATTGATCACAATAGAAAGTACCCTGATGCGAATCATATATATATATATATATATATATATGTGATAGAGTTCTATTCAGATAGTCGCACTATGGACATCAATAATCGGAATCACACAAATGAATAGATTAAGAAGATGGATTATAGAGATAGATAGTTCAAAACAATGTTGTCTAAGGTCAACGGTGTTTCCCATATCTCTGTCTGAAGGCCTCCGCCAAGATGAACCTATGATCTTAATGGATTGAGATACTGGTCTGGACTAATATCAACACAGCTTGGCATATTTAAGGGAACCAACGGTCGATAATCTTAATTCTAGATCAACTCAACTGGCATATACAAGGGAACCAAGCGGTCGATTTTATTGAACAATAAAGTTTTCATTTTCATTTTTTTAACTGCATGGTTTGATTTTTTGGATCCAAGCGCATGCTTCTTGTCAGCAAATTACATGATAGTTCCCATGGATCCTGCATTCCACGCTTGTTTAGGCGACGGAGATAGTGAAAACACACATATATTGCTATCCAAGTATTACTTTATTTATTTTTATTTATTTTTTTATTCCGTTTGGTCTGATTGGTCTGGTGTTTTTATTATTTTAGTAACTCAATCACTTTATTCCATCCCGGCAGTGGTAACAATTCGATGTTTTGTGCCCCACCAAATCACTTAGAGAAACATATAATTTTTCAAATAAAGTAAAATAAAAAGAACATAGAGTGATGATTCCATTCTAAACAGAACATATAGTGATGATTCACTTAGACTGGTTAGTGTCATCCTACATTAGCACAAATTTCTAGGCTCTGGGTTTTTTTTTTTTGCTATTGCTATTGCTATTTTTTTTTTTCATTAAAAACTAACTAAAAGTCCCTCACCCCCAAACTTAAACCTAACATTGTCCTCAATGTTTCAAATTAAAGTGCAGTACCAAAAGTATAAGTAACAAGAGGGATAAAAAGGTAAGTCAGAAAGATAGTACCTGGATGAAGCGTAGCAATCCTTCCATGGGAGCAAGAAAGAAAGAAAATAAAAACAAAAACAAAACTAATGTACAACAACAACAGAGTCCTCCCGAGGGACCTTAATATCACCATGTATGGGTTGCCTCCCATTAAGCGCTAAGTTTAGTATCTAAAGCCAGACGTCGGTAGAATTAGTCACCACATAAAATCATATAGCAATAGTCGGAACCTATGTGGGTCATCAAATCGAATAAAGCTACCACAAATAAAAGGAATGCCAAGAAAATGAACAAATAAAGCACACCCTTATCTAGTTTCCTTTTTAAGACAACTACATCTAGTCGTGGTTCGGGCTCAAAGTTCTATGAAAGGGTCTGGATAAAATATTCTCATGGGCCAGGTTTCCTTATTGGTGGGATCCGACGGATCAAAGGTTGCATAGTCTGGAACTTAGAAGCACATAATAATAACCTGAATAATTGAGGATCCTCTAAGTCAATTAGATTTGACTCACATAGTTGACCATAATGGTGGTCATTCTTAAGTAAATGTGTCGATGATTCTAATTTCCTAAAATAATTAGGCTTAGTTATAAAAACTATATAATGACACATTTCAGATTGAGATACTCCCACATTTGGTGGGACAACAAAATCAATTATGGTTCTTGGACCGAATTAACCACATCAACCAGAGGATGGGTTTCTATCACCTGAGTTTCTTTTTGGACATATTTAGGTTCAAGAAAACGTGCATGAAGATAATCTTTTAAGATGGTCGAGGCACATATGTCAAGTCCCGAAATAGGGACCTTTGTAAGGGTCAAAGGTAAACCATGGGGAGAATGATATTCACCCCCAAACCTAGAGTTCTCAATGTCCTTGGACGAACTAGTCACAATTTCCTTAATTTCTAAATTACCAGATTTAGGAAAATAGTCTTTTATTTCTTCTAGGTTGAAATTAGGTGGTTCTACATTTCTATAATCCTCAGAAGAGACTATTGTTTCTGAATCGCTAGACTCTAAAACACTACTCTCAGGATAAACTCTTTCCTCTAAACCATCATCGGCTTCATAATCACAATGATATACTGCACCATCTAAAACTATGGTGTCTCTAGTCAAATCCACTTCCTTTTGAATAAGTGAATAATCAACAATATTATTAGGATTTAAACTACAAACACCATTATAATCATAAGGATCAATTGGTGTAACAATGTCCTCGTCATTATGACTACGCATTTCAAATTCTTCATCGACACTATCCTCGTCATCATAAAAATACGAGGATGGTTGAACCTTATCAAAACATGTAGTGTATTCAGATCTAACCTCATCCTCTAAATTAGGTGAATAATTATTTATATTAGCAAGGGTAAGATTGGAAACTCTATTTTCGAATTCAAGTTAATTATGAGCAATAGTCTCAGGAGCATTTTGGTCCTCCTGCTTATTAAGAGTCTCACACAGTTTATCCATGATTATTTCAGATTCACATATAGATTTATTGAACTTCTTAAGTAATTCCCTGTAAAGAAAGACTTGTCAATCAAACCTGCTTTGAGTGCATCTTCTATGGAATGAGTTTTATATTCATCAGAACGGGTGGCAATTGTTTGATTAAATCCTCTAAAGATGGAGAACTCTCATTTTTTTCATTATAATATTGCACATTCGCCGGTTCGTATGATTGGTGGACGTGCGAATAGTAATTGGGATCACCATGGTATGAACCATAACCCGTTGGAAACAATGAAGAAATAATGAAATCGGATCTCAAGCAATTTGAGTCGCGGACTAGGTCGCAATCTTTAAGGTATTTCGCGACTACCTCTTGATTGTGCTAGCTTGATCAAAAAATTGTCGAACACCTATGGGATAAAACTGATTCACTCTCTTGTTCGATTTCTCCGCACCTTTAGAAATCGAACCAACTATCACTCTTTTCTAACACTTGCTCGAATCGCACGTAAAAATTGGATTCTTTCTTTTCGTAAAACCAGCCTTATAAAGGCTTAAGAGAATCAATTAAGTTTTAATGGAAATTAATTCGATTAATTACCCAAAATTAATCTTCCGTAACAGTCATAAAACGGTCATAATATAATACCAAAATTAATGAAAATTAATTACAGAATAATTTCTTAAAACGTTTTTTGAAAACCAAAAGTCAAATTTGCAAAAAGTTATTTTTCAAATCACCAGACCTCCCAAGACCCCAAGGCCCCGCTCTCCCGGACTTTTGATAAATAATATAGATATATATAATATACCTACACAAATGTATGGGGTGAGACTTGAACCCAATTTTATAGTGTGGGAGCCCAAAATAATACCACCACACTATTTCTCTAAGTTTGATATAATATAACAAAACTATGTTTTTAAATATATATATCTCCCAACAATCCCCCACTTATATTTTAAAAACATTGAGCAAGTGTTGTATAGTTGTGCATCTCGCAAAGGTGCCTTTCGACTTGAACTCTCGCATAGTGTTAAATTTTCTAAGTACTGGGTGACTAGAGTGACTTGCGTCTTGAACTCTAACTAATATTAGATTATTTAACACACACAACTATATCTAGAGTAAAGTCCTTAAGTTCGCACATTAAGGCCATGTGCTTATCCCTTTTTAACAAATGATCTAGAGAAATGCCCAATTTCTCATAGAAGGCGCCACACCTTCACATTCGTATAGGTGAGTCTATCAAGAATACTCCGTTTATCCCACTCTAACTTAAGAGCTATAGACATCATTAAGAGTTAAATACTCAACCTGTTTCCCACTTCAGATATCATGCTATGGGAATGCATGACTCTATCATATCATTTGTAACTTGTCTAGTCCCTTTGAACCTATTTCTAGGTTGGGTATCCATTACAAATGACTCAACTTCTCACGGGCAAAAGTCCCATACTTTTAGAGATATTCCATATCTTTTCTCTTGCTAATCCTTTCGCCAAAGTATCATCTATATTTCCTTCCAGACCTTACATGATCTACTTAACAACACCGGTTGTGAGAAATTCTCTAACCGTGTCATGCTTTCGACGTATCTCGCCGATTCTTATTGTTATTATAACAATTCTCTACTACTCCGATAGCCGCGGTACTATCGTAGTGGATCAAAGTGGCTGGTATCGGTTTTTCCCATACCGGAATGTCTCGACAACGGACTCTTCAACCATCCTCGCCTCTTCACTAGTTTCGCTAGTGCCATCAATTCAGCCTCCATCGTAGATTGGGCTATAATTGTCCTTCTTTGATCTCCAAGATACGCCCCCAGCAATAGTAAAAACATATCCACTTGGTGGCCTTGGAATCATCTCGAAAGGGTGTTCCAATTTGCATCGCTAAATCCCTTCAAGGACAAAGGATACCTCGATAGTGTAATCCTAGGTTTGTGGTTCTTTTGATACCGCATAACCTCTCAATAGCATCCCAGTGTTCTAAACTAGGATTCTTTTGGTAAACCTGCACAGAACTCCCCTTTGCATATGCAATGTCTCGTTTCTAGTACAATCAGTTGCATAACGCAAACTTCCGATTATACTAGCATATTCAGATTGTCTAACACTTTCTCCAGTATTCTTAAACAATTTCACACTAGGATCATAAGGAGTACAAACAGGATTACAATCAAAATAATCATACTTCCTCAGAATTTTTTCAATGTAGTGAGATTGATCTAAACAAATACCACTACTAGTTCTAGTTATTTTGATTCCCAATATTACACTAGCCTCACCCAAATCTTTCATGTCAAAATTCGAACTAAGCATGCTTTTAGTTTCATTGACAACAGACAAATTGGAACCAAATATCAGCAAATCATCCACATACAAGCAAACGATCACGCACACATCATTCTCAGATTTATAGTAGATGCATTTGTCACCCTCATTTATTCTGAAGTTACTTGAAATCATTAAATTATCAAATTTCTCATGCCATTGTTTAGGAGCTTGTTTCAAAACCATAAAGAGATTTTTTTAGCTTACATACTTTATGTTCTTGTCCAGAATTACAAAACCTTCAAAGTTGTTCCATGTAAATTTCCTCTTCTAGTTCACCATTCAAAAAGCAGTTTTAACATCCATTTAATGAATAACAAGATTATGAGTAAAAGAACAAACAATCAAAACACGTATGGATGTTAATCTAGTAACAGGAGAATAAGTATCAAAAAAAGTCTACGTTCTCTCACGCCTATAACCTTTGGCAACTGATCTACCCTTATGCTTATCTATTGTTCCATCAGTTTGAGTTTCCTTTTCAAGACCCATTTACAACCTATTGGCTTACAACCAGAGGTAAATCTACATAACTCCAAGTTCCATTAGACATGTGAGAATCCCATTCATTATCTACACTTCTTGCCGTAAACTAGACTCGCAGAACTAAACGCCTCTTGTAAATTAGAAGGTTCTTCTTCTATAGCGTAAAATTCAAAATCGGGATTTTAAATTTTGTCTCGATCCTAGCTCTTTTCCGCATCTAGGTTCAAATTCAGTGATCCTAGTTTCTTCACTTCTAGGTTCTTCTAATCTAGACTCGGAATCAACACTAGGTAAAGTGCTAGGTGTTAAACCCCCACTAATTCTAGATTTAAAAGGAAATCTATCTTCAAAGAAGTCAACATCATGATTCAATAATAACCTTATTATTAATATCAAAGAACCTATAAGCTTTCTTGTTTTGAGCATAACCAATAAAAACACATTCATAAGCTCTACTTTCTAACTTATGTCTTTAGGATCGAGTTTCCTAACAAAAGCCAAATGTACCCCAAACTCTAAAATAAGATACATTAGGTTTCCTATTTCTCCAAAGTTCATAAGGAGATATCATGGTTTTATTATTGGGAATGCGATTCAAAACATGGCAAAATCAACAAACATTCACCCCACCAATGAGAAGCAACACCGTAACTAAGCAAACAAGCAACAAGTCAATTCAGTAAGAGTACGGTTCTTTCTTTTCAGCTTTTAATTCATTTGAGGATTATATGGAGCAGGTTCTTTCATGTATAATGCCATTAGTTTGGTAAATTTCAGAAAAGGAGCGAGAATCATATTCGGTGCCTCTATCACTACGAAACCTCTTAATTTTTCTACCAAATTGATTTTCAATTTCGGCAATAAAGATTTTAAATTTTTCAATAGCTTCATTCTTATGGCTCAACAAATAAACATACGTATAATTAGAACAATCATCAATGAACGTCATAATATATCTCTTGCCATTTCTAGTTAGGATACCTTCATATTCACATAAGTCGAATGTATTAAATCTAGAGGTTTGGATTCTCTTAATGATTTATGTAAGGTCTTGGTTATTTTTGCTTGACTACAAGTACTCACATTTTTCAAATTCATTTTCGTAAAATTCGGGAGAACACCTAACTTGCTCATGTTATTTACTAACTTTTTACCCACATGACAAAGCCTACCATGCCAAACATTAAAATTGCAAACCATATAAGCGGAAGAATCAATTTTATTCATAGCATCAACATTAAGCTTAAACATTCCATCGAGTAGCATAACCCTTTCCTACAAAATTCTTATTCTTAGTTATAGTGTAAATATCGGACCCAATAGTTTGATACAACTTGACCTTGTTGAGAAGATAGCCTAAACAAGGTTCTTTCATTTCTCGAGTGTGAAGGACATCTTTCAAAGATAAGTGTCTTCCCGAAGTAAACTTCAACTCTACCGTACCAGAACCTTTCACCACAGTGCTGTGAGAGTCTCCCAACAACACTTTCTTATCCTTTGTTTCAGCATAAGTCTTAAACATGGACCTATCAAAACAACAATGACGCTAAGCACCTTGTCTATCCACCACCCATCGGATCCACCAACCATGAAGAACTCGGGATCGAGACCATGGCAATTATAACGTCACCCACAAACATTAGCTTGTGCATTATTCTTTTCCTTGTTAAACCTGCAATTCCTAGCCATGTGGTTTGGTTTACCACAGGTATAACAAAGAAACTCAGAATTGGAATTCTGTCCATTTTTCGATGGGTGTTGGTTCTTGTTTTGATTAGGCCTTCCTCCTTTCTTTTGGTTCGGGTTAGGTTTCATATCCCTTTTCTTAGGTTTCAAACTCGGATGAGTCTTATTGTTAGAAACAATGAGAATCTCTTCCTTCTTATCTTGTTTAGAGCTTCTTCCTCAACCCCGAGCTTAACAATCAAACTTTCAAGAGAAAATTCTTTAGTCTTGTGACGCAAAGTATTACGAAAATCTTTCCGGCTAGGTGGTAACTTGTCAATCATTACGAAACTTGAAATTGTTCATCGGCTTTCATACCTTCGGCCACAATTTCGTGGTAAATTTTTTGAAGTTCATGAGCACTGCAACAACCGACCTATCATCCACCATTTTGTATCTCAAATACGGCTCACATCATACTTCTTTGAGCCACTTCCGGTGTCGTATTTTTTCTATAATGCATCCCACACATCTTTAGAGTTTCAAAAGTTGAATAATACTCATATAAATCATCGATAATGCGTTAAGAATGTAGTTTTTGCAATCAAAGTCGTCATCGATCCATTTGTCAATGGCCTTTTGTTTCTCCTCAGTTTGAGAAACAACATCTTTGGCACCATCGGAAGGAGATGGATCAAGAGGCAGCACCATCATCAGCATCAACATCAGCAACAGTCTTATCGCAGTAGAAGTTTTATCGGCAGCGGAGTTCCATGGTTCCGGGATGAACACTCGACACAATCATATGCACTTCATGAGTTTGAGATAAAAGAACATCTTGACTTCCATCTTTCAAATGCAGACCCTTCAAATTTGAATGGCTTGTTGGTATCATCAACGCGCTTCCTTTCAACCTCCATAGCAAAATCAATTACCTTAAAATTGTTGGAAACAATGAAGAAATAATGAAATCGGATCTCAAACAGTGAGTCGCGGACTAGGTCGCAATCTTTAAGGTATTTGCGACTCGCCTCTTGATTGTGCTAGCGGTCAAAAAATTGTCGAACACCTATGGGATAAAACTGCTGATTCCACTCTCTTGTTCGATTTCTCTCGCACCTTTAGAAATCGAACCAACTATCACTCTTTCTAACACTTGCTCGTAATCGCACGGAAAAATTGGATTCTTTCTCTTTTAAGAAAACCAATCCTTATAAAGGCTTAAGAGAATCAATTAAGTTTTAATGGAAATTAATTATGATTAATTACCCAAAATTAATCTTCCGTAACAGTCATAAAACTAGTCAGAATATAATACCAAAATTAATGAAAATTAATTACAGAATAATTTCTTAAAACGTTTTTGAAAACCAAAAGTCAAATTTGCAAAAAGTTATTTTTCAAATCACCAGACCTCCCAAGGCCCCAAGGCCCCGCTCTCCCGGACTTTTGATAAATAATATAGATATATATATAATATACCTACACAAATGTATGGGGTGAGACTTGAACCCAAGTCTATAGTGTGGGAGCCCAAAATAATACCACCACACTATTTCTCTAAGTTTGATATAATATTACAAAACTATGTTTTTAAATATATATATCTCCCAACAATCCCCACTTATATTTTAAAAACATTGAGCAAGTGTTGTATAGTTGTGCATCCGCAAAGGTGCCTTTCGACTTGAACCTCTGCATAGTGTTAAATTTTCTAAGTACCAGGTGACTAGAGTGACTTGCGTCTTGAACTCTAACTAATATTAGATTATTTAACACACACAACTATATCTAGAGTACAGTCCTTAAGTTCGCACATTAAGGCCATGTGCTTATCCCTTTTTTAACAAATGATCTAGAGAAATGCCCAATTTCTCATGAAGGTAACCACACCTTCACATTCGTATAGGTGAGTCTATCAAGAATACTCCTGTGTATCCCACTTTAACTTAAGAGCTATAGACATCATTAAGAGTTAAATACTCAACCTTGTTTCCCACTTCAGATATCATGCTATGGGAATGCATGACTCTATCATATCATTTGTAACTTCGTCTAGTCCCTTTGAACCTATTTCTAGGTTGGGTATCCATTACAAATGACTCAACTTCTCACGGGCAAAAGTCCCATACTTTTAGAGATATTCCATATCTTTTCTCTTGCTAATCCTTTCGTCAAAGTATCGCCTATATTTCCTTCGGACCTTACATGATCTACTCTAACAACACCATTTGTGAGAAATTCTCTAATCGTGTCGTGCTTTCGACGTATCTGCCGATTCTTATTGTTATTATAACAATTCTCTACTACTCCGATAGCCGCGGTACTATCGCAAAGCGGGATCAAAGTGGCTGTATCGGTTTTTCCCATACCGGAATGTCTCGACAACAGACTCTTCAGCCATCCTCGCCTCTTCACTAGTCTGCTAGTGCCATCAATTCACCTCCATCGTAGATTGGGCTATAATTGTCTGTTTCTTTGATCTCCAAGATACGGCGCCCTTGACAATAGTAAAAACATATCCTTTGGTGGCCTTGGAATCATACGAAAGAGTGTTCCAATTTGCATCGCTAAATCCTTCAAGGACTGACGGGATACCTCGATAGTGTAATCCTAGGTTTGTGGTTCTTTTCGGATACCGCATAACCCTCTCAATAGCATCCCAGTGTTCTAACGTGGAGTCAGTTGTGCTACCACTGCACCACAGGATCAGTTCAATTTCACACTAATCAAGGAAATGAACTTACATTAGTAACAAGTACAGTTCTGGAGTCATTTTCTTCCCCGAAAATTCATGACACCTGCAAAAAAATAATTCAAAATATTTCATGCGAGAAAAATTCTCTTGGCAAGACAACCAAGTAAAGCCATTAGTCTCATCGACATTATAATTACTCTAAACAAACAGAATAAGAGAATGCTTATAGTCCGTTAAAGAGTACAAGCTATACAACAAAGTAGGTCAAATGTGTCATTTACTAAAATAGTAAGAAATCAGGCAACCAAGATAGCATACAAATAACCAATCCCAGTATCTAACGGATCCCGTGAAAAACTTCCCGGAGACTCCTTCAATCCAAATTGTCAACAACATCTACCTTCCCATTTAGCTTAGTGACCTACGTATTCATGTACTTATCAAACATGCCAGCACCCTTCGAAAAGTATGGAGTACGAGATGCCTGTTTGTAAAGGAAGATACCTTTTCCATTTTAACTAAATGAAACTTAAACATGTAACAAACAACTCCAAAAGATTTCAAACTACAAAGTCAAATTAAATTATCAAGCAAACATGCCAAGATCGACTATGAACAGAATAGAAATGACATCGCTTTGGCTAGCATTAAGATCAGAAACGGATGGAAAAGAAATGTACCTAAGGATTAAAAAATGTGTGTTAAAAGATTTGTTGCATTAAAACATTATAAGAGCATTACCGCCACCCGAGAAAGAAGTAAGTTGACCATTATTTGTCCCTTTTACATGCTCTGAACAAAGTTCCGACCCTCTCACATCAACTGGATGCAATTTTGGCTTAACATCCTGCACAGGAAAGCCAGGATTCTTAACGTTTGAAAGAGTGGATTAGATTTCTTCATACAGATAATACTGACTCACATACATTTCACCCAATATAAGTTCCAAAAATAGTTTACCTGAAAACAAACATAACTTGGGAAACAAACAGTGAAACTCAAGTGAACCACGGTGAGCAAAATTTTACCCAATTTTCAACTACTTCAATTAAAATGTCACCAAATCGCATAAAAACATAATATGAATTCATAAAAATCTCAAATTGATTAGGGAATAAACCTGGAAATGTTAGAAGAGAGCGGTACTAGTTTTAGTAATAGCACCAACAATACCACCAGCTACCAAGTTATACTTTTCCAATCCACCACCACTAGGATTTGCAACACCACCTACTCCGCTTACTGGTTCTATTTGTGTACTCATTAATTTAGTTGATATCTAATCAACTCCATATTATGAATTTATGAATTTATATTACTAAATGCTAATCAACTCCACATTTACTTCAAACAAAACATCTTCAAATCCTCAAAATAACTTATACATGCAAAATTTCAAGAAACCAAATCAACATAACAAACAATCTCATCAATCTTCAATACGAGTCGAATCAAGCTCAAACTGTCACTTAATTAACACCAATCAACACTAATCAACGAAGAAAATAAAAAAAGATACACTAAAGATCCATAGAAAGGAAAGTAAACCTGAATTTCCAATAGCTTCAAACCTAATCAAATCAAAACAAGATCAATTTCAAATAAATTTCAATAAAACTAATCGGTCGAATGAATTTTTGAAGTTTGAATCATAAAATCCAAGTAATATCTCTTATCGCTTAGTAATTCGATTGAATCTACAACTAACGAAACATATGCTCATCCATTAGCGCCGCCACCACCACCACCACCATAATCAACTAGTGAAACAGAGATTTGCGAAATCCAGTAAGAAGAATCATTCATATTAATTAATTAATAGATATTTTGTTGGAAAATGGTATCCAATTTTCATATATGAATGGGAAAATCTCTAACTAGTACCGTATTGGATTTTGGGTTGTATTACTGGGCTTAATCTTAGTTTGGCCTGGTAGTTAGGTTAAGTTAGTTTCAAATCGGAAACCAACAAGAAACCTAAAAACAAAACGTGAAGGATCGCAAACTTAGGAATTCAAGTTGGAATTCAAAAGATACAACCCTTCAGAATCCGTGAAGAGTCATGTTTCTTCATTGAAGAGGTACTTGAAGCATCATGATTGTTCATTGAAAGGTACCAATGATTTTATAAATACCCTGCACACATTTAGAAAAATAGATAAAACTAGAAACCTAATAATCATCTTTCTGTTTTCTAAAATCATCTTTAAGTTTGTGTCAAAGAGAGAGTTCATCACTTTAAGTTCGGTTCGCCGTTTTTCTCGAAGTTTGGAGTGCTACTACATTGAGAAGATAGTCGTTGTATCCTGGGAGACAGACATCGATAATCCGTAAGCACCGGTAAGGGTGAATCATCTTAAGGCTAGAGGATATAATCCTTGCCTCGAATTTGGTTTCGTCTAATTGGGTTTGCATATCTCTTCTTCTCGGTTTGTTTTATTGCAGTTTATCGATAAGATTGCCAACATATTTGATATCCTCCACCACCAGCATCATCACCATTAACGACGACGGAAAAAGGTTGAGAAATGATGGTGGTGGTGGTTGCGACGTCTGTTTTCGAGAGAGAAGAAGAAAAAGTTCGGATCCGCAAATAAAACCAAAAAAGGAGACACGATTTTCTTTTATTACTATGCAGGGTATTTATGGAATTAATGACACGGTGGATTTCCTTTATAAGTGTGAGGGGTATAATTATTGTTGGTGGAGGGCATTTTTGAAGGTCATGAAAACCAAGGGTATTTATAACATTACCACTTTAATTAAGTCCCTCCTCGAAGATTTGATACGCATTTATCCTCTTATTAACATTTCTCTCTTTCATATGGTAACAAATATATACTCCATATCAAAATGGCTCCATGCACGGCTATGCTTATGCACTACTCATGTATGCCAAAACCGCTTTTTATGCATGTACCGCTTTTTATGCATGTACCGTTTGCACATGGTCCCTCTTTAATTAAAATTAACAATGACTTTTGAACTTCCCATAGTTTGGACTCACTATGAAATGTGAGGATATATATACTGTTGCTTTGATATTGAAGATGGAGTGTCCCTATCTGTTCCTGGAGTGCCTTTAACGCTGGGGTGTAAATAGCAGTGAGGCGCCCCTTAGTAAATTAGGTGCCCCTTATCCAAAGTGAGAGTCCGAATAGCAGGTGTCCTCCGGGTGCCAATAACATTTTTCTGTGGTGTCTCCAGCATACCTCCGGGGTGCTTGTAGTACATCTTCTGGGTGCCTTTGGAGGTTGAAATGCCACTTTTCGAATTCTTCCACCAACGAAGAGCCGTCTCTTACCTCTCGGATCCACTTCTTTTCTTCAATTTCTCTACATCACTAAAGTTGCCATGCTTTTCAGACATAACTTGCATCACTAAAGCCGACATGCTTTTCGGAAAGAGATGAAGAAATAAAAGAAAATAATGAGAAATAATTCGCCTCCAACAGCAGTTACACATGAAATGACACTTTAGCGACGTTTCTTCTTCTTTTGCTTCAAAGTACGTAAAACTCAAAATTAAACATAAGATACATAATTTAAAAGAAAACTTAGCAAAGAAAGCATAAATAATAGATAAATATCAAGGTGTTTTAGACACCTATCAAATTCCCCCAAACTTATACTTTGCTAGTCCTCGAGAAAATCAAACTAAACTAATTTTAAAACATACAACTCCATCTCGTTGAGGATACGGTCACACTTAGCACGTATAACAAGCCTTTAAAACCCTAGGTGGCCCTAGTGGCCGAGTTATAGTCTCGGGAGGGTTTACAAGAGGTATACCCACAAAACCTTTATTCCAAACCCTAGCTACCTGTGAAGAACTCAGGAATGACACTAAAGAATCTCCTTGGTTGGCATACTCTCATTGATCACAATAGAAAGTACCCTGATGCGAATCATATATATATATATATGTGATAGAGTTCTATTCAGATAGTCGCACTATGTACATCAATAATCGGAATCACACAAATGAATAGATTAAGAAGATGGATTATAGAGATAGATAGTTCAAAACAATGTTGTCTAAGGTCAACGGTGTTTCCCATATCTGTCTGAAGGCCTCCGCCAAGATGAACCTATGATCTTAATGGATTGAGATACTGGTCTGGACTAATATCAACACAGCTTGGCATATTTAAGGGAACCAACGGTCGATAATCTTAATTCTAGATCAACTCAACTGGCATATACAAGGGAACCAACGGTCGATAATCTTAATTCCACCAACAATAGCCGTCTCTTACCTCTCAGATCCACTTCTTTTCTTCAATTTCTCTACATCACTAAAGTTGTCATGCTTTTCAGACATGACTTGCATCACTAAAGCCGACATGCCTTTCAGAAAGAGATGAAGAAATAAAAGCAAATAATGAGAAATAATTCGCCTCCAACAGCAGTTACACATGAAATGACACTTTAGCGACATTTCTTCTTCTTTTGCTCCAAAGTACCTAAAACTCAAAATTAAACATAAGATACATAATTTACAAGAAAACTTAGCAAAGAAAGCATAAATAATAGATAAATATCAAGGTGTTTTAGACACCTATCAATGATGGTTTAGAAGAAAGAGTTTATCCCGAGACTAGTGTTTTAGAGTCCAGCGATTCGGGAAAAATAATCTCTGCTGAGGATTACAGAACTATAGAACCACCTGATTACAACCTAGAAGAAATAAAAGACCATTTTTTATAAATATGATAATTTAGAAATTAAAAAAATTGTGACTAGTTTATTCAAGGATATTGACAACTCTAGGTTTGGGGGTGAATATCATTCTGCCTGTGGTTTACCCTTGACTCTTGTAAAGGTCCCTAACATGGGACTTGACATATGTGCCTCTACCATTTAAAAGACCATCTTCAAGCACGTTTTCCTGAACGTAGTTATATCTAGAAAGAAACTCAGTTGATAAAAACCCATCCTCTGGTTGATGTGGTTAATCCGGTATATTATACCATAATTGACTTTGTCGTCCCTCCAAGATTTTATTTACCAAATGTGAGAGTATCTCAATTTTAAATGTGTCATTATATAGTTTTTGGAACTAAACCTAATTATTTTTGGAAATTAGATTCGTCAAGACATTTTCTTAAGAATTACCACCACTTTCATTGTGGTCAACTATGTGAGTCAAATCTGATTTAATTAGAGGATCCTCAGTTATTCAAGTTATTATTATGTGCTTCTAAGTTCTTATTTGAGTTTTTCCAGACTCTGCAACCTGATCCTCCGGATCCTGTCTATGAGGAAACTCGGCCAATAAAAATATTTTATTCAGACCCTTTTACAAATCCTGAACCTGAACCACAACTAGATATAGTTGTCTTAAATAGAAAACTTGATAAGGATGTATTTGGTTGGTTCACTTTCTTGGTCAACTGCAGTTTTCTTCTATTTGTGTTAATATTATTTGATTCAGATGACTCACAGTTTTTTCGGCTACTATTTTATGCTTTTATGTGGTGACTAATTCTACCTAAGTCTGGTGAAGATAATAAAATTAGCACTTTATGGGAGGCAACCCATACATGGTGATATTAAGGTCCCTCTGGAGGACCCTCCTTTGTTGTACATTAGCGGAATTTTATTTTTTATTTTCTTTCTTGTTCCCATGGAAGGATTGCTATACTTTGTCCATGTACCATCTTTCTGACTTCTCTCTTTACCGATTCCTCTTGTTACTTATATTTTTGGTACTACACTTTAATTTGAAATATTGAGGACAATGTTACCTTTAAGTGTAGGGGTAAGGGAAAAACTTTAGTTATTTTTTATTTTATTTTATTTTTTAAAATAATAATAATAATAATAAAACTCCAAAGCCTATAAATTTGTATCTATTAAGGATGATACGAACTAGTCTAAGTGGATGGAAGCATTTTGGCTGTAGGAGTTGAGGAACCCAATAACAGAGTCTACTCATAAAAAGACAAAGTTCAGGTGTTAGAATGGAATCATCACATTATATTCTATTTTTGTGATATTTCGAAAATTTATATATTTTTCTAAGTGATTTGGTGGGGCACATACATCGAATTGTTACTGTTGCCGGGATGGATGATAGGGTGTAGAATACACCTATTTATTATCTATCGGTTATGCTTTCTTTGCTATTTTTCTAGTAAATTATGTATTTTACGTGTGTTTTTGAGTCTTATAGGTGTTTTGGAGTCACTGGAGCAAAAAGAAGTGGAACTAGCTCTAATCCAGGATTTCTTCTCATTGTCTTGAAGACAAAGAAAAGACGAAGCCATTGGCGAAAGAATGAGATCATTCCGACGTTGTACGAAGAAGCTGCGAGCATTTGAAGCGGATCAGAGTTTCAGAATCTGTTAACTGAGTTGAACTGTCAGTCTCGCAGAACCGACAGTTAAATGGATAATATTGTCATTCTCTGGTGGCCTGTATTAATCCACGAGGTGCCTATATCAATTCTGGTTCTTACCCAACCACAATTCAGGGTATCTCAATCATTTCTTATCATTATCCTCTCAAAATCAAGGAAGGACTTGTGCGGATGAGTTCAGGGTTTTCGTGTGAGTTGATTTGAGAGAGAGTAAAGAGGATGGTGGCTTGCAGAGAGAAGAAAGTAGGTGCGGCCATGGTGAAATTAAGATCGTGAATTGTTGGTAGGGGTTGAGTTTCTTTGGTGGTCAGTACATCAAAGGAGGAAAGAGTTCATCTAGGATTATGAATGAATGGGTTAAACTCGATTTGAATCTAGACCGGTTAATTTGGCAGAGAACAAGATGGGCTCGATTGTGGTGGTCGATTTAGGGTTGTATGTTCTAGCTGTTGGAGATGAAATTGAAGATGGGGTTGAGCTCAAAAATGGGTTAGCATCAAAAACAAGTCTGAAATCAAATGAATGACATGGGTTCTGTCGAGATGGTGAATTGGGTTCTTGAATTTGGGGGTTCTGGTTTGATAATTAGGGTTCTTTGAAGCCGCAAATCGATAGATGGAGAGCCTCAACTAGAATCTGAGATGAATGGGTTTGATTTGGAGTTCACGGTGAAATGGGTGTTTGATGTGAAATGAGTTTATGAAGGTGGTAGTGTTGTTTCTATTACGGGGAAGATGAAATTCTTTGTTGAGAATGGAATGGGTTTGAATCATGAGCTGCTATTCATGGGAAAATGGGTGCAGATTGAGATTACGGATCATGGAACCGAGTCTTGTTGATGGCAAGAAGAGAAAGGAGGGTCCATCTTTGCTATGATGCGGGAATGGAAACAAGGAGATGGTTATGAAATTGCAAGACAGTGATAAGTCCGTGACGTGCGAGTGCAAGTGAGTTTGAAATGCTATGTGTGTTGGAATGTATGAAATACAGGGAAGAATGCAGCAGGTAGTGTTGGTGAATGAAGTACATTTGCAATTGTTGCGATTGGTTACAGTGGTCATGAGCCTGAGGTGCTGAGTTTATGATGAATTGCACGGAATGAGCAATAGAGACCGAAATGTTGCGCTGGAGGTATAGTTCAAACTCTGGTTCGAGATGGTGATGGGGTAGCATTGCGGGTGGTGGAATGCTCGGGCTTGCTTGTGAATGGTTTACGATGGTATATGGAGTTGGTTTGCAAGGCAAGGATGGACTGTGAATGAATGGTGTTGGCTTAACTTGAGGTTGATTGATGCAGAGATGAAGCTGGTAAGCGCAATAACTAGGAGAGTGGGTTGTAACGCAACCGAAATTGGTGGAATCAAGACAAGGAGAGGAGTAAGGGAAGGTTGAATCAAGTATGGAGTCGAGTAATGGAAGTTGAAATGCATATTTGGAGATGGTTGAGTCAAGGTTACGGGCGGGGATATTACAAACAGATGATGATGTATTGCAGATTTAGAGCTGAAGATGATCTGGTCTTGAGGTGTTTTTGCAGCTGCTCCAGAATTACAGTAATGGATGGATGGTTGTGCAGCTCAGGTGGTACAAGAAGAGAATGTGCAATTGCTTGGACTTGTTGCAGAACAGCAAGGAGAGGTGGTTATCTCTGTGGTTGTAGTGGAGATGAATTAGAAGTTGCTACTACTGGAATGAAGTTGTTGCCATGGAGAAATAGATGAATGTTTAGGGTTGCAGGTGATAAGGAAATGGCTAGGCAATCTTTGCTGAGTCTGCAGTAAAAGTGGTGCAGTCTTTGTATTGCAGTGAGTGGGTTGAGGCAGTGCAGGTGTTGCTGGTGGTATTAGCTCAAATGCAGAGAGTGATTTGCAGCTGTAATGGGTTGAATGTAAGCTGTAGTTGGAGCAGCAATGTGAGATGACAGAGTGGTGATTGTCTGGTGGAATTTGGGGCTGAGATTGAGTTGTTTAAGAGCTGAGTTCATATGGATTTTGTTGGATATATGGATCTGAGATGGTTACAGATCGGTGGTGACAATGAGATGCAGATAATGGAATTGTTTGAGATGCTGGGGTTGCAGAATGCACAGACATCTTGGCCGGGAGTGAACAGTGATGCGCCAAGATGGCACAACACTTGGAATGGCCTGTGCAAGACTGTGGCCTGACAAGTCAGTCCAGTTAGCTCACCAGCACAACTGACTCGGCTGACTATACCCTGAATTAGGTATGACTTCTGAGTTAGAGTTTGACACGGTCGGTTTGACCCGAGTTGACCCGGCTGACTCTCTTGACCGATTTGACCCGTTTGACCGGTGACCGGGCGGACTTTGCTTCAGTCACCCGAGCTATTTTCCAGTGACCTTTCCGGCCAAATTCCGGCCATAATACCAGTTTTCCGGTGACCGTTTTTTGCCAGAATTTTCACATGGGTTTTTCTCACACATGGGCTTGGTGGACTTCTATCTTTTGGACCTTTGAAGATTAGACCTAATTTTGGAAACAAGAGAGCTATTTAAAGGAAAGACTTCTACAACTTTTGGGACACATATTTTTCTTGGAACTTTGGAGAGCCGGGTTTGTTTACGCTTCTATGGTTTGCTTTTGTTCATCTTCTTCTTTTCAATTAATATTATTATGATGAACTCCATAGTTATGAGTAGCTAAACATATTATTGGTTATGGGATAAAGTTGATTTCTCAATATGTTATATGATTCAATGAATTAGTTTTGTCTCAATATTTTATTGTTTGTGATTCAAATTAATAATGTTATATGATTTGATAGTTTGTTTGGTTGAGTCCGGAATCAATCCGATTTACATTCATCTCTAGAGCTATATTAGGGTTTTCAATACGAAAAAGTTGTTTATCCCTGATTCTAAGTAGCATAATTGTGGGTAGTGCTTGTAGTGATATATCCTACTAGTCACAAGTGAATCATAACTTTTGTTAAAACGATTAGTGCTTTTACACATTCGTTTGCATTGATTAGTCTTATTCCATAGAACTTATTTCTTTTAGGGAGTTAAATCTAATTGTGCTTTTACACTTTAGGTTGCTTTCTAGGAAGAATTCACATATGCATCTTTTAATGTGGTTGTGATGGAAACAGGGAATTAGCGGGATATACTTGCGATCAAGGTATCCTAGGACTATTAGTAGATGAGAGATTAAAATACCAATTCTAATCATTGATGAAAATACATGTTTGTGAATGATACTATCACGTGACCAATATCTTCTCCTTATTGATTATTCCAACTATTTACTTTGCTCTATTTTATTTTTACTTTAGTATTTCGCTTAAACAACAAACATCCCCCCTTGGTTACCTTAGAAACTGAAAATTGCATAACAACAATTGCCTCTCTGTGGATACGAACTCTTCCTTACCTTGTACTTCATTTATATTTAGTGAGTAAGAAAGTGAAATTATTTTTGACGGATTGACAACCGATCAATGGAGTAGAGTGATTGAGTTACTAAAAAATAGTAATAAAAAGGTACAATTAGCCAACAAAACACAAAGCTTCGACAATTGGTCAAGACCCCTCCATGTGATTGTGTATTTTCATCTGAATAACGTCAAACAAGTTGATACTTGAAGAATACCAATTGAAAGATCCAGTAACCAAAACTTACATTATCATATCACTCGAACGATTCAACACCCACTCGTGACTACATTTCAAATTAAAATTACCACTACTCCTCTTCCTATAATCTATATTTTCATCACCCAAGCCCAGCAGATTAAACATCACATCCTCAACTTACACATTCTCATGGCATCCTCTTCTAACTCAAACCCAAACAACACCGATAGTCCAGGTTAACAAAATGAAGTCTGCTCCAACTCGTCCGAAAACCTCTTCCCAAAAGTGTTCTTAAACCCTGAAATTATCCATACTAAGCATGACTTAGGATGGAAATGGTATTTTATTGATAAACTTTGCAGCAACATATGTTTTGAAACACCTAGAATCAACAACTTCATCAATGCCAACTGGAAAATGATCAATAGAATTGAGGTAGACATATGAAACATGCGAAGAAATTTATATAAGCTTAGATTCACTCATGAAGAGGACTACACCACTCTCGAAATGGAGGGACTAGAGGTGTCTTTGTGAAGTTAATGGTTCTTGTTGAAGTCCCCGCTGGTGGTCCTGAACTAATTGATAAGGAGCTATTCACAAAATCCATGCTTTGGATGCTCATGAAAAGAATCCCAAAGTACATCATTCCCGATATCAGGGAACCCTCAAACTCGTTTGGAATTTATCAAGATGAAAGGAGACCTTATGGAAGAGACAGATATGAAAAGAACATGGAAGTGAAGATTACCATAGATGTTAGTAGACCCCTCAAGTTTGGTATTGAAGCCTTTGAGTCCACCACCAGCTCTCATTTGGCTTGAATTTTCCTATGCTCGAATGACATAAAAATCTGCAAAGTCAGCCAGAATTCTTGATCACCCATACCCCCTTTGTCCCAGCCTTGACCAATCAAAACCATTCAAATCCCACCCCAAGCCAACCAACTATTTCACCCATCACCCAAAAACAGAAAGGAATTCTCATTGGAAAAGCTCTCATCCACAAATCTTACTCGATCTTTGATGCAACTATGAGGTTTGAGACCAAGATGAAACATACTAAGAGAATGGAACTGGAGAATGTCACAGACAACATTTTTACCTCTTCTAATGACCCCATTACTATTCATATTAGAAACAAGAAATTGTACATTGCTAAAAAGATTCTAGGCACTTACAAAAAGAAACTCTCAAACATGAAAACAGCTGCTAGATCTCAAGGCCACCCCAATACTACCAACCCAACACCAAACTCTGACATCATTAGTTTCCCAGCTTCTCCCACACCAAACCCTTTTCCCTTCAACTCTCTACCCATTTTAGCACAAATCAAATTCAAAATGGATGCTGAAATATCCAAGAAGAAAAATGAGGCATGGGATGCTAAGAAAAAAGGCTTACAATTTCAAGAAGACTAATGTTCACTCCATTGGAAACAACCTTCGAGGTCAAAAGGAAAAAGCCAATCAATGAGGATGATCTGAAACCTCCAAAAGATGCAAATACTTGGATGTAACTACAAATGAACATCATGTGACTTCCACTCAAAGTCTGGCTAATGGTACCTTGGAAATCTCTCCAACTGAAAGCATGGTACAATTCGCAACTCCTAATTTTTTAAAGCATGACATTTGCACATCTAATTTGCAGGATTTTAATTTCATGCTTAGTTTTAACAACTATATCATATCTTTTGTCTGAATTAAGAACATATTCAAACACTATGACAATATAGGTAGAAGATTAATCTCTAAGTATCTCAATATATCATATTTCTGGCAATTCTTTACTTCTATGGATTAAAATTGTCAAGGATTAGGAACAAGGGATGCTAAAAGATATCTTAATGATATGCTCAACAAACTTAACCCAAATACTATCTTTATTTTTCAGAGAAAACAATGAAAAGAAAATCTAAAGAAAACCATGCAGGAAATAAATGTGCATAACTATTAGTTTGTAGAACCAGGAGGGGCTAGTGGCAATGCTGGTGGTCTTGCATTGATATGGAAAAGTGCCATATTCATTGAGATTATTGAATTCTCACTTAACCATATCAATACCAAAGCAACACCGCCTATAATACCTTTTGGCTTTTCACTTTGGTTTCTATGGCAGTCCCTATGATTTAACTAAGAATTCTAGTGAAAAATGTTGGAAAACACTGCCCTCACAAATCATCTCCCTTGGCTGAATATTGGGGAGTTTAACTTCATTCTCCATGACTCTGAGAAATACAGTGTCACCCCAATTGATACCGTTGAAGCTAATTTCTTTCACAACAAAACCATGGATCTGGATTTGGTATATATTGGTTTCACTGGGTGTTGTTTCACATGGTCTAACAAAAAAAATGTCCATACTCTCACTAAGCAAAGACTTGATATAGGGCTTGCTTCTGATAGCTAGCTGCTTCTGCACCTTAACACCACCATATCTAATATGCTGGCTACAGGGTCAGACCACCACCATATCCTGCTAAATTCCAACATCATCAACCTTATTCCCATAACCATTACTCCTCATGACAATACCATTCTGAATAAACCCCTGATATGAATGAGATAAAAGTTATTCTTTTAAGTATAGTTACTGAGAAATTCCTGGCCCTGATGGTTTTCCCCTTAACTTCTTTCAAGCCAACTGGGATATCTTGGATGAAGATATTGTCAAGATGGTCTAACATATTTTCATCTTTGGCCACATGCTTAAAGAAATGAACTTCACTTTTATCTCTTTTATCCAAAAAATTGATAACCCCTCTTCCCCAAGTCATTTCAGACCCATAAGCCTATGCAACACCACCTACAAGATCATATCCAAACTCATAACCCAAAAAATGAAGCCATATCTCAACAAAATAATATCCCCATACCAATTGACTTTCATTCCTGGAAGACAAATTTCTGACAACATTGTTATAGCCATGAAATCATCCACTGCATGACATCCAAAAGAGGAAAGAAAGGTGAAAATGGTAGTATGATCATCAAAATTGATATGGCCAAGGCCTTTGATAGAGAGGACTCGGAATGTCTAGTAACTATAATGAAGAAAATTTGTTTCAATAATCAATGGTGTGGAAAAATCTACAAGTGCATCTCCACAACTACTTTTGATGTTCTCATCAATGGTCACCTGCCAAATTCTTCAAACCTTCTAGGGGCTAAGACAATGTGACCCTTTATCCCCTACCTATTTCTCCTTTGCATGGAAGCTTTCTCTAGAACTCTCATCCAATCTAAGGATACGAGTCTTATCACTGGTATCAAAATTTGGAAGAATGCTTCTTCCATCAACCATCTCATCTTTTGCCGACGATCGCATTGTATTCCTCGAAGGCCAACAAGACTGAGAGTCAAAAACTAATGGATATTCTACAAATTTTTAGTGGTACTTCAGTTCAGCTCATAAGATTCGGCAGATCTGGTGTTTAGACTTCACAGTCAAGTCTTGTGGAATCTTACTGAATCTGGAGATTTCACAGCCAAATCTCTATACAAAGCCAAGATAGAAAATCAATAATGATGTCTAGGCTAGCAACTCAAAATCTTTGTGGAACATGAACATTTCCTTGTGATTTAGATTTTCTTAAGAAAATGTGCACATGGAATTATTCTCACTAATGTTAAAACTGCTGGCATCTTTCATTACATTGATTCCCTCTGCAAGTTATGTAGTAATGGGGAGGAAACTATGATACACATGTTCCTAAATTTCCCTGCTACTACCTCAGTCTGGCACTTGACCATCCCATAAAAAGTTTAATTGCAACACAAACTTCATGGACTGGTTTAAACTCTTGGTTCATTTCTGGATCAACTAACACCAGTAGCAACATTTACGCAACTATCTGGTGGTACATCTGGAAAGCTAGGTGTGATTACATTTTCAATTACAGTAAGCCAAGTGTCGGACATACTACTCTTAGTATCCAACAACATCTGTGTAACCATAACAAAGTTTATCACGTACAAGACCATATTCTCAATTTTGTTCTTCACAATGAGGATTATGAGATTATAACCCAATGATGCTACTGCCAGTTACTCTCTTGACACTGACCAAAGAGGGGCCTTTGGCATAGTTATCAAAATTTGTAATTTACAGGAAAACCCTGCTTATTTCAGTTCCCTTAGAGCAACTGCAGTGGTGCGATCAAAACCAAAGACCAAATACCAAAAAAAAAGATCAAATTTTGGGTTTAGTCCGTGTTGCTACGCTACGGTAGTGGACTATATTTGATCGAGCGGACATATTACGTTCGTTTGCTGAGGGGCGTAGGTATTATGCACGCGTGGATGGAGCATAGGTATATTGTTAGCATGTTGTGGAGCGTGGACTTTATGCAGGCCGGATGTGGGGCGGAACTATAATCAACGCCCCATCATGGAACAAAGCTAATATGTATTCTGATGGCGCGTTATTAATACTTGCGCCTGTGGTCAGGCGTATATTATATGTCCACCCACCTTTCAAACTTTCAATTTTTTTTTTCAATTTTTCAAACTTTCAATTGAAGGTATTTATTGTGATTTGTGATATTTTTTATAGAGTTATCAAATGATCGGTGCATATGATCATTAGTAGTATGTTTAATACCCAATCATAAATGATATAGACACTTCTTATACTAACTTAGCTACTGGGTGTCTAGGAGTAATACAAAACATAAAAAACAGAATTGTATTACACACGGGAAATGAAATGGAAGAGAGAGATATCTTTATTGTTTAGTAAGCTGCTCACCAAAGTTGTTTATAGACTTGGTTAGGTGATGTGTCAAAACATGATTTGGACACATGTTGTTTACATGTATCATTAGGCTTATTATCTGTCACTTAACGGGACTACAGTGGATTTGCAAGCCATATCCAAAACTAGTGACGATATAGACGGATCCGATGGATCCTAATGGTGGATCATCCACTAGAATCCGTAACACTATTTTTATTCGTACCTATTACCACCGCATGCAATGAGGCGTGAACTATACTACCGCCTTAATGGGGCGAATGTATATTGTTCGTCTAACTGGGACGAACCTAATACCGACGCTTGTCATGAGGCGTACATTTTACTTACGTCTAATCGGGCGTGCATTTTACCAACGTCTATCGAAGCGTACTTTATAACTTCGCCTCACCATGGAACGGGGAATATACAACCGCTTCACATGAAACATACTTTATAACTTCGCCTATTATCAAACGTACATAATACGTTCGCTCGACTATATTTGGTTTTGATCTTGGTCCCGGACCAAATATAGTCTGGGATTTGATTTTGGTCCAGCTTTTACTCTTTAATCCGTCCCACTGTGTCTCGTTTTTGGACCATATTTATGGGTTTGATCGTCCACTGTGGTTGCTCTTATAGCTTTGGATTTTGCAGGAAACACCATTATGTCTAGAGGATATCCAGGATACAATGGAGAATGGGGAGTAACATGAGGAGCAAACTTAGCATTTGATTGGGGTCAAGGGATTGCAACACATTGATGTCGACATTCAGGCTGAATCCATGGAAATTCTAATTCGCTTCACAACAGTACAGTCCAAGGCAGATTCCACCTCAGTTACCCTGAAAAAAATAGAAGAGAAAAAAATGCAAACAATAACCGGAGCATTCATATCATGCTTTTGTGCTAGTTAGACTTTAAATTATTCGTTTTTATGAATTGTAAGAACTTTATTTATAGGAGTAGGGGTACTTCTCCATCCTGTTCTCCTCTTAGGCTCTTTTCCAGCCTAAGTTTTTCTATAAAAGAAAAAAGAGGAACTGTTTAAAATCCTGGCGAGATTGGGGTATACCCAGATTAATTGGGGTATACCCAATTTCAAGGGACATGGTGTGTCATTATTAAAAAGGGTGATTTTACTTTAATACCCTTGAACTAATTAAATCTTAAAAATAAACTCATTTCTTAATTTCATTAACCCTAAAATTAAAAAAACTAAACCAAAGTCAACCAAACTCATTTCTTAATTTCATTAACCCTAAAATTAAAAAAACTAAAATTAAATAAACTCTTAATCTTCTCTTCTTCTTCTTCATCTTCATCTTCAATCAACCAAAGTCATATAAAAATCTTCAACTTTGATTTTCCAAAAAAATTGTTGACTCTACGTGAAAAGAAGACTATAAATGATGTTTAAACTCAAACCCATCATTGTGTTGTGTGATTGATTGTATGTTAGGTTGGAAATCGAAAATTATGATTTCGGTGTTTTTGGTCGCGAGGTCGTAACATGCATATCTTGCCGAAGCTTTTCATAACATCCATGGCGACGCATCAGTAATTTTTTTCAACAGTAGGCGGGTATTTTTTGAAGACAATGCCGACTTATACCTCCCGTGGGTATTTTTCAACCGCCACGGGTATTTTTCTCAACAAATTGGCGGTTTTTTGTAGACCTTGCCCAGGCTAATATTTTTCAATAGCCTCTCTTGTGTCAAAAAAATAAAGTCGGCATGTTATTCATTTAAATACCTTGCCGAGCTTATACTCGTTTTACGGTATTTTTCACTAGCCTGACGGGGTTTTTTTAGACCCCGCATCGACTAATATTTTGCAATAGCCATCTCTCGTGTCGAAAAAAAAATAAAGTCGGCATGTTCTTCATTTAAATACCTTAGGCTAAAATTGGCTGGCATTTTATTCAAACAAAGACCATGCCTAGGCCATATATAGCCGGCACCTTATTCAAACCTCTACCTTGTCGACCTTTTGACATTTTTGAAAACCAAATATTTTGATCTTAATCGAACTCACAAGACGGATTAAAGGTTTAATCTCTTGAATTTTCATTTTCAAAATTTTATCTAAACTCAATTAATTAGCATAATCAGTTTTTTAGTGTTAATTATAAAAGGGCATTTTTGTCATTTTGAAAATATTTGGTTAAGGGGTAACCTATTTTACTTCAAAATGACCCTATTTTATCTTATCGGGTATATCCCGATTAGTTTGGGGATACCCCAATCTCGCCAGGTTTTAAATGGGTGGCGGCAGTCGATCTTCAAGATAGCAAAATCCCACTCACAGATGGGGAAAAATCAAAAAGAGAGGGCAAAGGAGCGAAAGAGAAGAGACGTGAAGATATTTCCGAGCAGAGAAAAATCCCTTACACTGACCAACAGAGGTAACTTAACAAACACATCTAGGGCAAAAAAAAAAAAACCTCCGTTTCATTTTTTTTTGTACTTCATCCCAAATAAAGCTGAATCCCCTAATTGAAATCTAGGGTTTGTATGTCTTGATTTTAGGTGGTGGTGTTCAGAAACTATAGCTGTAGTGACTGGGTCTAACAGAGGAATTGGTTATGAGATTGCTAGACAATTAGCTACTCATGGTCTCCATGTTATTATTACATCAAGAGATATCGATAGTGGCAAAGCTGCAGCTAATACGTTACGACAAGAACTTGAAGGAACTAATGTTGATGTACATCAGTTGGACATTTTGGATCCTTCATCAGTTACTGGTTTTGCTGAATGGATATACCAGACTTATGGTGGCATTGATATTTTGGTGAGTAATATTCTGTAAGCTGATTACAAGATTCAGTTGATTTGAGTTCATCTGCTAAGTAGTTTAGTTTGCGTTGGTTTTTGCGTAATGACTTGTACAGGCGATCACACTTTGTCTCACGCATGTTAGGATCTCACGCTTCCTTTGGGCACTCATTTAAAAGCTGCAATTTATTTCACTGCACATTATGTTTCCAAGCAATCATTTTTATTGCATTTGTATGAAGAAAATATGATTTCAATCCTAAGTATCAAAGAGAAAGATCTCTGTTGAGTCAGGTAAGAATACACTGTATAGGTGACTTCAGACATCTAGTACTTTGCCACAGAAAGGAATGGCCTTTTTGCATCAGCGGCTCGATGCATCAAGAATCTAAGATGAAAGAAATGAGTTGCAGCTAGCTAGTTCCTGTTCATGCCTGATGACAGGATGATGCAACCAGACTTCACACATAACTGTGTGGAATGCATCAATATAACTGGGGGAGATTTCCACTGAAACTGCCTTTTGAACCTTTCTGTCATCGTGTTGCTAATACACTAGAATCTTATAGAGGCCAATATCCCTTAAAATTTCATTTGTAAAAGGCTAGCAACTTCATCAGAGGAACCATTGTCTTTAGAGCCGGCAGTACTGAAATACCCAGCTGATAATCCTCCAGTAGTGTTCCATGAAAATGTTAGTGATGACTTGGTTTTGCTAAAATCCGTCTTAGGAGTGAGATGAGTTTAAATACTGATGACCGTAACTGTCCGCCAGAGGCAGTGCTTGAGTACTTTCATTTCCTTGTATGGTACTGTTGTCAGCATAAAACTTTATTATGTATCTAATAATAGGGAGAAATCGAGCAAGATGAAGTGGATTCTGGTTACCTTTTTTGTATAATTAAGTCTTCTTGTTGCACAAATTATGCAGGTAAACAATGCCGGTGTCAATTACAACCTTGGGTCAGATAACTCTGTTGAGCATGCTGAGAAGGTTATAGCAACAAATTACTATGGCACCAAAAGGATGATTGAGGCTATGATTCCTCTGATGAAAGCTTCCACTTTTGGTGCTCGTATTGTGAATGTGAGCTCCCGACTTGGTAGGCTGAATGGGAGGAGAAACGTAAGTCTGTAGTCTGATCTGGTAATCTTTTTGTAAGTATCCTTATTTTGTCTGCACACAGATTATTTTGATATATAGGAAAAATGTTTTCCCTACAGGAGGTTTTTTCTGTTTTTCAGTCGAATTTATTTCATCATTTCCTTAAACAGGCCATGCCTAATCTTTATCAAAACCGTGACTTTCCTGGTACTTAATTTGCAATGAATTTTTGATATTGATTTATAAATCTTTTACATGATAATCTGGTCCCTTTTATTGATTTTACTTCTCTGGCTTTTGTAGATATCAGAAGGGTTCTTATAATTTTATATATGGAAAATATCTGCAGAGATTAGGAGATGTCGCCTTACGAGAACTGCTAACCGATGAGAGAACTCTCACCGAGGAAGTGATCGACAGGACCATGGCTAAATTTCTTGAAGAAGTGAGAATAGGAAGTTGGACTTGTGGGTTATGGCCTCAAATGTACACGGACTACTCCTTGTCAAAACTTGCCGTGAATGCTTACACACGGTTGATGGCCAAGGCACTCTCAAACCGTCTAGATGGTCAAAAGATCTACATGAATTGCTGTTGTCCTGGCTGGGTGAAGACTGCCATGACAGGTTGGGCAGGGAATAGTCCAGTTGACGATGGTGCTGACACGGGGGTCTGGCTTGCGCTCTTTCCTGGCCAACCAGTCACAGGCAAGTTTTTTGCTGAAAGAAGAGAGATAAACTACTGAAGTATGAGTAGCCTGAGCACCTGGATGTCACTTCAAGCTTGTCGTATAGTTGCAGTAGGCTAAACTTGAAGGGTAAGGGTTTTTATTCAGTCAAACTCTCTACTTTGGGGGCATTCAACTGCTTTTTTCCTTTATTGTCTTCGGCTACAAACATGAGGTTAAGTTTCAGCATTTTCAGGCTTCAAGAAAAAGCACTAGTTAAGCTTTGTTCATCAGGGAAGTACTAGTTAAGTTTGCCCGTTGGGTTTTTCTTGCACTATTTTGAGTTGTTATACTTATTTGGAATCATTCATTTGATAGCCAAAGAAACTCAAGTTGGTAAAGTTGCTAAACGCCGCCAAATAAAATCCAATACGTGGCATTTTGTGCTTTTGTACATGTGGGTCCATCATTATGGGTCATGGTTATTTTTTCTCGAGAAAGAGGGATTTTATTAAAACTAATCTCTGTCCCAAATTAATTGAGCTACTTGTAGTTTGCACAATTATTAAAGCAAGGAGAAATGGGGAGTATGTTTAAAAAATATTTTACAATTATACCTTAAGGATAATAATTAGTAAAACTCAGAAATGATTTATCTCTTAAACTATACCACGTTTTTCCGTAAATTTTATATCGTTGAAAAACATTTTAAAACACATACGTAACGAATCTAAACATGACTATCAAATTATACTTATTTTTTACAGTAACAATAATCAATTAAAAAGGGTAGTTTTAGAAATACCCCCGATTAGTGAGATAGCTCAATTATTTGTGGGATAAAATTTAAAACCAATCAGCTCAATTAATGTGGGACGGAGGGAGTATTAAAACAACGGACAGTAGTCCTTGGACTTGGTATACCATTTTTGTCATCTATTACAATGCGGTTAAGAAAATCAAGATGCATGTTGTCCCAAACCATAGTTGAAGCTGAAGTCGGATTTGTTAGAAAATTCTTGACCACTTGGTTTGCCAGATTATCCGTAGCTTGGTTAGCTTCTGATTTTTGACCTCTTGGTTTGCCAGATTATCTGCAGCTTGGTTAGCTTCTCTGTATGCATGTGATATCTTAGTCTGGTGAATTTGTCGTAGTAAATTTCTGATTTCCCGGATCATCTCTTTTAGATACCAAGGTGTTATCGAATCTTGTTGTAGTAGTTGGGTAAGTGCTTGAGAGTCAACTTCGAACTGAACTTTGTATTAATTGTGTTGAACTGATGTCCTGGCCGCTAGTAATAGGCCCCATGTTTCCGCCGTGATTATTGTTGTGATTACAATCGGTGCTGCAATTGCTTGTAGAACTGTTCCCTCCATGTTGCGACATATTATTCATGTTCTTGTTGGTCCGGGTGTACCTTTACTGCTGTGTCCGTATTGATTTTAATCCAATTCGGTGGTGGTGGTTCCCGGGCAACCAAAATAGTATATGTTGTTGATTGCGGTTGTTGTTGTTTTGTCGGCGGCGTGTTTGGAAGTATTGGACTGAGGTGGCATTGGGTGCATTGATATTCTTGTTGCATTAGGATAGCGGTTTGGGTTATCTGTTGTGGAGTCTGCGTCGACTTCTTGTAAACCTTCGAATTCCTTGCTAGCCATATATGCCATGACAAAACCCATTAATGCTATTTGTTCGTTGTTAATGTTAAAATTGCAGGAATACAAAACCCATTAGCCATATCGGCAAGCTAATGTTAAAATTGCTGGAATCAAAACAACTAAGTTGGATCTACCTTTTCTCCTGTATATATATATATTTTTTTTCTCTTTTCTCTTTTCACTGTTTTTGATTTTGGCATATACATTGGGTATATTAAATCTGTAGTGAAAATTGATTTAATAATGAATTAGGGATTATTGTGATTAATCGTTTGTAATCGGAATTATTTTGATTTTTATTTTTGGTAGAAGTTCATGACTTGGATTATTTTGGTACTAATCAGGAATTACTTTGATTAATTAATCTAACCTAATCGTTTGTAATTTGGGATTACTTTGATTAATTCTAATCCTTAATCGTTAATCCTAATGATCGTTTTTGTAATTTGGGATCCGCGGGAGTCTGTTCGCGTTTCTCTGAGGAGAAGAAAAACCGTGCAAGTAAATTCTCCAACCCGGTCCGGTCCAATCGGGTCCTATTCAACCCGGTCCGGTCCGACCCCAACCCAATCTGGTCCAACATCAACCCGGTCCGATCCAACCCCAAGTAGGTACGGTCCAACCCTGTCGTACCTGTTATGTTCCGCTGTTCCGTCCTGTTCTCCGATTTTGGGCTGTGCGCGACCAAGGTTGTTCCGGTTATGTACATATACAGTAGGAACCAATGTGTGAGGTATGTAACTAAAACTAATGTGGGTTTTTACATTGAATACCTGATGGGCTTATTTTATTTTTTTTAGAACATGCCTAGTTCTGTTTTTTTTTCTTCTCTTAAGATAAGTCCATATCATATAAACAGTCAATTTAAATTATGATTGCTGATCTAGATCATTAAGAATTTTGGTCTTAATATTATTTTGTTCTCTTGAGTATGATATTGGCTATAGTTGAATGATGTCTTTTGTACCAACTCGATTATTATTTGAATTGGTTGTACCAACTCGATTCCAATGTATTGATTTGGGGTTTAGAAGTATTTGAGCACCATTATTGCGTACATGATATTTTTTTTCCCCTAATTTGAATGTTTCTTGGGATGTAATTCACTTGCACGACTATTAAAGAGTCGGTAGTTTCAAAAGATACGTTGCAAATAAAATCACATGTATTCCAAATTTTGTGGAAGAACTCACAAAAGGTGATATGAGTTTGAAAATTTTCATTTCTCTACTTCATCCATGATACTAGCAAACCGGTATATGTTGAAGTATAACAACAAGAGAAATATCTTTAGTAATCTATTCAACCTAAAGTAAGTGGTTGACATGTGTAGTGAGATTCTCTTGACTCGTTGAGATAAAGAAATTTCTCAAATTAAGCTAGATGTAGCAAAATTGAAAATGGAAAGAACCCGAAGTAATGAGGGTTAGACGTACCGACTCATATAAAGCATCTGAAAAGGGACATATGTATCATGAGACAAAGATGTATTTTTTCCCCAAGCAGTAATGACACCAAAGTACAGGTATCAATTGAATATGGGATGAAGCTAAGATGTAATTCTAGCTCCCATCCCAAGAGTTGGGAATGAATCTTCTTAACGATATTGGTACAAGCAATGTAATGCGGGTACCATAGTAGAAACCAATTTCCATATGAAGGTAATACTTTATACATCAACTTTAATGACAAAAAGAACTTTTCCTGGCCAATTGATTATTTAATTGAACTAGATACAATGTTTGCGCTTATGGTATGAAAAGTACATCATTTCCACGAGACATAAATTCTCTAATGGTGTGTTTGGTTGTAGAATTCACAATTCCGAGGGATGTATAATTCCACAGGATTACAAAACACCGGGAATCATGCAAATTCCTCTTGTGTTTGATAACTAAGTGAAAATTCCTATGATTCTTAACATTTACTTGTTTTAAATCCCATGTACTGTTTGGAGACTGTTTGGAGGGAGAAAATATGGATTTTAAGGTTTAAAAAAATGGGCACATATTGGGGGGAGTTGGTATTCAAAGTGGGGGATTGGGTGGAATTATAAATATAGAAGGAAACGTGAATCCATGGAATTTGGGCAACCAAACGTACCAAGGGAATTGTAATTCCACCAAATCCGTTAGACCCATGAATTCCACCTTTAAAATTTTGCATCCAAACCCACCATAAAGCACTTGAGATATATCAAGATGAAACGTAACATATATCACTCTAAATTAATTGAGTTGAACCCGACTTTTGTTACGTAATAAGGCCACACCACTAATTAAATCTCTCAAGACTCAATGTCTAAGCTCTGTACATACTAAGGGCTAATCACATCTTCTTAAGTGAAAAGGGTGTTCATGCGTGAACTATTACCTACCTTTTTGTAAACTTACAGTGAAAACGAAGTTGATTGCATCTATAAACTATTTCTAATGAATGTGGAAGGAAGCATATCCTTAGAAAATTAATGTGTCAATCTAGTGAATTAATCACTGGAAATTGAATTAATAAATTCATATTAACCCCAACAATGAACTGATTGGGATTGATTCATAAAGACTTTGACATAACCATAAGGCACATTGGTTGTGAAACGATGTTCCGTTTTTAAGTACTAACACGGGCATCACTTCATTTGACGTAATTCATTTGAGTGTACAAGGAAATGAATTACGGCATCTATCATAATCGGTGATTTCTAAAGTTACTGGATTTTCACTGCCTCTCCCCATTATGCTTTAGAGTAAGAAAGCACGTCAATCATCTTACAAAGTCTTTCTTTTGTAAAACACGATTGAGACCATCCTGCTTTACTTAGATGCAAATGGTAAATAACTCATTTTTCAAAGAATAAAGTGTTGTTAGTGAATATATATCCATGCAGAATGCGGACCATTCAAGTGATTTATGGCTCTGGTGGATGATTCGACGCATTGAATTAGTTATTACTCACAACAAATGATGCGTTTAATTTTTGTAAAACTCATAGCACATACTACATAATACAAAGGGCAAAGGCTCACCACCCTTGTTAATGCTAAAGAATTTATATCAAAATGACTTGATGAATATTGCATGTTTAATAGGATCAATATAGATCATATTATACCCGATGGTTTCGCAGAGACTACCATCAAAGGTTACAGATGGTGTCTAAGGAATAGGTTATGCGTACTAACCTACCTTTTTATTTCTTTGGGGATATGCAATATTACACGCATCTTTACTTAATTTGTTTTAGAACCCAATATTAGTCAACCTTTTCCGTGTACCGATTGGTAATCGGGATTTAAGCCCGACATTCGTGTTCTTACGCATTTTTGGTTGCATTATATATGTGCCATTTCGAATCCACATAGTACTATGATGGGTCTTCAAAAATGTTAAGTAGTCATGTTGGAAATGAGTTCCCAACAGTTATCCGCAGTTTAAACCTTTTGGAAGGAGATCTCTTACCTCTAGATTTGCGGGTTAACACTTTAATGAGACAGTCTTCCCGTCGTTAGGGGGAGACAAGAAAAAGTATTTTATAAAGGAACGACATGAATTGTCGTGGTGTGTTCCCACTGTGTCTCATTTATTCTTGTACTCCACAAATGTAAATGTGAAGTGACAAAGAATAATCGATTTTCAGAATGTACACTGATGTCGCTAAAGTAATGAGATCACACATACCAGCTGCAAACCTACCTGCAAGGTTACGAATCCTCAATAAGGGATATACACCATAGACTAAGGTGTTGCAACTATATTTAGTGGAAGTGTGGTTGAGGCCGTGGCTCTATAAAGGAAATTGGAGAGACCACTTGGTTCGATAAATCCTCACCTATAAAGGAAGTAGATAAGTAAGGAACAACTTATTTGTATCATTAATGAAATCATCTCATTTGATTGTCTCTGACTATGTCCATGAATCAATACTGGAGGACGCTTCGAAGTTTAATGATTCAAGAGAACAATGACATCCCAAGTGGATTATGGGAATGCGTACGAGTTAATGGAAAGATCATGCGAGCATATTGATGATTAATTTCATATACACTTGCTTAAGGAAATAGAACAACATGAGATTGAACCATTCGCCTTGTTGCTTAATGTCAACGAAGAGCATATTTGTCCTATACAATCCAGGTAGAACTTGGTTCTTTGACAAATATACAGGTATTTGGTGTGGTAGTGCTAACCAACCAAGTGTAAAGCCTATTGGACATACATGATTAATTTGTCACAAAGTGTAATGAGAAGAAAACAGTCTTAAAGGATAAAGACTCGCCTTATGGGCGAGGTTTCTCACAAATCACTGGAATTGTTCTCTTGTAATGAACGTTATAGCGTTCCGCTACTTAGTTAGCTTGGTAATTTCACAAGGACTTGAAATGCAGCATATATATGTGGTTGTTACGTATCTCTGAAAGAATCAAGAGATAGCAGATATTTACAAAAGTACTTGATAGCCTTTTGTTTCCCAAATCAAGTGACTCTAAACCATAGAGTGCGTTTACAGTTAGATATAATGCTCACTTATAGATTGAAGCAATCAGGCGGATGTGGTATACCCGTCTAAGTGACTATTTGATTTGGAGGGGATAGACAAATAAGTTATTTTCATTGCGTATTCACAAGAAAGTTTATGATTTGGAATTGTAGCTATCTATGTCGATGATACAAACATGATGGGTACTCTTGATGTAATAAGAGACCTTAAAAGTTATTTGAAATCCGAATTTGAGATGAAAAATCTGGGGAAAGCTCGACCGAATAGTGAGCTTGTGGTATATTATTCCACCAGTTTGCATAAGTCTAAAGTTGTCAGCCAATTTAACAAAGACATGCATCCTGATACCACTCCCATATTAGTCGAGGTTCAAATGTAAGTAAGTGACCATTTCGTTTAAAGGAAGATGACGAATATGTATTGGGAGATGAAATTCCCATATCTAAGTACAATAGGCGCATTGTTGTACTTAGTATAATAATGTACTCGATAAATATTTTCATCCTCGGGAACTTTTTAGCTAGATATATCTCATCGCCAACGCAACGCCATTGGAATGGTATAGTGAATGTTATCATATACTTAAAAATCACGATTGACATAAATGTGTTTTATCCCTGCAAAGACATTAAAAGGAATGCTAATGAAAGTTCAATCCAAAAGTTGTAGATTATAAAGGAACAGTCTGGAACAACTCTGAAAGTAATCAGGGGTAGGATCCAAGAATATGATATCGACATATGATAAGTGCATAATTCATATGATTTTAGTGTCCATTCCATACTTGTTTTAGCTATTATTCTTGCATGTATTCGTATTATTACCCTTGTTTTCTCTCATTTGCTTATAATAGGTGAATCATCCAAAAAGGAGCTAAAAAGTGCTGAAAAGAGCTAAGAAGAGAAGTATTCCAAGTATCCAAGTGCCAAAGTCTAAGAGAAGTGGAAGAAGTGCGACGAAAAGGAGCAAAACGCTCAAAATCAAGAAAAGGGCCAAAGACCGATCTTAACTCATTCAAATTAAGGATTTCTCATAACCATATTGAATAGAATTGAAATAGGAAAATAATTAAAAAAGAATGAGATCATTCCGAGTTCGGATGAAGAAGTTGTGGCCAAAACAAACTTTTATTGAATACCGAAGATAGTAAAGTATGCGGACGTGTACGCATACTTTAATTCCGAAAATTTCTGCTGGAATTTGAAGTTCGCGGATTGGTACGCGTACTTAGCAAGTAGGAAAACGTGTATAAATACCTTGGAAGACCTAAGGTCACGTTTGGGGTCGTTATTTCGTATTTTCGGGTCGGGTTCTTGAACCGAACTAAATACTTGATGGCCAAGCAATGTAAACCTATAAAAATAGGTATTAGGCCTTTCATCATCGAATATCATCTCATATTATACTTTTGTTCTTCATTAATATTTTAGGGTTTACCCCTTTAGGGGGAAACCGGGTAATTGTGTAATCATGAGTAGCTAAATCCTTTGTTGATTAAGGATGAATTCAATGTTCTAAGCGTGAAGCTTTATTAATAATACAAATCTATTGAGAGTTTTTATCATCATCGTTTGTCTTTACCATATCTAGGGTTTATGAGTGATTCTTAGATTGATTTTGTATGCATACTAGATTAGTCTATTGATTGGTCTATTGCTAGTGGAAGTTAGGAGATAAGTAATCATCGAATAAGTCTCCACACAAGTAGAAATCACGAGACCTTACAGAGGGATTCTGTGGAGGAATCGTGTGTAAAAAACAACATCAGCAAGTAAACCTTGAGCTAAGAGTTTAACTACTGGGATTAACCTAATTCACAAAGCTTAAAGCGTTCGATTGGATTACACCTTGAGTGGGCTACTACTTGGTGGTTCGTTGAATAGAATCTGATATTGGAGAGCTTCGTATCCGTGGTACAAGGAGTTTTAAGGATAGCACCGAGCTAGATGTTATTCTACGGTTGGTGATGAATGGTTCTTACTAACGATAGATAAGTATACTAATCCGATTATCGCTTGGTAACGACGAAGGATTCCTTAATCATCCTTTTATTCTTTATTGTCTTTTTTCCTATCTCACATCCAAATCCCCTTTGTTATTTACTTTATTTTGCTGATCAAATAACCTATCAATTACACACTCTTTGTGGGAACGATCTCTTACTACCGCTATATTACCATTTAATTAGTGGGAATATATTTATTAATTTGTTGTGCCTACGAAAGCCCGTCAACATAATTTACTTCAAAATTGAAGCTGTGTCGTACTATTTTTCCCTTAGATCGAGAATAGTTTTTCCCAAAGGCTTTTGTTACTCGACAAGGTTTTTAGTGAGACGACACTAAAAGCATCAAGTATGTTGAACGTTGAAGACATAAAGATCGCGTTGATATTATTGAAAATATCTGAAACAAAGAAATGAAACACGATAGTCCGTTAAGCAACATAACTTCCAGAATCAACAACATGGTCCTATAAATATTCAAGTCACCAAAGTAAAGTGTGATCAACTCCTTTTGACTGCATTAGACTAATGAAAATTGTATGACCGGGGGGAGCATCTAATGGTGTGTTGAACTATTTTCCTTCACCGAGGTTGCTTTTTTCCCACGGGGTTTTGTTACTCGGCAAGGTTTTTAATGAGACAACAACAAAACACCGGGAAGTAATTTCCTAGTTAAGGCTATTATCTTTCTCGACGAGCATTTTCCGTATTAGAGCTGTGGAGGAAACTAGTCAACTTCAACGGAGCAAATTGATCATCGGGAACGGATCACCTTTACTTGCATCCGTCACGTTGTACTCTTTTCCCTTCGTCATGGCTTTGTCCCACTGGGTTTTCCTTGTCAAGGTTTTAATGAGGCAACATATTCGAGTCCAACTATGTTCTAAGTTTGTTTAATGTTGTACTCTTTTTCTTTAGTTCAAGTTTTGTCCCTCTGGGTTTTCCTGACGAAGTTTTAACGAGGCAATTTACTTAGACTCGTCGATCTCTGAAGATCGTATTGCATGTGATGAACTACATGTAAAGTACGAGACAACATGTGAAGTACTACATGTGAAGAGTTGTACCAAGGTTTTATCCCAATGGGTTTTCCTTGTCAAAGTTTTAGTAAGGCAATTGATTTCGGCACAAGTCATCAAGGAGAGAACGACATTTGAAGAACTACATTGCACTATGTATAAAGTTTTGTTATTGAACCGCACAAGGGGGAGTGTTACAGGGCCTACGGCCCATGGATGTGTGGTCCATCTAGTTTCCCCTTTATATGTATATAATGTAACTTATGTATTAGAACTATCTCTCTAATAAGATGATTCTCCTTCTTGTCTCTACATCTTCTTCCTTCACACCCTAATTCTCCTTAAACACTATTTAGTTGGGTTATTTAACGTTTTGGTACCCATCAAATGTCCAACACCTAGCTTTGGTACCCAATATTTGAAATATTAAGGGTTGGTACCTTGACCACCGGATTGATTTGTCAATGACTCTAATTGACCAATTTTATTTTATTATCTCTAATTATTATGAAATGTTTTATAGAAATTTAAAAATGTGTCCATATTAAAAATCCCAAATTATCAAATACGATTACTAATCTTCTTCATATTCCCGAACTCTCAAAATCTCTTCGGACTTCTTTCTCTTAAATTTTTCATTTTTCAAACTTTTCTTTCATATTTCAAACTCTTTCTTATTACTATTTTTCACTTTCTTTTTTGATTTTCTTTCATATAAGAAAAAAGATCCCTTAATTGTCTTTACAAATAACACAACAATACATCCAAACATTATATATCTCTTCTTCTTCTTTTAGTTCTTCATTTTGAACACGCAGTAGCGAGATCATCTTTTGCACCTAATTATTGATTCAATTGGGTTTCAAACCGATTCATCTTTCTTCATGTGATCACGATCATTTTCAGTAGTAATTTGAATTTTTTTGCATCAATGAAGTTGCAAGGAAATAAAGCAGTAGAAGAATGGACGGAGATGTTGTTGACGTTGAAATATGAGACTAAATTACTGATATATTAAAGATTTTAGTATTTGTGGATGTTTAAAAATATGGGTTGTACGCGAATTCGAGTTTACTGTATGGAAGGAGCTATACAAAGGGGGGGAAAATACACAGTAAACAATGATCTCGTCCTAATGTGATTGCACACCAATTGTTTGATAAAAACTCTCAATATCTTCTTTACATGTCTTCCAAACTTCTCTTTATTCTGAATCACGCTTGAAAATAGGAAACAAACCATGTTTCGTTAACTGTTGCAGACTACCCAAACAAGTGGAATCTTCACCATTCATCATCAACTTGAACGACAATAAGCTTCATTTCTTCCCAATTTAATTTCTTGCCATGGATAGAAATATTACCGATTTTCTAGCAAGCTTGTACCCAAACTCAGTTTACTCTTTGGATGCAAAAATGTTTCCAAACTCGTAGAACTCAACATACTTTGCCGGAAGTTACCCATTGGTGTAGAATTTGCCGGAAGTTAACCTCTCGCCAACACAAGATAACCCTAACGTTTGAATTCAATCGAGGTGTTATCATTTATTGGACCTAAGTTTGCGGAGTGAAAGGAAGTTAAGCTAGGGTTTTCGGCTTTTTATCTGGGACAGTATAAAGAGGATGGAGTTGTGGGGAAGGGCAAGTATGGAATTTTCATTTTTTTAGTATTAAAATTATATTTCTTAGAATAAATAATAAAAAAAACAGGTCAAATTATGGTCGTTGACGGTCCAACGTATGGTCAATGTACCAACCCTTAATATTTCAAATATTGGGTACCAAAGCTAGGTGTTGGACATTTGCTGGGTACAAAACGTTAAATAACCCTATTTAGTTTTGTGTATATTATGGTTGCCAAAATAATAATAATAATAAATATTAAATTACTATGTTCTTAATATCTCTTGAAAATATAAATCATTGATTAGGACTCTATTGTGCATTGATTGGTAGTTACATCTAATTAATTTATACATTTTTCTTAATGTTAGTAAACAGATTTATTATTTTTAGCTATCAAATTACAGCATGAGTTTTAAATACATAAGAAAATTGAAAATAGAAGATTTGATCTATTTTGGCAATTTAATGGTTTGGCTCTTATGAAAAATATGTGTGCATATCTCTTAAATTAATTAATAGCTGAGTAAAGGATATATATATATATATATATTTGCATTTAATTTTTACAATGACAAATTAGGAAATTGATTGATTAGTACTAATTGCATGCATATGATAGTGCAAAATTAGAGGAATTTTCCTCTTTTACGTGTCAAATAATTTGTGACTCCCAAATTTACTACTCCCATTACTCCCCACATTAGTTGCTATCCACTTGTGAGATTCAATTCAATAAACTTAAAAACAAAATTAATTTTAATCCATGTCATCCCACAAAACCGGATGTAAGAGAAATAATGGGGTGAATTTAAGAATTTTCTTAGCGTGGATTAAGATTAAAGGTTGTCGTTAACATTTGATATATTGATCTCTCTAGTACATGAAAATATTAAGGATGTGGCCATATATTTGATCGGCGTGAAAAGCATTAATCATGAGATTCATTATAAGAATCATTATTCATAATAATTCGTCGTTAAGTACTTGAAGCATCTCAGTTTTGCTTAGGCCCCGGAATTTTTTGGGTGATAAAGTTGGGATTATATATGATTGGTCTTCCTCTTTGGATATGATCGGGATCATTACCAATTTATAATCCTTATGAATAGTAATTTCAATTAATCTCTTGATGTTTAAAGAAGCATTTTTCTGCAACTTATTTGTAAGCCATAATATTTTCTACTCTATGTTGATATCTCACTTGAATACACATACATACAGATTGTGCTCAGGAATAATATTGGAAAATTCAAATGATCACGTATGAACAATACGATGAGCAAAAAATTATCTTCGTTTCCATCAATTTTTTATTTTATCTTTTTTTTTTTTGCACTTCCTCTAACAAAACCATAAATCGGGTGTTCATGCTAAATGGTCCTTTTCATACTTCATATTATAAGTCTTTATGTTCGATCGACGATTAAAAAGTGCGGTTTTTATCGAATCTCAATAAATCATTTCTCGCACCTCCTATTTATATGTAGGAAGGAGTAGTAATTAGTATTGTTTCCTTTTTGTAAGTTTATTGAAATAAAATTACACGTAGACACGCCAACTAATGTTGGGAGTAGTGGGAGTAGAGATTTTGGGAGCCACGAATCATTTTCGTACAAAAAAGATTTTCTTTAATATATAAATGTGAAATTATGTTTAGACGTATGAAAGATATATTTGGATAAAAATAGAAACATCATTAATAACAATTTAAGGAATTTCTTTGGGTTAGGAAGTAAATAATTATTTTACCTAAGTGTGAATATTAAACAAGATGCTTTATTTTCCTTTAGTAAGTTTTAATTAATAAATAGCATGCATGGGTTGTCAGTTTATTATAGTTGATAAAATTTAAATCGGGAATAAAATTAAAATCAATGGGTTTTCTTTGCATGTGGTTGGTTTAATAAGATAAAAGAAATGTTAACATTATGGGTTATAATTTCTATATTTTTTAATGAACGTTATTATTTATAACAAAAGAGAAAACAAAACAAAAGTTATCCATCACTTTCTCTCTGATTTTTCTTTTCAAATAACAATAAGAAAACAAAACTCTTTTACCTATCACTTTCAATACCTTCTTCTCATAGTTTTATTATACAAGAAAAAAAAAAAAAACATCAGATTTATTATTCTTGGGAAAAAGGTGTTTGTACTTGCAACAAGATTTTTGGATTGCTATTTAAGGTAGGGGTTTCTACCTAATATCAAAATCAAAACCTATTTTAGCATTAAAAAATGGTACTGATTTATTTTATCTTATTTTATTCTAATAATCATGATTTTTGTTTCGAAGTTATTATGTTGTTTTTGTATGAATTGATTTATTTATGAAATTTTTGATTACCAATCATTATTGATTTATTTACTATTCTTAAATTTTCGTTTAACATTTGGTCTAGGTAGTATTATTTTTCTCTATCATTATATATTATATTAATGCATAATAATTGAGTTTTGGTTTGTGAAAGTGAATTTGTTGCATTAGACTATTAGTGTTGAAAATGAATTTGGTGTTTGTACGCGGATTGCGACTACTCGTTTTCCCATAGTCTACGTAATGTGTACAGCTCGGAGGATAGGATACTTAGTAGTATTGATACCTCTGTTGAACTGATAATGCTAAGTAATAAAAGATATCCAAGATCACGATAATGACAAAGAACACTAATGTAATGTAAATGCTACTAAGTTATCACGAGACACAAGAGATTACGTGGTTCAACTTTTGTCTACGTCCACGGGGTAATGAGTGATTTGTTTTTATTAAGTTGTTGTGGTTACAAAGATCTTAAATGCTTCCCAAAGTAATAATAGAGAGAACTCAAGTTGAAGTAAATACTTAAGTTCTAAACATTAAAGAGGTATAAGCTTAAGACTAGATCTTCTTCTCATAGATATTGAATGCCCCCAATTTGTTGGTGAAGCTTGGTATTTATAGCCCCTTCTGCTCCAGGTATATATTTGCTACCTTTGGGTCCATCGTTCCCTGATATACCATCCGTACAAATGGAACCTTCGTTCACCGCGCGCTTTCTCCAGTCGGACTCTGCCACCTCACCGACCTACGTTCCTTCGGGAACTTCATAGCCTCAGTACAGATTGTAACTTCGTTCACCGCTATTCTTCGCCAGTTAGAACCTTCCACATCATCTCTATCCACGTGCTTTGATTATGCGTGTAGATAAGATATTTGTGCATTTAATGTTGATTAGATATGTCATCTACCTCTGTCCCTTCGCCAGCTGCCTCTCTCTAGACTAGGCTTTATTTTCTATCTTGGCCGTCGAGGTATCCCTTCTTGGGATAAGATAAAGTAGATCTGCGAAGGTATCTTCTACTACTCAGGTTTCTCTGTATAGCGAGGGTTATACAACTATCTTCTATACGACCACTTAAATCGTGACACGTGCTCCACGGAATATTGGTATTCACAGTTTGCCCCTTTTCTTTCATATTCTACTGTTTGGTAGGATTGGAAGAAAAAACTTCCGTAACGCCGCCATTTTTGCACGTATCGGTTGGGTGGTCCCCATATGTCTCTTCATGCAATAACTTCCCCTTGAATTTCGGGACATCCAAATTTTTGGATTCTCAAGCCGCCTATAAGAAGGGAATAAAGAGAAGGAATTTCATTAACTTTCTCTTCTCCTCTCGAACTGTCGCTTTCTCTCCCTTTCTCAGAGATTTCTTCTGTCTCTTTTTCCTTCAACTGCCTACTCACAAAAGCTCTTGCTCCCCAGCGCTTCTATCGCCATTTTCAGGTTAGTAAGCTTTTGCTCTGTCGCTGTTGCTTTTCTTATTTTCCATGCCAGGTTCGTCTTCCCTTTTTGGTTGTTCGAAGTGGGCTGTTGTTTTTGCATGAGAGAATTTCAATTCTCTTTTATTTCTTTATGTTGTATGAGAACTTGGGTTTGTTCTCATTTCGAATTTCAATAATGATTGTGCCATGATTGTTCATCGTCTGCAAATTTTCTTATCATGTTGAATCATCCTCTGTTTCGCTCCATAGAAGAATTGTGTTGTTTCCATTGGTTGGTTTAAGCAAACCCATGCCCAAAGTATGTTTGTCATTGTCCCCAATTTGTTTTTGGGTAGACTACAATTTTGGTCCGCCATTGTTGATGGACTGTTCTTCCTGCTGATGTTAGGAACCATAAGACCCCCGAAGAAGCCCGTGCGTAGAGATCCGAAGCCTAGGTCGTCGACTGAGCTACCTCCGCGGATGGATCATCCTGTCGCTACACCTTATCCACCTCCTGAGGACACTGAGGTACCTGATGGTACTGAGATGGCTGTGGTCCCCGAGGTCAAGAGGTTGTTGTTGAGGATCTTTGATCGCTGGCGTAAGCGTCAAAAATAATTTCACTTTCTTACTCACTAAATATAAATGAAGTACAAGGTAAGGAAGAGTTCGTTTCTGCCGAGAGGCAATTGTTGTTATGCGATTTTCGTTTCTAAGGTAACCAAGGGGGATTTTGTTGTTTTTGAAATACTAAAGTAAAAATAAAATAAAGCAAAGCAAATAATTGGAATAATCAATAGAGAGAAGATATTGGTCACGGGATAGTATCATTCACAAGCATGTATTTTCATCAATGATTAGAATTGGTATTTTAATCTCTCATTACTAAAAAGTCCTAGGATACCTTGATCGCAAGTATATCACGCTAATTCCATGATTTCATCACAACCACATTAAAAGATGCATATGTGAATTCTTCCTAGAAAGCAACCTAAAGTGTAAAAGCACAATTAGATTTAACTCCCTAAAAGCAATAAGTTCTATGGAATAAGACTAATCAAGGCAATCAAACGTGTAAAAGCACTAATTCAATTTAACCAAGGTTATGATTCACTTGTGACTAGTAGGATATATCACTACAAGCACTACCCACAATTATGCTACTTAGAATCGAGGATAAACAACTATTTCGTATTGAAAACCCTAATCTAGCAATAGAGATGAAAGTAAATCGGATTGATTCCGGACTCAACCAAACAAACTATCAAATCATATAACACTATTCATTGTGAATCACAAACAATAAAATATTGAGACAAAACTAATTCATTGAATCATATAACATATTGAGAAATCAACTTTATCCCATAACCAATAATAATTGTTTAGCTACTCATAGCTATGGAGTTCATCATAAAAATATTAATTGAAAAGAAGAAGATGAACAAAAGCAAACCCTAGAAGCTTAAACAAAAGCGGCTCTCCAAGTTCCAAGAATTATATGTGATATATCAAAAGTTGTAGAAGTCTTTCCTTTAAATAGCTCTCTTGTATCCAAAATTAGGTCTAATCTTCAAAGGTCCAAAAGATGAAGTCCACCAAGCCCATGTGTGAGAAAAACCCATGCAAAAATCGCTTAAAAAACCGCCAGCCGGAAAGCTGGTATTATGGCCGGAAATTGGCCTAAATCCGGCATCGGAAAGTATCTCAGGTGACCGGCAAAGTCCACCCGGTCACCGGTCAACTGGGTCAACTCGGTCAAGGTCAGACCGAGTCAAATCGGGTCGGTGAGTCGGTCCGAGTCGACAGAGCGAGTTAGATAGCTAGTCGGACTCAATCGAAGCCGAGTGACCTTGGCCCGATTCGAGAGGCTAACTCGGCTAGGCCAATGCCATGAGCCGTTGGGACGCCGTAGTTACTATTGGGCCAAGATGGCACTTCATCCCAGCAACCGCAAAATCATCTCTTTCTCAATCAACCTCGGCTGCATCTCCGCATCCCCGGCCAACATCATTCATTCTCATTTCCATCCAGCCTTTGCACTTTCTCCGTTCGTAATCATCGAGCCATGGCAACAACTCAGTTCAAATTACCTAATGTCTCATGTCACAAAGACAATGACCTCCTATGATACAACAACGGATGCTGCAAAACCGATTCAAAGATCAACAACACGAGAACTCAAACAAATCCACCACTAAAACCTCCAATTGGAGCAACTGCAATTGCATTTGCATCATTTCACAAAGACTAAAGCCAATACTAGCAGATCCATTGTGCATCACGACCCAAGACAAGTGCAATATAACTTAGTTGGAAACAACCAACCGCTTACTCATTTCAAAAAGATATCACTCCATTTTAGCTTTCCCTGCACTCCCAGCTTCCATTCACGATTGCAGCTGCAGACTAAGCTTTCCCACTGCATCACCTGCAATTGCTTCACTCCTTCATTTGAGCCATTCCCGCACCTTCATAAACCCATTGATCCAAACATCTCATCCACCAACAAGGTCTCGTTATTGCAATTTCGCATCATCGCCTAACATCCACCAACCCTCAACAATGACATCACTCATCGCCGCATTAACATCAACAAGTGATCAATTTCAGCCTCCTAAACATACATCTAAGTCTTCATACTCATTCAATCTTCCAGCTGATCCTGTCATGCCAATATCTGCAGCAGCACACAAAACCAATGCAACCAACAACACCAGTTGCAACTTCCGCTCAGATAGGCATACATTATATCACATTTCAATCTCCTCACCCAATGCTTCACCTGCAATTCAGATTACATAGCACCACTGTACTACCACCAGGTGCAACCCATCCTCTAATTCACACACAGACCACTTTCCTCGGCTCGTCCGCACTAGCACCTGCACATCCACCAGCTCCATTCTGTTCTTCTCAGCTTCATGAATCCACTGAAACCCATCTACTAATTTATCACTGTAATTATTCACCAGCTCAAGAATGAGCTCTTAACCTCAAGAAAGCAACACCACTTTAAAGTCTCCATACCCAACACAAACCCCGCAAATTCAATTCTCAATTACCAACCAAACACAAATTAAAAGAACCCATTTCATAAATCTCATCCACTTTGCCAAATTGAACCCAAGAGGAACCACCAAATCAAGGCTGCAACCACCACCAATTCCATTTTCTCCTAATCTAGCTTCTTCTCAAATCGACATCAACCCCTCTTCTCAGAAGCAAACCCATCCTCTTCCTAGCTCAGATCATCATAACCCCACGAATTCATGCTCATCACCATCTTCAGAGAGGTTTTCTCTACAAACCCTAACCTCAATTGAACCAGAACTCTCATCTCAGTTCACCACCAATTTCACTCTCAATTTGTAGCAGCAGCTTCTCCGATTCTTCGTCATCAGTCCGTGCAATTTCTCCTTCAATCTCGGATCCAATCTACTTACTCAAAACCTAATTGAAACAAACCCATTCATAATCGACCAGAAACATAAACCTGAACCCTCATTCATCTTCAACCACACTACCACTCGATAGCTTCACTGGATCTATTTCTCGAGTGTCTCAAGAACATCCGCCATGGCTTCTCCGAATTTTTAAGAAATGAAATGATCGAGAAATCATTTTCATCCAAGTCTTAAGGCCGGTGTAATGAAATTACTATGGCACCCAAAGAATTGAATATAGGCCACACAGTGATCATTTGGCCCGTCGGTTTTAATACCGAGTTCATACTTCATTCCTTCTCGCGCTCCTTAGCCCGGCCCCAATTATAGCTCACACGTGAACCGCCTTTGTGCTCCTTTTCGCTCCAAATGGCTAATTTCTTCTTCTTCTCGCTCATAATGACTCTATTGCACCTAATAACTCAAAAAGTAAACATAAGATACACAATTTACAAGAAAAGTACCAAAGAAAGCATAAACAATAGATGTAAATATAGGTGCTTTACAACACCTATCAATCTTCCTCCTCCTCCGCCTCACTATGAGCTTCAAAGGCTGCAACTTGTGACAAAGATAGCTATGCTCACTTGTCCTTAGCTGAGATCACCAAGTCTTTTCGCCTCAATAAGTTTGAGGTCTCCTTTGCCAATGGCCATGATGTTCTCACCGAGTCCCTAATACAAGATTTTCCTTACGATGAGAACAACCTTTTGATTAGTGTTGGCCAGTTGGCCGCAGGTATGCTCCTTCCTTTGTTTAGTATAAAGGATCCCTTCTACTATGACGTTTTGTCCTCCAGGGATGACCCGGAGAACAAGACTCAGTCCGAGGAGTCATGCAATACACTGGCAAATACTGGCACGCCCTTCGTGAGTGTTGGTACCGTAGTAAGGGAAAGACTACTTTAAAGTCTTATGACCCTTTTGTTGCCGGGAGTTCTAAGCAAGAGGATTACACCCCTGCCAACTTCAATGCTACGTACGTACTGATGCTATTCGAAAAAGTAATCTTATTCCTTGGAGTGTTGGCCCCCGTCGTATCCATGTTACTGCTAAGAAGATTAGGAAGGGTAGCAGCCTTTGTATGTTGGAGGAGATTGATAAGACTGGTCTGAGTGTTATACCTTATTCTGCTAAGCTACCTTTGCCGAAGCCTGACCTCATCCGTCTTGATCATGATGATCGCTGGGCTCGTACTCCTCTTCGTGTGGTGGGTCCTTGGGCCTACGATTTTACTACCGCAAATCCCGACGTCCCTCGTACAACTTTCTCCTTGCCTGAGAAGTATGATGGATATCAGACTTGGGTTTTCAACCCGGCGCTTCTCATGAGGTAACCTTCGCTTTCTTTGGAGGTTTTTCATCTTATTTTTTTTGATCTTTTGCGTCTTTGTTTGGCCCATATTCTTCCGATGACCTTGGGTTTTTGTAGTCGTCCGGCTACGCCAACACTAGGACTGCGGAGGTAAGGATTATAACCTAGCAATATCGTTGTGCTTGTATGCTTTCCTAGTATCTTGCCCCTAATCCCTGGCTTACGCATGTGTTTTTCCACAGTCTTCCAAGAGAAAAGGCAAATTGAAGGCTGTGATTGATCTTGAGGAATCCGATGAGGATCCCAAGGCTAGTTGGGAGTTGTCGGATGACGAAGACATGGAGGATGTTGAGGATACTTCCCTTATTCCCCATTTGGACGATATTGAGGAAGAATTTTCCAAGAATAGCCCCAGTCATATCCGTGCTGGCTCAGTGGAGGGTGAGAACCTCCCAGTTGGTGGTGATACTTTACTGGTGAACCCAATTAGTGTTCAAGTTGTAACTCCTGCTTCGTTGCCTAAGGTACCTTCATTTTCTGCTCCTAGCGGTATACTTCCTATTGTCTCGGCTAATACTGGTGTTGTAGTCGTATCTTCCAAGAGCCTTCCATCATCTCCTGCTACTTCGCTCCATTCGAGTGGTTCGTTTGCGAAGAATGTTACTCCGGTGCTGAGGGTTAGTAGCTCAGACTCTCATCCGAAGAAGAAGGTTGTGATTTCACTGGCCAGTTTCTCCTTCAATGCTACGCCCACCTCATTGGGGAGCGCTCAATATGTTTCTACTGCCCCTGTTAGCAAGGTTGTTGAACATCCACCATCATCACCAGATTGGACCGTATTGGGCAATCTTCCTTCTGCTGGTGATATGGACTTAGGTGGTGCTCAAGCTTTTTCTTCGGTTCCCAGCTCGTCTACCATGCCATCTCTTCGTCGTGGTGAGGGTTCAGTACTCGTGCCCCACGTTCGCTCTCAAGCGATTGGCGGGGTTGTTACTGAGTCTGAGAAGGGTAAGCTTCCTGAGAGCTTGAGCCTTGGGAGTTCTGACAATGCTATCCTTGAATCCATTATGCGAGATTCAAAGGGTCCCTTTTCTCGCCGATGTTGATCGTCACCAATCGGCTGGTTCTTTGGAGATAGCTTCACAGCTAGATGTTCTGTCTGCTCAGTATCGTGTGGCTAAGGATCTATTCATTGACCCGGACTGCCTTCGCTCTAGCCAGAGCTTTGGTGAAATCCGCAGGGGTAGCATCCAAGAGATGAAGACCTTCATGGACACCTATGTTGATTTTCTTCCTCGTCTTTCACTGTTCTCGGTAAGTGATTCGTACCTTATTGCTTCTTGCTTTGTTTTGAACCTCCGTCTGTTCTTATGCTCCGTTGTTTGCAGCTTTGAAAATAAATTGATATTGGTTGTACCCTTTTCAAGTTCTATAGGGCTAAGTGTACTCACTTGAGTGCTTTGATGGAGCGTGCTCGTCAAGACTATGCCTTTGCTAGTGCACAACAGCTTTCGTCCCGTGATACTGCTTATGCTGCTAAAGTATCTTTGTTGGAGGATGATCTGAAGAACACTCAGAGATATTTGGAGGCTTGTTTGTTGGCTCTTGAGAGAGCCGACAATACTTTGCTAAAGTTATAGAGGATGGGCGCAAAGCTGCTGATTCTGCTCTGGCTGCTGAGTCCTCCAAAGCCATAGGTTCGTTTCTCCTTTTCCTTAACTCTGTCTTTGTTTTTGTTTGGTAGTATAGTCCTGAGACAACCTACGCCTGCCAGCTGGTAGCTCTAGTGAGCTTAGAAATCTCCTGGAGAAGGTAGCCAAGTTGACCTCTGATGTTTGGTACTATCAGAAAAAGTCTGACAGGTTGATGAATGTGACTGTTCACAACGAGGCCCAAATTTCTCTTGAATCTGCTCATAACGCAGATATTGTGAAGCAGATGGCTTTCCTCCGTAAAGAATATGACGAAGCCCTTAAGTGGAAAGAGGGTCTTATTTCAAAGAAAAAGGAGGACATTTCCTTAGTTGAGAAACGCCTCTCATACCAAGAAGTCATCCGCAAAAAGTATCATGCAGATTTCGAAGATGCCTGCGCTTCCTTGGCTAAAGTTATTGCAGAGCGTAATATTTTGTCTTCTGAGGTATGTTCTCTTAAGAATAAACTTGTCGAGGTTGGCTCTGCGTCTTTTTCCATGTCCCATGCATCTTTGGTTAAGAGATTGGAAGAGTTAGAGAATGTTTACCAAGTTTTAACCTCTGAGAATTCTTCGCTCCGGATTGATGTTAAGGATCTCCGGACTGAACGAGATACCCTTGTGGAGGATCTCGATTCCGCTGAGGTTGACCTTGCCGAGGCTCAGCATAGTTTAGAAGAATCCCTTAGCCATGCGGGGAGGTAGATTAGGGTTCTTGTGTTCCAACAGCATTCTTTGTGCCCCTTGCTGCATTTTCTTATTACTTACACTTTCTGTATCTGCAGGTCTCCAGGAGCAGCTGGTGGGTGCAAATTCCAAGATTAACCGTCTTGAGGGCCAAATATCTTCATTGGAGATATCTCGTCAGTTCGATGCCGCCGCTAAGTTCAAGGCTGAGGCTCTCCGGCGGGCTAACGATCAACTTAGTGCTCAGATGATGGAGCTTCGTCGTAAATCGGCTTCGGATCCGGAGGCTCAGGCTTCTCAGATGAAGGCGAAACTCGAGTGTTCGGCTATTGATTACATCAACAATGCCTTTGTTGAAGCCGAGATCCAAGCTAAAGGAGTTGTCTTTCCTCGCCTTCCTTATCCTTGACCATGTCGTATCCAGCTTATCTTAGCCAGACTCTTTTTTGTATTATTCCCTCAGTTGAGGTGTCCTTGTGTTGTCTTCTTTCTTTGAAACAATGTTTTGTGATGGTTTGAACCTTTTTAATCTGCAACTTTCAAGACATGTCAGTCGTATTTTGGTAACATTATTATTCCACCCATGTTATTGCATGAATATTTTGTTTGTAGACGTATTGTGTCTAATTGATCACACAATCAAGTAATCACGAGGTGCTAAGGTATGCTTAACCTTTGGTAGAACATTCATCGTCCTACCTAAGTATCCTTTGGCCAAAAGGTACCGTGGTGGCGAGGGTTCCTACGTGGGCAATAGTTTTCCTGTAACCCTATGCGTTCAGCGCGGAGACTGCTTTACTTCGACAAGGTATCTCTATAAGGGATATCTTACTTTTTCTTTATGCCTTATGTATGGATCTATTGCCCTGAGTATCCAAGTATTGACATATGCGCAGTTATGTCTTGCCTTGTTTCATCGTCAATCCTAACGAATGGTGTCTATTCTAACCCAATTGTATTAATCGAAACTAATTCTTTAGCAAAAAGTTTCTTTCATTGATTAGTAAGGTTGATAATTCCTTTGATCAGGGATAAAACATGGTGGGTTATGGCCCGTTCCTTTCTTCTCCTGAGTAACCACCATTCTCTTACGGTTATTACTTTTTAAGTACATTGCATTCCAAGGATGTTGTAATACTTCACCTTTTGGGGTCCTTAGGTAGTAAGACCCTTTTCTGGCGATGTCATGTATAATGTAGGGCCCGTCCCATGTCGGAGCTAGCTTGCCCCACTCCTTCTTTCTTTGATATGGTGGTATCTGACGTAGCACGTATTCCTCGACCACAAAGTTTCTAGGGATGAACCGCTTGTTGTATTCCCGAGCTAGCCTTCGTAGGTAGTTTACCATCTTTTGCAAAGCTACTTCTCTTCTTTCTTCAAGGTCATCCATCTTTTCCAACATCAAGTATGTTGTTATATTCTTCTCCCACGCCTCCGTTTTGGTTGTTGGAAGTATTATCTCCGTTGGGATGACGGCTTCGGCTCCGTAGGTCAGCAAGAATGGAGTTTCTCCCATAGCTGCTCTTCTTGTAGTTCGGTAGGCCCATAGGACATTATGCAGTTGTTCGCACCATCTCTTCTTGTATGCTCCTAGCTTCTTCTTTAAGTTCATTGCTATGGTTTTGTTGGTCGCCTCCGCTTGTCCATTGCTCTTAGGGTATATATGAGTGGACTTGTTTTTCTGAATGTTGAAAGTATTGACCAACATGTCGATGTTTTTTCCTTTCAATTGCTTTCCTTTGTCTGATACTATGGCGGCTGGTATTCCGAACCTGCATATGATTTGTTCAAACAAGAATTTAAAGACATCTGTGTCCCTAATTCTTGCCAAAGGCTTTGCTTCCACCCACTTGGTGAAGTAATCCGTAGCCACAATAAGGTATTTTCTTTTCGAGGTTCCCTCTATCAAGGGTCCGACAATATCAACCCCCCATTTGACGAATGGCCAAGGGCTGATGACTGAGTTTAGCTCCGTTGCTGGTGAATTGATCTTCCTGGCAAAGCGTTAGCATCTTTCACACCGTTTAGCCACATTTTTTGAGTCTTCGTCCATGCCTAGCCAGTAATATCCTTGCATTTTGGCTTTGACCGCCAAGGACCTTCTTCCGTTATGGTTGTCGGCATCTCCGTTGTGTATATCGTGGAGTATTTTCCTCCCTTCGGTTTGTGAGAGGCATCGCATTAGAGGTCCGAGAAATGACCTCATGTACAGTATTCCATTACGAAGGTTGTACATTGATGCTTTTGATTCGAGTTTCCGAGCTTCCTTAACATCGGCTGGTAAGGTACCTTTGTCGAGATACTGGTGAATTTGAATCCTCAAATCATCTTCTGCTTCGTCTTCGTTGCCCTCATCTGACATGGATTGGTCTTTGTCGACTCTTGACTCGTTATCCGATTCCCTTATTTCTTCGTCTTCTTTTCTTTATCCGCTTCTCTCATGGATCGAGTCCGAACGGACAAAGCCTCCTCAAGATTTGAGATAAGTCCTTTTATTGAAGGTTCATATATTCTTCCAATTTGCACGACGGTGGTGTTTCTATCCTTTAACATTGATGATATGAATGCTAAGGCATCCGCATATCACATTATCTTTTCGACATATATGCCCGAATGTTATCTTTGCATTGATATTTGACGCATGCTCCGAGCTAGCTTTAGGTACGAAGATAGAACTGGATCCAAAGTTTGGTATTTGAGCTCGATTTATCTAATGACCAACCGTGAGTCACTAGTCAACCGAACATCCGATAAGCCTAGCTCCCGTGCCGAGCGTAGACCATGTATGACCGCCTCATACTCGTGATGTTATTGGTGTATTGTTCGAATTCTAACCCGAATGCGTAGATGAGTCGGTCTCCTGGTAGGGGTTGTTATTACAATCCCAATGCCTGCGCCTTCTCCATTGGAGAAGCCATCTACGAATATCTCCCATCTCCGTGAATTTTGAGGTTCCAGGAGATCTTCTGGTTCTTTCTTGTCTTCCTCCATTCCTGGGATGTCGTCTATCTCCGCTTCGTCGATGAGAGGTAGGTCTGCCAAAAAGTCTGCTAAGATTTGTGATTTCTCAGCCTTGCTAGTTTTAAAGATTATGTGGAATTGTTTGATCATGGCATTCCATTTTGCCACCCTTCCAATTTTCTCCATGTTATCGAGGATTTGACCAATCTGAGCCTTTGTGAAGACTCGTATGGTTTGTGCGTCAAAATATATCCTTAGTTTTTGTGTTGCAACTACTAAGGCATATATAAGTTGCTCCACCCTGGTGTAGTTTCGCTCCGCTAAGCTGAGTGTCTTGGTGATGTAGTAGATGGGTTTTTCTCCTTGCCCTTGGTCTCGTACCAATACTGCGGTCACAGCGTAGCTTGTTGCTTCTAAGTATAGGGTGAGTATTTCACCTGGCTCCGGATTCTGTAGGATGGGCACTGAGACCAGGTACTCCTTGATTTTTTGGAAGGCTTGCTTGCACTCCGTGGTCCACATGAACCTACTTTATTTCCTTAGTGTATCGAAAAATGCTTTGCATTTGTCCGATGACCTTGCTATGAATCTTCCCATGGAGGCTAAGATTTCATTCAGATTTTGTACTCCTTTTAGTGTTTGTGGAGATGGCATTTCCATTATTGCTCTGACCTTTTCGGGGTCTACTTCTATTTCTCGCTTAGTTACCAAGTATCCTAGGAATTTTCCTGAGGTTACTCTGAATGTGTATTTCTCCGGGTTCACTTTCATGTGAAAGTTTCTCATGGCCTCGAATATTTCTTTTAGGTCTGACATGTGGTTTTACGCCTCTTTGCTCTTGACAAGCATATCGTCCACGTAGACCTCCAGTATCTTGCCTATCCATGGCTTAAAGATTTTGTCTACCAATCGCTGGTATGTTGCCCCCGCGTTCTTTAGTCCAAAAGGCATCCTTGTATAGCAGTACAAGCCTCGTGGGGTAAAGAACACAATATGCTCATGGTCTTCTTCTGCAAGGGCGATTTTTTTGTAACTGGAGTATCCATCCATGAAGGATAATGTCTGGTGACCTGCGGTTGCATTGACCAGTTGGTCAATGTTTAGCAGTGGGTAGCTGTCCTTGGGACACACTTTGTTGAGATTGCTAAAGTCGATGCGAATGCGTATGCCTTCGTTCTTCTTAGGCACAATCACCATGTTGGATATCCACATGGGATACTTGACTTCTCATATGAATCCTGCTGCTAGTAGCTTTTCCAACTCCTTCTCTACTTCCTCTTGGTAGATATCTACCACCTTGCGGATACGTTGCTTGAATAGTGGCATTTCTGGTTTGAGCCGAAGGTGGTGGGAGACCAAATTCGGGTCAATTCCTAGCATGTCTTCCATTTACCACGCAAATACATCTGTGTAATCCCGTAGTAACCTTTGTAGTTGCATCTCCTCGTCTTGTTCTAATAACGTTCCGATGTTGATCATCTTTGGTTCTTTCTCGGTGCCGATGTTGATTTTCTTTGTTGGTTCTACCGGTGAGAAGGTTTGCTTCTGAGGTCGTGGAGGAGTGCATTTCTGTAATTGTCATTTGGCAGAGACGTTCGCTACCGGAATGGCGGAGGTGCCTGCATCCTGAACCGAGGGTGCTTCGGGAACCTTGAAGCCTCCGTCTTTTACTTTGTTCGTCTTTTCCTTTCGTCTTTTCCTTTAGTGTCGTTGGGCAGCAGCTCTTTCTTCATTGAGTTTGACTTCTGCCAGATTGCATAGCCTTGCATCTTGTTGATCACCTTTGATTTCCATTTCACCCATGGGTATAGGGAATCGAAGGTACTGTTGATATGTCGAAGTTGTTCCTCGTAGTCGATGGACCCATAGTATGCCCATGATTACGTTGTAGAGCGAAGGTGCTTCCACAAAACATAACATTGTATTGGTTACTAAAGGTCCTACGCGTACCTGTAAGGCAATTTCCCCTTTTGGTCTAGAGACTGCTCCGTTGAAACCGTATATTGTGCAAGTGGATGAGTCCATTTGCTCAACTGTTAAACCCATACGTAGGTGGGGTTCATAAAACAATACATTTAACGAGCTACCCCCATCAATGAGGACCTTCGTAACGTTCCATACATGTATTGGAAGAGTGATCACAAGTGGATCGTTGTGCGTTTCGACTTCCTGGTTGACGTCCCTTGTTGAGAATGTTAATGGCGTAGCCATCCATTCTTCCCAAGTGCTAGTAGGTGGTCCACTTATCTTGAACACCTCATAGGCCTCTAACTTTCTTCTGTTTCGAGCTAACTCGATGATGTCTTCGAGTAGCTCCTCTTGTCCTCCGTTGGAGAAGGTGATCATGTTGATGTATTTGCCGTCTTGAGGTAGTTCTACCCTTTTCTTTGGTACTACCTCGGTACTAGGCTGGTTGTATCTGCACGTACTCCATGAATTTGCCTTCGTACATGAATCTCTGAATCGTGTTCCTTAGGTGATAGCATGTATCAGTTGTATGCCCATAGTACTGGTGGTACTCACAGTACTCCTTAGCCTCCTTTGTTTTGTCCGGTTGCTTTCCGATAGTGTTAGGGTAAGGAAAACCCGGCTTCACCCCTTCCTTGCTTAGAATGTGGGAGAATGTGGTGTTTAGCTTTGTGTAGATTTTATCTACAAATTCTTCTCTTCCTTTTACGCTGCCTTTGCAATCTCCGTATTTGGATCTTTTGTCTCGAGAGTTGGTTCTGCCCCCAGCTTCATTTTGCCGCTTATGTATCTCCGGAATTGGTTCCATAGAGTTGGTTCGCTGCGGAGTTGTTGTTGTCTTTGCTTGCGGCCTGGGGTTATCCTTTTGGATTTATTCAAGTCTGATGTAGCGATCTTGGACAACCCTAAGCTCTTCTTCGGAATCAAGGGCTCTATTTTGTATCTCCACAAAGATAGCTGAGTAACTATCAAGTCCGTACTTATAACAATTAATGCTAATTTCTGGATTGACTTTCCCGATTGCTTGGCATGTCTTCTGCCACCTGTCTGTGTATTGCATCAGTATTTCCCGGGGTCCGATAGCTAAAGCAAATACCCTATCTAAACCTACCTTTGTTGACTTGTTTTACATGTATGTATCCAAGAATACTGTAGACAATTGCTCAAAAGAGTCAATTGAGTTTGCCGGTAAATTATCATACCACGCCAATGTTGATCCCGTCAATCTTGCAGGGAACTACCTATAAAGTATTATCTCATCTCTTTCCCAGTGGGAAAGGACACGAGTGTAGTACCGTAGGTGGGCTGCGGGATCTGAGGTACCATTGTACGCTTGGAACGTAGGTACCGGGCATTTCGCAGGGATAGGCTCCCTTAAAATGCGAAAAGATAACAGAGATGTTGTCACTTCCTGGAGTACCTCTTCTAGCCTTGCTCCTGCGTGGCTAGTTTTCAATCCTTATATTTATTTCCGTATTTTCTCTATTTGCTCCATGACCATGTTCACATTGTGAGCATGTCTAGAAAATGTGTCAGCATAATAAGACTGAGAGGGCTTATAAGTTGGATCCATTTCATGGATCATGCTGCGTTCTCCTGGCTCCCCCTGGTGGGTTAAGATCCCCTCTTCGTCTTCCTGAGATAGCTCCGTTCTCACGCCTCTTTAACGGAGGGTGATTTTGGGAACCCTCAATTTGCACATCCATCATGTCTTTTAGGTTCTGGTTCTCCTGGGCCATCACATGCATGGCATCCTCGTGCTCCTTGTTACGGAGTAGCAAAGCTGCTACTTGCGCTGCCATTTGATCGTCATTGTGGATTCCACCAGCCTAAGGAGTGTTGTCGGCCGGATCCTTAGAGTCATCCACTCCTTCCTCTATGACCGGAGCGTCGGGATCTAGCTGAATTGGAGTTAGGTTTCCCAACCCTCGTCACGTAGGAGCTAAGGTTTTGGATAACCCTGCGTTGGCCGCAGGTGGCTTCGTTACATTGGTATGCTCCGGTAATGGCATGCCGTAAAGTGGTTATGCTCCCGATGTTTGCCCCATCCCTTCAGCAGGAATAGGTGGTTTGTTAGCAACCGTTCTTCTTGCTATTTCACTTTGCCCGTCCTCTGCTTCTGTTCTTTGATTTGCTTGAGATGGCTTTTGAGATCTTCCTCTTGTAACTGCTGGTCGTGAGCTTGTTGGTGCGTCACTTGGTTTCTGCATGCTTTAGGTCTTTGAATGTCCTGTTGACATAAAGAAAAAGTGGAAAAATCTGCTAGTTGGATGCCTTCGTTAAAAGTAGCAATTAATGCTCTGATACAGAAGACAGCTAAGCAGCTTTTTCAGAAAAGTGACTGAAATAACGTTTGGAAAGACATGTATTAAATTTGTTATGACACCCTTGGAAAAAACAACCTTAAATGTTGAAAATAATTGAATAGGGTGTCAGATTGTCTCGAAAGATGGGTTATTGAATGCTTGAAAAGTTTTTTTTCTACCTTAAATTCTCACTGAGAGTTCTCAATGCCCAGAGGTACCCAGATCTGAGGGAGACTCTGTCGAAAAAGGTTGTTTTTAGTACAAAACAATAGTTTTAACGTTTTGTGAGCGTTTTTTTTTGCAGAACTTTTTGTAGATCTGTGAGATTGCGAGTCTTTAGAGGCTATGAACTCCAAGAACTTGTGAAAACAATGGATGAAAAAATCACTAGAAAGTGAGATTCATCGTTGTTGAACTCAGATCTCTTCGTTAAATAAGACATGTAAGTTAAAATAAATGATGGAACATAAAAACTCAAGCTGGTGAGCAAATCTTTCTAGCGCCAAACTGTGACTACTCGTTTTCCCATAGTCTACGTAATGTGTACAGCTCGGAGGATCGGATACTAAGTAGTATTGATACCTCTGTTGAACTGATAATGCTAAGTAATAAAAGATATCCAAGATCACGATAATAACAAAGAACACTAATGTAATGTAAATGCTACTAATTTATCACGAGACACAAGAGATTACGTGGTTCGACTTTTGTCTACGTCCACGGGGTAATGAGTGATTTGTTTGTATTAAGTTGTTGTGGTTACAAAGATCTTAAATGCTTCCCAAAGTAATAGAGAGAACTCAAGTTGAAGTAAATACTTAAGTTTTAAACATTAAAGAGGTATAAGCTTAAGACTAGATCTTCTTCTCCTAGATATTGAATGCCCCCAATTTGTTGGTGAAGCTTGGTATTTATAACCCCTTATGCTTCAGGTATATCTTTGTTGCCTTTGGGTCCATCGTTCCCTAATATACCTTCCGTATAAATGGTACCTTTGTTCACCGCGCGCTTTTTCCAGTCGGACTCTGCCACCTCAGCTGACCCAAGTTCCTTCGGGAACTTCCAAGCCTCAATACAGATTGTACCTTCGTTCACCGCTATTCTTCGCCAGTTAGAACCTGCCACATCATCTTTCTCCACGAGTTTTGATTATCCGTGTAGATAAGAGATTTGTGCATTTAATGCTGATTAGATACGTCATCTACCTCTGTCCCTTCGCCAACTGCCTCTCTCTAGACTGGGCTTTATTTTCTATCTTGGCCGTCGAGGTATTCCTTCTTGGGATAAGATAAAGTAGATATGCGAAGGTATCTTCTGCTACTCAGGTTTCTCTGTATAGCGAGGGCTATACAATTATCTTGTATGCGACCACTGAAACCGTGACACGTGCTCTACAGAATATTGGTATTCACACGGATAAATTGTACTGATTAGAATTAGAATATACACAAATATATAACTCTATCTTCATTGAAATGTAATGCCTTTATGGCATTCCACCACCAGTGGCTACCTGGAAAGACTGTTCGAGGAACAATAATGGTTTGTTTACCGGAATAACTCTGACAACTAGATTAAAAATCATTTGAAGAAAGAAAAAGAAGACTTATTGGGAAATAGTAGTGGTTTGTTTACCGGAATAACTATGACAACTAGATTAATGATCTAGATTTTAAGGTTGAAGATTTGAGTAAGAAAGTGTTAAACATTTATGGTTAAAATGGCGTAAGTATTAGTGCGAATTTTTATGCATGGTTTTAACTATAGTATCGGTTGCATGTGTTTGATTTTCGATGCACTCTATTATTTTTGGAAACTTCCTACTGGGTTGTGGTTTGCTCACCCCCTTTCCTCCCTTTTCCACAGAGAATGAAGAAACAATAGCCGTAAAACAAATTATTATTTATCATGGGGATTTGGGCTTTGCGCATTATGAATTAATCCAGAGTGTTGGTTTGCTTTAATATACTTTGATTTTGTATTTATTATTTTATAGTTTTGTAATTTTAAAAGTAATATTATATTATATTTTATAAATTTCATTTGAGTCGACCCACAAGGTCGAATCTGTGTCCGCTGGAAGTCCGAAAATACGGGCTGTCACAGTTGGTATCAGAGCCGATGACGGTTCACCTGCAAAGGGTGGGAAGGTACGCTGGACGGGGTTGTTCCAGGTACTTGTCTCATGAGGAGAAGGGAACGTCGGAGACCTGGGCTTGAATATACGTTCTGGAGCCTAGGACGGCTCCAATTTAAGGTGGTGGTATTGTAATACCCCGATATTCGGCAGTGGTTCGCCGATGGAATATAAATAATGGTTTGTCCCTTCCAAACACCGAGGCCTTGTCATCATAATTGGCTCTGGAGTTGGCTGAAAACTCTGCAATTAAGCGTGCTTGGGCGAGAGTAATCCAGGGATGGGTGACCTCCCTGGAAGTTTCTGCTGGATTACCGCAGTGATGCCCGTTGAAAACCTCACACCGCCGGATAACCGCAGTGGCTAAGTGGGGAGAATATCGGTGGAGGGACGGGTCATTACAGACATTCACAAGGTGAGTGTAGTAAGCTTTTGCTTAACTAAAATTAATTCTAATATATTAAATAATTATTTTAGGGTATATTAATTATATGTCCCTAGTTTTAAACCCTACAAATATATCCTTATACAACAATAAATATATCCCTACTTTTTAATAACCTTATCCATTTAAAATTAGATTACCTTAATACCCTCACCCTATAATATTTTCTTTATTTCAAAATGGAACAAATTTCTTCCTCTACTACTTCACCACCACCACCAACATTCAACTACCATTCCACCACCACTGTTCAACGACCACCACCACCACTAATATTCCACCACTACTTCTTCACCACCACCATTACACCACCACCACTAGTCCGCCGCCGCCGCCACCACCGTCGTCGTCGTCGTCGCCACCACCACTGGTTCAGATATTTTTGTATCAACAACAATAGTTGATCCAAATAAAAATAGGATCAACAGTAGAAGTTGATCCAATTTAGGGGATCAACACATGTTGTTGATCAAAAAAAAAAAGGACCAACAGTAGAAGTTTATCCAATTTAGGGGATCAACAACTGATCCATGTAAATGGAGTGAACTTGGCGTGAGTCAAGCATCATCTGACATGGAGTCATTCATGCTACCATTGCACCACAAATTCAACATTTGAAGAACTTTACATGATTTAAACTACAAACATGATTTAAACTACAAGCATGATTATACTAATCCAAGGAAATGTTGTCAACAATAGGGGTTGATTGGATCAACAAAAGTAGTTGATCCCATAAAAACCGAAATCCAGAGATATACATGAACGATATGACCATAAAACGATAGTGTGATTGAATTAGGGAAGAAGAACATAAAATACTCCAACTATAATTGATCAAAACAAATACAAACAAACTATTTTGATGTTCCGCAACTCAAGATATCAAACAACCACCACCAAGTGTAACAACACCATTGTTACCACCCCATAAAACCACTAGTTGAATCAATATTTGGAAGTTAAGAACATACACCAAAATTTTCAACCAAAACCTAAAATAAATTTGAGCCTCACCAGTTTTAGAATCAATAATACTAAAAATTAATAACAAAACCCAAAATAAAGTTGAATCATACCATTTTCTGAACCAACAATCTCGATCTCTCTGAAATCCAAATCTAAATCTGCAACTTGAAATCGATCTCTGAATCTGGTTGAGAAATTAGTTGAAATCGAAAACCAAAAAACAAATCTAAACCCGCAACTCGAAATCTGAATCTACAACCCCAATCGAAAACTAATAAAACAAAATCAATTTCTGATTCTGGTTTAGAAATCATAAAAATCAAACACAAATCGGGATATCTCTGTTGATACTAGTGGCGGACGTGACGGAGATTGTGGTGCTAGTTGTGGTGGCGGCGAGATTGTGCTGGTGGTGGGGCGATGAAGATAGTGGTGGGGCGATGCGATTTCTTTTTAATTTTTATTTCTGTATCAGAAACGAAGAAGAATGAAAGAAAGAGAGAAAGGTTAAATAAGGTAGTATGATAATTATTATTTTTTTGGAAAAATTTACAATTATAACATCAGGGATATTTGTAAAGTTTTTTAGGGATATATGTGATGGTCATTGATGGTTATTTTCAATGATGTTGTAGTAATAGGTTCGTTCAAGACTTGTGAAAGCAGATTTTTTAGACTTAATTTTTGTAAATAAAAATAACAAGCTCAATTAAAAAGTTATTTGGAAATTATGGAGAGGATGGGGCTAGGATTCCGCTATTTACCAATTCCAAAGTGATACTAATTACAATCATGCAATTTCACACGTTCAATTTGATTCTCAACTATTGCAAAAGTAGATTTTTTAGAAACAACAAATGTTAGTCCAAAGCATGGGATATCAAAACCTTAGGCTAAGCATATTCCATCAATAGAAAATACAATTGTTTAACAAAAATCATAAAATCTATTTTTAATCTAGGCAAATAATCATAATCAAGCTCTGTTTGATTAATATGTAATTTTCATTATAAAAAAAAAAAAAAAAAAAAAAAAAATTAATATATTTAATAAAATATAAGTAATATTTTAAAAAAAAAAAAAAAAAAAAATTAATAATAATCATAATTAAAAATTGCACAAATCAAATAATTAAGAATTACCACTTTTTCATTGGAAAGATAGCTTCCTCCATCGCCCCAAGGATTAGGTTTAGCTCATCATGTTGGAAACACGCTCAAAAATCATTATTATTGCTCAAAGGGTGTTTACAAAGATGAAAAGGAGAAGAAATTATAAAACCGGGTTTGTAACAGTTTTATTTGTTACAAACCGATATTCTGCAGAGAACGATAAAACAAGAGTGTCGTTGTCACCGTTTATTTAAGTCTGTCTCTAAACTGCGACCCTCGCCGCCGTAGCATAAACGATCGTTCCTCGTGCGTTGAATGTTCTTGGTGTTCTTCACAGCAGTGAGAAAATGGCAATTCTCTCGTGCCTTGATTTTCTCGACTCGTGACGTTCTAAATCGCTCCTAATCTCTCTGTCCCCTCTCACTGATATCCCAGCACCTATTTATAAGCCACAGCAACTCCAAATCTCTCGAGTAATTGCCACATATTTTTGATTATTCTCCATGCAAGATACGGGATATTTTTTCCTTTTTCACCTCTGATTTTTTATTTTCACACGCTATGAAGCTGTAAAATCTCCTTATTTATCTTCTCGCACGATCCCGGTGGTTCTTGAGTCGACAAACATGCACGAACACGTTCAAAAACTCCAAAACTCGTGCAAACACGTGTACGTGTACGTGTTGCTCTGTTTGCTTTAATCCCATGATGCAGCCAATTCTAACCGAACCAAAAGCCCATACCAACCCTGTTTGGTCCTAACAGGTTCATCCCAATCGAAAACAGTGATTGAGTCTCAATGTAATTCCTCCAAAATCGAATCAGAATGTGACGGGTTTTGCAAAGAATAATTTCCCGCCAAAAAATATTTTCAAACGAAGAAGAAAGGGTTTCCCCTTATCCAACAGCTGGGGTGCGAATAGCAGGAAGGCACCCCTTATCAACTGAGTGCCCCTTAACCAATAGTGAGAGTCCGAATAACACGTGTCCTCCGGGTGTGTTCCGAGCAACTTTTCGAGCCGAATTTTCCAACAATCTTTATTTCCTAAAAATACATAAAAACACAATATTAGTGCAAAAAATCGAGTTCCAACAATAGAGACACCGAGGACAATTTAGACACAAAAATGTGTCTATCAAATACCCCCAAACTTATTATTTGCTAGTCCCGAGCAAATCTAATCTAGAAAATAAAATGACTACACTTAGCACGTGCAGCAAGCCGTTAAACCGCTAGGTGGCCCTAGTGGCGGAGTGTTGTCTCCGGAGGGTTTACCAGGTGTACCCACAAAACCTTTACTCCTGCACCTAGCTATCTACGGAGAACCTTGGAAGGCACTAAAGAATCTCCTTGGTTGGCATACTTATTGACTACGGGAGGAAGTACCATGATGCGAAATTCCAATTCTTTGTACACGAGTTTGCACTCAAGCATACTAAAATTCATATAAAGTGACAGAGCTCTACTCAGATAGTTTCTGGACATCATAAACCGGAGTCAACCAATCACATGGATACATTAAGAAGATGGATGTATAGAAAAACGTGGATGATGTTGACTAAGGTGAACCTATCCTAATGGATCGAGATACCTGGAGTCGACCAATATCAACACAACCGGCATATACAAGGGAACCAGTGGTCGATAATCCTAACTCTAGGTCAACTCAGCTGGCATATACAAGGGTACCAAAGTGGTCGACTTTATTGTATTTATTCCAGTTGGTCTAGTGTCTGGTCTTTTTTTTTTCTTTCTTTTTTTTTTTTTTTTTTTTTTTTTTTTTTTTTTTTTTGGCATCTCGCCTCACTCTATTTCACCCTAGCAATGATAAAAAGAAAAAAAAGAAGTGATCGGGATTCTTTCAATGTTTCCATCACGAGGATATGGTGAAACTACCATGTTTTCTTTTCTAACACCTGAGCTCTGTGCTTTTATGAATTGACTCTTCTAGATGTTTCCATCTAGTCAGATTGGTTCCTCAACTCCTACAACCAAGATGTTCCCATCCACTTAGATTAGTTAGTGCCAACCTTAATAAGCATAAATTTCTAGTCTCTGGAGTTTATTTATTACAACTGCAACTAAAAAGTTTTTCCCATACCCCAAACTTAAATCTAACATTGTCCTCAATATTCTAAAGATGAAATTAAAAACAAGAACAAGGAGAAACCGTTACCACTAGAAGGAAATGAGGAAAAATATTACCGTGTTGCATGAGCAAGGGATACCTCCCAAGAAGTGCTAAGTTTAAAGTCTTGATGAGACATCAAATGCATTAAAAAGGATCTTCACCTTCCAAAGTCATACACCAATAGCCTAAATAGTTGTGGGTCCATAAGACCAAATAGAGCTAACATCAATATCGATAACCGCACCGGTTCGAGAAAAATGAATAGAATGAGCACATCCTCGTCTAAGGTTTCGTCAAGACAACTAGGTTCATCTGGGTAGCATAATTGAGCTTCATATGTGTAACTTGATAAATAGATTCATCCGAAAAATGGGTCTCTAATACTGGGTTACCTCCTGGGACAGATCGGGAGGATCGGGTTCTTGAGTCCGAATAGACTCGAGTAATATCTCGAGACGCACATGGCTCGAGTCCCAAGTTAGGGACTCTAATTAGGGATACATGACAACCACAAGAACCATCACTACCCCCAAACTTAGGGTTTTCATTACTCACAGACAAACATCTAACTATTGCTTGAATTTCTGGATCCTCATAGTCCTTAAAATACTCAAGAGATTCTTGTAGTTTTCTACCCCCAAACTTAGGGTCATCATTATTCTCCGAAAGACCTAACACTATTGCTCGGATTTCGGGTCCAGTAGAGTCTTTAAAATACTCAAGGGCTTCTTCTAAAGATTGATCACACATCGGGTCTAAGAGAATGGTTTCCTCTAATTCATCTAAAGAATCTCCCAAAGTAAAGTGTCATGCCAATTATCCTCAACTAAATCCTGAACTAAAGTGCTAATCATATTCATTTCTTCTACATCATCATTCTCAGAAGGTTGTCTAGTAACATTAAAGACATTTAGTTCAGTGGTCATATTACCAAAGGATATGTTCATAAGACCAGTCCTACAGTTGATGACAGCGTTAGCTTTGGCTAAAAATGGGCGACCTAGAATCACCGGGATTTGAGCACTTGGGTCCTGAATGGGTTGGGTGTCTAGAACAACAAAATCCTTTGGATAAATGAACTTATCAACCTCAATCGAACATCCTCTATGACACCACGAGGAACTTTGACAGAGACCTATCATCGAAGTGTCATTTTGGTCGATTTCAACTTACCAAGTCCTAGTTTGGGTATACACATGGTATGGGAGTAAGTTAACACTAGCTCCTAAGTCAAGTAAAGCTTTATCGACCATGTGATTACCAATCGCACAAGATATGGTGGGGCATCCGGGGTCCTTATACTTAGGGGGTGTTTAGTTAGGAAGAATAGAACTTACTTGACCGGCTAAAAGGCTTTCTTTTGGACATTAAGCTTACGCTTTCGTGTACAAAGATCTTTAAGGAACTTGGCATAAGCAGGCATATGCCTAATTGCTTCTAACAAAGGAATGTTAATGTTCACCGCTTAAATGTTTCCATTATCTCGTTGAAAGTCGACTCCTTCTTTGTTGGGGCTAACAACTGTGGGAATGGGGCTCTGGGAACAAAGCCGGGCTCAACAAGACCCTTATTGGTCTCATTAGAGACTCTATCAGTCTCCTCATCATTTTCTGGCTCAGCAGGGTGAACTACAACATGTTCACTTTCAGGTATGGTGACCTTATTGTCAACTTTCTTTCCACTCCTAAGGGTTGTAATAGAATTCACATGATTGTACAATTTCTCTCCTTTTGGGTTAGGATCAGTGTGACTAGGGAACCTTCCATCTTCTATCTCACTAAGGAACTTAGCTATTTGGCCGACTTGAAGTTCTAATTTAGCAAGAGACTGGGAATTATTCTTAAAATTCTGCTTGGTTTCCTCTTGAAAATTAACCTGGCTCTTTATTAACATTTCATGGCTTTGTGATAGCATATCTTGGCTCTTTTTTAAGATCTTTGAAAGATTCCTCTAAGCTAGTCATTCTATTCTCATAAGGGTTCTGAACTGGGGCTGACCTGAAGAGTTCTTAGCATAACCAAAACCTGGGGAGGCTGAGAATTACTAGACCGACCTTGATTCTCGCCCTTATACCAAGAAAAATTAGGATGGTTTCTCCAACCAGGATTATAGGTCTCGAGTATGGGTCATACTTGACGGTTCTTAAACCTAGCATTGTTATAGACAACATGAGCTTGCTCTTCACTAACTCCGACCTTCCCAAAATGAGTTATCGGGCTCTATTCCACAACTAGATACTTGAGAGGTTCTATTAGGTTAACCAAGGGACCTATTTTTAGATCGACCCATTTCCAAAGCTTCTAACCTTCGAACAAAGCGAAACTTAGCATCCGACCGAAGCTTGTATCTACCATATTGGTGCTACTTCTATTAACCAAGAGTCTTTTAGGGGGTTCAACATAAGACTCCCACTGTTGGGATTTCTCAGCAACAACTCCTAAGAAGGTAAAGGCATCCTCAGCACTTTTATTAGTAAACTCACCAGCACACATAGACTCGACCATGGCTTTGGTCGAATAGTCTAAACCATCATAAATAATCCCTACAAGTTTCATCTTATCAAATCCATGGTGAGGACACGAGATAGGAGATCATTGAATCTCTCTAAAAACCTATAAAGTGACTCTCCTCTTGTTGCACACTAGCACTAATTTTCGCCTAACGGCTGCAGTTTTATGCTTAGGGTAGAATTTCATATAAAAAGCAAAGCAATAAGTTCCTGCCATGTTTCAATGGATTCGGATGGTAGGTTGTTTAGCCGAGTCTTGGCTTTATCTTTTAAGGAAAATGGGAACATATTAAGTTTCAAAACTTCATCGCATGGTCTTTTATTCTAACTGTCCCACAAATTTCCTCAAAGTCCCTAATATGAAAATAAGGGTTCTCATCATCTTTTCCTAAGAATATAGGGATCATCTCGAAGAATACTAGCTTTTATCTCGACGTTAGCCATATTGGCCGGCAATTTAATGCATGAAGCTCGGTTGGTCCTAGTTGGGAACATGTAATCTTTCAAAGTTGCCATCGTTGGCACAACCGAAGTACGAGGGGTACTTTCCTCACTAAGAGATGATTCTCAAAACTAAAGTTTCCAAAAACGGGGCTCTCAAAAGAAGAGTCTTCGAGTTCCCCGCCTTCACAAGAAGAACTACTAGGTTTGTCACTAATCAAACGACCTAGAGTGTTTCTTTTCCAAGCCCGTTCTCTATTGACCTCGGGCATACACTAGAAAAACAAAACAAAAGAAAAGAAAAATCCTAAAAGGAAGGGAAGTTCTATGCAAACACAAACAAGCCTGACTCCACCACAGCAAACCTAATGATATATAGCAAACAAAAAGCATGATGGCTCCACTTAGATTGTTTTCTAGACCAACTTCTAATCCTTCGAAAGGGAATTCGTTATAATTTAAGCAAACCACTGGATCAATCCGAGTCAAAGTAAGTTGAATCAAGGCGAGGGAAGCTCGGTGGAGCTTTGATACCCAAGGCCTCACCGCTATTACAAGGCGGCGCAGTCACGCATTCAACTTCACAGAAACCATCATGAACTTCGAAGTATGCTAAAAGAGTAACCAATATTTTTCGAGCGACTTTCCTACTAAGCTCGTTACCCTATCGGTCTCGTACTATTCAAATTTTAAGGATTAGGTTCGCGTTAAGTATTGTTCTCCTAAGGCGGGCAAGAAGAGAACGGTGATGAAATCCGAACCCTTATCTTGTATGGCCAGGCCTTGACCTTTACTAGGAAATTAAAACAGCCGTTTTAGTTCCTCGACATATATGCAAACGAAGGAATACAAGAATCTCGCCGACGGGGATTCACGAGTGTTTCGACAAACTTACCTCTCGTACCAGACGGGGATGAACCGTTGTAGTCGACTCGGGCCACGACTCCAATGTCATGTACGAACCCGAGGGGCCGAGGTGATATCGTAATCACCGTCCTTCTTTGCAAACAGTTTAATATTTAATACTACCCTTCCGTAGGGTTTAAAAATAAAAGAATGTCCAAATGTCCAAGTCCAAAGTCCAAAAATAAAGTCCAAAAGAAAAGGAAAGTCTAAAAAAAAATATCTCTCTCTTTTTTTTTTCTCTCTTTTTATAAAATATAAAAAAACTTCTTCTTTCGCTCCTTTCGCTTTGCCTTTCACTCCAAATCTTTAAGTATCCACCAAAAGCTTTGGCAAATTTTTCTTTCGCTCCAAATCCCAAAATCTGAAAGGAAAAGACAAAAACCCAAAAACGTAAAGAAGAACAAATAAATAAAAACCTAAAAGAAAATCTAAAAACTCTAGCCTAAAAACAAGTCCGCGTCGGCGGCGCCAAAAATTGATGGTTATTTTCAATGATGTTGTAGTAATAGGTTCGTTCAAGACTTGTGAAAGCAGATTTTTTAGACTTAATTTTTGTAAATAAAAATAACAAGCTCAATTAAAAAGTTGTTTGGAAATTATGGAGAGGCTGGGGTTAGGATTCCGCTATTTACCAATTCCAAAGTGATACTAATTACAATCATGCAATTTCACACGTTCAATTTGATTCTCAACAATTGCAAAAGTAGATTTTTTAGAAACAACAAATGTTAGTCCAAAGCATGGGATATCAAAACCTTAGGCTAAGCATATTCCATCAATAGAAAATACAATTGTTTAACAAAAATCATAAAATCTATTTTTAATCTAGGCAAATAATCATAATTAAAAATTGCACAAATCAAATAATTAAGAATTACCACTTTTTCATTGGAAAGATAGCTTCCTCCATCGCCCCAAGGATTAGGTTTAGCTCATCATGTTGGAAACACGCTCAAAAATCATTATTATTGCTCAAAGGGTGTTTACAAAGATGAAAAGGGAGAAGAAATTATAAAACCGGGTTTGTATGCAGTTTTATTTGTTACAAACCGATCTCATTCTGAGAACGATAAAATAAGAGTGTCGTTGTCACTTTGTTTATTTAAGTCTGTCTCCTAAAGCTGCGACCCTCGATCATTTGTAGCATAAACGACTGTTCCCGTGCGTTGAATGTTCTTGGTGTTCTTCACAACGAGTGAAAATGGCAATTCTCTCGCAGCTTGATTTTCTCGACTCCGTGACGTTCTAAACTGCTCCCAATCTCTCTGTCCCCTCTCACTGATATCCCAGCACCTATTTATAAGCCACAGCAACTCCAAATCTCTCGAGTAATTGCCACATATTTTTTATTATTCTCCATGCAAGATACGGGATATTTTTTCCTTTTTCACCTCTGATTTTTATTTTCACACACTATGAAGCTGTCAAATATCCTTATTTATCTTCTGCACGATCCTGGTGGTTGCTGGAGTCGACAAACATGCACAGAACACGTTCAAAAACTCCAAAACTCGTGCAAACCTGTGTACGTGTACGTGTTGCTCTGTTTGCTTTAATCCCATGATGCAGCCAATTTTAACCGAACCAAAAGCCCATGCCAACCCTGTTTGGTCCTAACAGGTTCATCCCAATCGAAAACAGTGATTGAGTCTCATTGTAATTCCTCCAAAATCGAATCAGAATGTGACGGGTTTTGCAAAGAATAATTTCCCGCCAAAAAAATATTTTCAAACGAAGAAGAAAGGGTTTCCCCTTATCCAACAGCTGGGGTGCGAATAGCAGGAAGGCACCCCTTATCAACTGAGTGCCCCTTAACCAATAGTGAGAGTCCGAATAACACGTGTCCTCCGGGTGTGTTCCGAGCAACTTTTCGAGCCGAATTTTCCAACAATCTTTATTTCCTAAAAATACATAAAAACACAATATTAGTGCAAAAAATCGAGTTCCAACAATAGAGACACCGAGGACAATTTAGACACAAAAATGTGTCTATCAGTCATCAGAAGGAGGGACATATATTTAATTTCCACATTAATTATTTTTAGCTCTAAGAGAATCTTAAAATTACTAAAGATAAAATTTACATTTAATAAAAAAAATAATCACAAGCAACACCATTGGAGATGAGTTATTTCCCCCCTAAACTTAAGAAAAAACTGGAAAGAAGATGTCTAGTTTGTGTTGCCACCTAGGAAACACACACAACAACCATTGGGAAAGATCTTATGTTATTAGTTCTCTGATAGTTAAAGAGAAGAATAACAAAGTTGGAAAACGCGTTTTTAATTAGGTAAGCAAAGACGCATTGAAAGAAAAGAGTTGAGAAAGAAACGTGTTTAAACTGCATGTTTTTTATTCCTTCCAAACTGCATGTCTTTCATCCCTTCCATAACTATGTGAACACACCTAATAAAGCACTTAACGTTCTATTCAATGGCCACGGCGGGTCTCACCATAAATCTCTCCACATAAGAAAATTCTTTCTTTTGCTGCCATTGTAATGGATTAATATCACACATTATTCCAGGTTTAGCTTTTGTACCGGAAGTCGGGCAATTTTTTTTTTTTTGATGCCCTGCAAAATTGATGGCCCAAAGTTATATTTCGAGTACTTTGGGTCAGGGTCGGCCCTGTTAGTTGATAAAGTAAAAGTTTTTAATGGTTTTTATGATTTAAGAAAGGAAATTATTAGATCCAGGGAAAAATAAATGGATAGTTTGATTTGCATAATTTTGGTATAAGCTCCACCTTTCTTAAGGCATAAGCGCTTGCACCTGCCCGACCTTGTGGCAACAGGTACAACGAAATGATTTTTGGTCGCAAAGATCTTACTAGTACAAATTGAATTGTACGTGTATTGTAACATTACGTAGACGAGTCAATCAACACTAAGTAAACTTTTCTCTTCCTTCTCACAAAGGAAGAACCTGAATTTTATTAATAAATGATAATTTTCATGTCTAATCATTATAATCTTAACACTTAATAATAAGACACATATCCACATCAACAACTGCAAGAACGTTAAATGGTCTACATCCAAGGATAACTAACCTAGTTATGAAAATATCCAAACTTACCCCTGTAAACTAATAAAAAAACTGTAACCAATCCCCCATAGCCACAAGGCATATGACAATACCTTTCCCATTTAGGGATATTTTTTCTCAAGGATGAATTTTGGGAAATGAGATTTAAAATGTGCCGAGTCTTCCCCCGTTGCTTCCTTAAGGGCAGAATTAGTTCATCGAATCAACACTTGTGTGACTGAGCTGCCATTGTAAAGTTTTGCATGAGATTCCAATAAGGCCGTTGGCTTCACCACAAACTGACCTCATGATGGTAATGGATAAACTGTAGAAGCATACTTACCAATCTTCTGTTTAAGTTGAGAAACGTGAAACAAAAAGTAAATACGAGAACCAACTGGTAACTTCAATTTGTAAGTGATAACACCAATTTTCTTCGGAACCTCAAATGAACATTGTATTTGGATGAGAGCTTGAAGTTATGTCGAATTGCTACGGATGAATGTCGATAAAACTGCAGTTTTAAGTATACCGCCAAATCACCAATTTCAAAGGAATGATCTGACCTCTTTTTATCATCAAAGTATTTCATTCTAGCTTGAGCTTTGGAGAGATCCTTCTTTAGAAATTGGAGCATATGATCTCTCTCGTGTAAGTAGTCCTCCACAGTAGCCACATAAGTCATAACTTGCAAGGGAAAAGTCAGATGAGGTGGCATATAACCATCAAGAGCTTGAAATGGAAACATCTTGAGGCTGGTATGGTAATTGGTGTTGAATCAGCATTCATCCAAGGGTAACCAATGAAACCGTTGAATTTAGGTATCTTTGTTAATCACACATCGAAGGTCTTGTTCAAGTCAAGAATTGGTTCTCTCCGTCGACCATCTGTTTGTGGGTGATACGAGGTGCTAAACTTCAGTTCAGTTCCCAAAGACTTGAACAAATATTACAAAAATGACTAATAAAAATATCATCCTATCACAGACAATTGAACATGGTAGACCATGTAATTTAAAAAATGTTAGATATAAATTCTTTGGCTATAAAGATGGTGGTATAAGGGTGAGATAAAAGAATAAAATGGTTATACTTGGTTAGTTGATCCACAACAACAAGGATGACATTTATCTAGCTTGATATTGGTAATTCATCAATAAAATCTAAGGGTATGTGTTGCCAAGGTATGTCAGGTATCAGAAGGGGTTGTAGCATGCCAGCTGGGTGAGAAGATGCTTTTTTATTGGTTTTACATACATCAAAGGTAGACACATAAGTGAATATATATTTTTTCAAGTGATGCCAATAAGAATACTTTTTATCTCGATGATAAGTACCTAACATGCCTGAATGACCACCTATAGCCGATGAATGGACAAAGTGAAATATATAAGATCTGATGTTGTTAAATGAACCAATGTGAAAATGCGAGGGTACCCAAATATACCTCAAGCTAAAACTTTTCCTACCTATAAGTGATCGGTTGTCCGTCAAAAATAATTTCACTTTCTTACTCACTAAATTTAAATGAAGTACAAGGTAAGGAAGAGTTCGTATCCACAGAGAGGCAATTGTTGTTATGCAATTTTCAGTTTCTAAGGTAACCAAGGGGGGATGTTTGTTGTTTAAGCGAAATACTAAAGTAAAAATAAAATAGAGCAAAGCAAATAGTTGGAATAATCAATAAGGAGAAGATATTGGTCACGGGATAGTATCATTCACAAACATGTATTTTCATCAATGATTAGAATTGATATTTTAATCTCTCATCTACTAATAGTCCTAGGATACCTTGATCGCAAGTATATCCCGCTAATTCCCTGTTTCCATCACAACCACATTAAAAGATGCATATGTGAATTCTTCCTAGAAAGCAACCTAAAGTGTAAAAGCACAATTAGATTTAACTCCCTAAAAGCAATAAGTTCTATGGAATAAGACTAATCAATGCAAACGAATGTGTAAAAGTACTAATCGTTTTAACAAAAGTTATGATTCACTTGTGACTAGTAGGATATATCACTACAAGCACTACCCACGTTATGCTACTTAGAATCAGGGATAAACAACTTTTCGTATTGAAAACCCTAATATAGCTCTAGAGATGAATGTAAATCGGATTGATTCGGACTCAACCAAACAAACTATCAAATCATATAACACTATTAATTGTGAATCACAAACAATAAAATATTGAGACAAAACTAATTCATTGAATCATATAACATATTGAGAAATCAACTTTATCCCATAACCAATAATATGTTTAGCTACTCATAACTATGGAGTTCATCATAATAATAATAATTGAAAAGAAGAAGATGAACAAAAGCAAACCCTAGAAGCGTAAACAAAACCGGCTCTCCAAAGTTCCAAGAAAAATATGTGTCCCAAAAGTTGTAGAAGTCTTTCCTTTAAATAGCTCTCTTGTTTCCAAAATTAGGTCTAATCTTCAAAGGTCCAAAAGATAGAAGTCCACCAAGCCCATGTGTGAGAAAAACCCATGTGAAAATTCTGCCAAAAAAAGGTCGCCGGAAAATAGCTCAGGTGACCGGCAAAGTCTGCCTGGTCACCGGTCAAACGGGTCAAATCGGTCAAGAGAGTCGGCGGGTCAACTCGGGTCAAACCGACCGTGTCAAACTCTAACTCGAAGTCGACCGATTGGGGTCTAGTCGCCGAGTCGGTTGTCTTTGGTGAGCTAACCGGGTGACTTGTCGGGGCCACGATCTTCATGAGCCATTCCAAGTGTTGTGCCATCTTGGCGCATCTGTTTCACTACCAGCCAAGATGGCTGTGCATTCTGCATACTGCAATCCCCTGCATCTCAAACAATTCCATTAGCGACATCTCACCTGTCACCACCAGTCTGTAACCATCTCAGATCCATATCTCCAACAAAATCCATATGAACTCAGCTCTTAAACAACTCAATCTCAGCCCCAAATTCCACCAGACAATCACCACTCTGTCAGCTCACATTGCTGCTCCAGCTACAGCTTACATTCAACCCATTACAGCTGCAAATCACTCTCTGCATTTGAGCTAATACCACCAGCAACACCTGCACTGCCTCAACCCACTCACTGCAATATAGCACTGGACCACTTCTGCAGACTCAATGACATTGCCTAGCCATTGCCTTATCACCCGCAACCCTAAACATTCATCTATTTCTCCATGGCAACAACTTCATTCCAATGAGTAGCAACTTCCAATTCATCTCCACTACAACCACAGATAACCACCTCTCCTTGCTGTTCTGCAACAAGTCCAAGCAATTGCACCTTCTCTTCTTGTACCACCTGAGCTGCACAACCATACATCCATTACTGTAATTCTGGAGCAGCTGCAAAAACACCTCAAGACCAGATCATCTTCAGCTCTAAATCTGCAATACATCATCATCTGTTTGTAATATCCTGCCCTGTAACCTTCAGCTCAACCATCTCCAAATCTGCATTTCAACTTCCATTACTCAGCTCCATACTTCAGTTCAACCTTCCCTTACTCCTCTCCTTGTCTTCTGATTCCACCAATTTCAGTTGCGTTGCAGCCACTCTCCTAGTTATTGCCCTTACCAGCTTCATCTCTGCATCAATCAACCTCAAGTTAAGCCAACACCATTCATTCACAGTCCATCCTTGCCTTGCAAACCAACTCCATATACCATCGTAAACCATTCACAGCAAGCCTGAGCATTCCACCACCTGCAATGCTACCCCATCACCATCTGAACCAGTTTGAACTATACCTCCAGGCGGCAACACAACTCAGTCTCCATTGCTCATTCCGTGCAATTCATCATAAACTCAGCACCTCAGGCTCATGACCACTGTAACCAATCGCAATTATTGCAAATGTACTTCATTCACCAACACTACTGCGCCGCATTCTTCCCCGTATTTCATGCATTCCAACACACACAACATTTCAGCTCTCTTGCACCCTGCACGTCACAGACTTATCACCTGTACTGCAATTTCATAACCATCTCCTTGTTTCCATTCCCAGCATCATAGCAGCATGGCCCCTCCTTTCTCTTCTTGCCATCAACAAACTCGGTTCCATGATCCGTAATCTCAATATGCACCAATTTTCCCATGAATAGCAGCTCACAGATTCAAACCCATTCCATTCTCAACAGTAATTTCATCTTCCCTGTAATAAAACAACACTACCACCTTAATAAACTCATTTCACATCAAACACCCATTTCACCGTGAACTCCAAATCAAACCCATTCATCTCAGATTCTAGTTGAGGCTCTCCATCTATCGATTTGCGGCTTCAAAGAACCCTAATTATCAAACCAGAACCCCCAAATTCAAGAACCCAATTCACCATCTCGACAGAACCCATGTCATTCATTTGATTTCAGACTTGTTTTTGATGCTAACCCATTTTTGATCTCAACCCCATCTTCAATTTCATCTCCAACAGCTAGAACATACAACCCTAAATCGACCACCACAATCGAACCCATCTTGTTCTCTGCCAAATTAACCGGTCTAGATTCAAATCGAGTTTAACCCATTCATTCATAATCCTAGATGAACTCTTTCCTCCTTTGATGTACCGACCACCAGCAGCTCAACCCCTACCAACAATTCACGATCTTAATTTCAGCCATGGCTGCACCTACTTTCTTCTCTCTGCAAGCCACCATCCTCTTTACTCTCTCTCAAATCAACTCACACAGAAACCCTGAACTCAGCCGCACAAGTCCTTCTCTTGATTTTGAGAGGATAATGATAAGAAATGATTGAGATACCCTGAATTGTGGTTGGGTAAGAACCAGAATTGATATAGGCACCTCGTGGATTAATACAGCCACCGAGAGAATGACAATATTTTCCATTTAAGCATCGGTTCTGCGATACTAACAGATTCAACTCGGTTAACAGATTCTGAAACTCTGATCCGCTTCAAATGCTCGCAGCTTCTTCGTACAACGTCGGAATGATCTCATTCTTTCGCCAATGGCTTCGTCTTTTCTTTGTCTTCAAGACAATGAGAAGAAATCCTGGATTAGAGCTAGTTCCACTTCTTTTTGCTCCAGTGACTCCAAAACACCTATAAGACTCAAAAACACACGTAAAATACATAATTTACTAGAAAAATAGCAAAGAAAGCATAACCAATAGATAATAAATAGGGTGTATTCTACACCTTATCAATAAGTCCTTTCTCCGAAAGTGATTGTCTATGGACTGAGTCGAGACAATACAACTAATCGGTTCACATTTCGTGTGATCGTCTATGGATACGAGATCGAGACAATGCAACAACGAAGTATGTTACTTGATAAAAAGGTTCGGACTTAACCAAACACAATAGGATTCACTTATCAAGTAAATAGGAATTAACGTTTGTGTGATTTACTAATAAAACAATTATAATCCGGAAATATAAAGTAAATGACACTGCAAGATTTTGTTAACGAGGAAACCGCAAATGCAGAAAAACCCCGAGACCTTGTACAAAATTGAATACTCTCAGGATTAAGCCGCTACACAAAATTACATCTAACTTCGTACAGTTGAGACCAAGCAACTAAACCTATAGTTCACCTAGTTCCGTTTGTATTCCCACACCTCCGACCTATGAATAAGTCACGTACTTGGAACAATTCCTTTGGTTCGTATTCCAAACAGTAAAGGAATAACAAATATGTTTGGTTTCAACTCTATTCAACCAAGTGATATGAGTCGGACAAAGGCTCTTCTATTTATCTTAACATAAACTCCTTCGTCGGGTCCTTAGATATATCTTATGTTCAATTACCGAAGTAATCGTTTAAGATTAATCCACCAACACTCTTAATCCAAAGAATTGTGTTGATGCCGATCTACTCAATTAATCAATCCAATCTATCACAATGATAAACATATTATTAATTGGATCCTCTTTTACCGAAACAAGTATTGTGCACACCAAAGATTATGAACCCACAAATCAAAATCTTCAAACTCTTATTTGTCTTCAAATCTTCTTAGATCTTCAATAAACACATGCACACAATCACTTGAATCTCTTGTGATCAATCACGCACAGAACGGAGTCTGTTAACAATGGATTATCATAAGATCGTCTTTAGAACTAGCAACAATCTAAAGATCCCCGTCGAAACTCTGAACTAGTTTGAGTGAATCTTATATCAGAAGAGAAGATTCTCAAGCATAAACAAACTAAGTGCAATCAAAGTTCAACCACAGTTAGTCAATCAAATCAATGAAAACAAAAGATAAACCACAATTATCTAGTTTCCCACCAATGGTACTAATAGAGCTTCTCAATCCCAAAGAAGACTTTAAACTGAGCGGCCATAAGATATTTCTCCTAATTAGGTTACTCTTCTCTCCGAATAGGCGGCTACACCAGTAACAACACAACAAGAGGAAGTTTGTTGTTACGAAGGATTAGTTTGCTAGAAAGGCAAACTTCAAGTATTTATAGACAAGGAAGTTTGGACACCAAGGAATTTCCAAAACCGAAAATATTCTCAAGATATTCATTAAAGCACAAATTCGGTTTCCATAATTCCCGGAAACGCTTTGTCCAAAAATAATGATCGAAATCTCTCAGAAAATCTCTAATTAGTAAATGCACATTACTAATTCTTATTTTCCCTAAAAATGAAGTTAATAACCTTAATAAAAAGATTCTTAACTTATTTATGTTTCGATTCGGGATTCTCTTCCCTTAGCTATTAAGGAATAACTTTGAACAATTAAATAATAAACATTCATAGCACGTGTTCAAAGTATGTCGACATCTTAACTTTGTAAGTTCTCTTTCACACTTACAACCTTGAAACCGATTTGCCACACTTCAAAAAAAGTTTAGAATTGGTTCATCGACTTTCAAGAACTATGTGATTGATCAAATAACATTCAATCACAAATCATGGGTTTAACGGTTCTTCCAAAACAAGTTTCGGTTCTACCTTCTATGTGAGTATTGTGCATAGTCACACTAGCTTTCCAAAATTTGGTTGACTAGGTACTAGGATTGGTTCCCCACATATATATGGTATCTAACTTATATGTGTTGCACATGTCCATAGGATCGGTTCCCCTTTGCCTAAAAACGTGTTGCACGTGTCCATAGGATCGGTTCCCCTTTCTGCGATAAACCTTGGTGCACCTCATACAAGGATCGGTTCCCCTTTGTGATGTCTTGCACCTCTTACTAGGATCGGTTCCCCTTTCCCATATTTGGTCAGACATAAAATCACAAAACCGATCATACCATCTCAGGTGATTACTTACGATCAGTTTCACTAATAAAAGTCATACAAATACATAAGTCAGGATTTTGTGAATAGTTTTACCAAGAACACAACAAGTTATGAAATTATACTAAATCACACATATTGGATGTTCACAAGATATGCAATGAATAACAATCCCAATAACTTTGGCGATTTCCTTTTCGATTCACAAACAAGTTTATGAACTTACTTCCTTAGAACACATGTAAAACATTGTTCTCTAGGATGAAATCCTCACCTCATACCCATACATAATCACAATAGCATTCAAATGATTATGGCGATGTCTTATCTACAAAGTTTAATGGTTAAGCAATAAACCTCGTATTGTATTCCTTAATACTATGCCTATCTAGAGTTCAAATATGCTTAGCAGCTTTGTTTTCAATATGCACGACTTGAAAGATATGTTAGGGAATGACACGTTCAAGTCAAATATCACTAACCTCAAGTGGAAGGATGATTGTTGTCGTTGTAGCTCCTTGCTTCTTCACATCTTCAAGTCTTCGCAACACTTGTAAAGTCTCATTATCCTAATACTTTCAAGCTAACCTATACGAAGTTGACTCTAGTACATAATCAAGCGACTCTTAACATGAGTTTTGATTCACTAAAATATGACAACCAAACTTGACATACCAACGCTTGGTGGGTTCAACCGAGCTATGCTCTAACACAATGTAAAGCATCCCTTTGAATCTAAGAATATGGTTCTGGTAAGTAAGGTGTTTGTGGTTGTAGTCCAGCATCTATTGAGTAATGTGTTGGTGAGCCATGATATCCTTATCATAACTAGAAATCACGTCTTGAGCTCATTCAGGTTGTACAAAAGATAAAGCAAAACATTCTAAAGAAGATTGTGGCAATTCTGAGCATCATCAGCTTTATTATCTAACCCCTTTTTGTATCTAATATAGTATTTTAATCCAATAAGTTTCATCAACCGCTTTTGTTGGAGTGCAGTAGTTAGTCATAGTTCCATGAAAAACTTCAAGCTTTGATGGTCAGTATGAATGGAAGACTGATGTCCAGTGAGGTAATGTCATCATTTCTAGATAGTCATGATAATTGCAAGCAGTTCTTTCTCATATGTAGACAACACCAAGCTTTGGGACCGAAAAGGCTTACTGAAAAATGTATTTAGCTTACCCTCTTGCATAAGAACAATACTCACACCTCTTGAATAAGCGTCAGTCTCGAGTTCAAATGGTTTGCTAAAACTCGGTAAATCCAAGACAGGAGATGAAATCATAACTTCCTTGAGCTAAGTGAAAGCTTGAAGTGTTGTTGGAGACCAAACATAATATTCCTTCCTCAACATATCAATTAAAGGCCTATAAATTTATACGATACCCATTAATAAAGTTCCTACAGTGACCTGTAAGTCCAAAGAAACCTCGTAACTTCTTGAGAGATTTCGGTTGTGGCCAACTTTGCATTTCAAAGATCTTTACAAGTTCCGTTGCAACTCCTCAACAGTAATGAGATGGCCTAAATACTCCAACTGGGTTTAGCCAAACGAACACTTGGAAAATTTAGCGAAGAGTGTCCGGGGAATTAGAAAGCCCAAAAGGCATGACTCTAAACTCATAATGTCCATGATGAGCCCAAAAGGCATCCAACATTTCCTTCACTAATTGTTCAATAATAGATTTATAGACACAAGAACATTTATACGGTCTTTGGAAGGTGGGAATAACATTGGTTTTGAGTGGTTTTTTATGATCCAATACGCAAGGAGGCAATAAAACCGGTTCAGCAAAAACATCCTGAAATGAGTCTATCAATGAAGAATTGGATGCTTGCATGAGTTCAATTGGAGTTGCTGAAATGGATGGGGGCATGTGTTTACTTTTAAGAAAAAATGGCATATTAAAGCTAGAGTATTACTTTTCATAAAAATTTTAATACCAGAAGCATTAAGTAAACTGGCAGATAGTTGAGAAGAACTTCCCTGTAAGTAAACCCGCTCTCCCCGGTGCATAAAGGAAATAATAAGCCGAAAAAAGTTGAAAAGTACATCACATAAATTTTTGCATTCGATCAGCCCCGAGAACCATATCGCAGCCACCTAAAGGAAAAATTGTAAATCACTAAAACAAAATAAATCTCTGCATCTCCCATTTGAGGTGTTGACAAACTTTATCATTGATAGTGTTATCCCCATTAGCCACTGTTACAATCAATCATATGTCCAGTAGGTAGTATATGTAGTCCTAGTTGCTTAGCCAATATAGCATCCAGAAAGCCGTGGGTGCTTCCAGTGTCCACCAAGACCATAATATGATAGTTTTAGAGAATTTTCCGGAAGTTGAATAATATTTGGGGCTGCATTTTCGATTAGCGCGTCGAGAGATATCTTCATAGTGGGCTCAACAAAAGTTGCAGGTGACAAATCTCTATCCCCATTCTCCTCAATTGGTATAGTGCTACTCTCTTCACCTTCAGCTACTAACATAAACATTGTTGAGGAGTCTTACACAAATGTCATGGCTTATAAAGTTCCTCACAGTTGTAACATATTCCTTTAGCTCTTCTAGAGTGCATCTAAGTTGGGGGTAACCTCTTTATAGATTGTGTTGAAGTTTTAATTCTAGGAGGTGTGGTGGGGTGAGTGATAATTGGTTTAGAAGAAGGTAATGTAGGTCTGGAATTTGAGGAATGTTAAGTGGTGGTGGTTTATGAAAAGAAGAAGAACCAACAAAATTAATTATAGAAGGATGAAAGGGTTTTGAAATAGGTTTAGCTTTGGATGATGAAGTATAAACAAAAGCCTATTATTTTTTTTTGCAAGGTAAATAACATGAGTGTCAGATGTGGGTTTAAACATTTGCATTATGGTTCGAATTTCATCCATTAACCCACTAAGAAAAATTGAAGTAAATATTCATCTGAGAGAGATTTGTTGTTGATCTTCGTAAGAGCTTTCAATGTTTCATACCTCTCGTTACAATCCTCCACTAGTCTCTTGAGACAATTTATTATAACTACCTATGTAATTATCATAGGACATCTTCAAATCTACCACAAACATCATTAACAATTTTTTTTACAGTCAATTAAATAATTACCTTCACGATAATCCAAAGACCATGGATCGATGAACCATCCGGATGCAACGAAGTGAATGCTACCTTTTCATATACCTCTAGGTGATGTAAATTAAAAATAACGATCACACTTAAGAATCCACCCACAAGGGTTAGTTCCATTAAATTCCGGGAAATGGATTTTGGGGTTCGATGAAAAATACCTAAGTCCTTCTTGGATGAAAATTTAGTTATATGAAAATCACCGATTGAACCCGAATTAGAGTGAACTGAAGGATCGATAACATTGGAGTCGGAATTCGGTAGTAGATCTATACCCGAATATTTAAACAGAACTGAGAACCGTATAGTCATGAAAAGATCTGAAGCTTTCTTTGATTTTGTCGATCATGAAGCTAAGTTTCAATATTAAGCAACCGTCAAGAGTGAGTTTGTTGTGTAGCGGCTAATTATTTTACCAGTATGTTTGTCTCCACCGCTTTGTCATCGAGCAGTACCCAAAAAGGAATCTGATACCAACTATATTGTACCACTACACAGACGAGTCGATCAACATTAAGTTAGCCACTCGCTTCCTTGTCACAAAAGCAAAGCTTGAATTTTATTAATGAAAAATAACTTCCATGTCTAATCATTACAAAGTTAACACTTTCAAAATCCATAATCCATAATTTTTTAATCTATAATTCTTTTCAGTCCACTTTCAAAATCCACGGTCAAACCCACCGGTGATGTGGCATTGACTTGGTGTTAGAGTGGATCTTTAAACAAACCTAAGATTTCATTTTCTTTATCATCTGTTCTCTTTCTCTTCTCGCATGACTATACTATATTTTCTTAGTTTCGTTTTCTAATGTCTATCTTGTATCAATTTAATGGAACTTGAATATCAAATCAACCACTAGGAAATGTTAAATTATAGGTCACATCTAGGATTAAATTGGTATGCTAATATGTCGTTTTGATAATGGTTCTTTATAGCGATTGATTGAATAGACTCTTTCTGGTAGACCACATCACAACAGTGAAATCCAACCACTTTTCATGAGTCATAACTCAAAATAATCAAGATTTTTTTTTCTTTTTACCTATTTTTTTCTTTTTATTGGTCATAACTCAAAATAATCAAGATTGATTAACGGAAGAAGAAGCATGATCAAACACCAAATTTCAAAGAAAAACTTCATGTAGTTATGCTTCAATCGTTGTTATATCCAATACCATTTTTTCATCTCTCTGTCTCCTTAACAAAACAATGTATTCGCATCTCATTTGTTTCAACCTCAAAAAAATCTCCAAAAAATTCCCAAATACCCCACAAAATTTATCTCTGCTTGTAAGTTTAAATCCAGTCCCATGAAACCATCATGATCCTCATAACTTATCAGAATCGGTTAATTCTTCGAATGACATAGCAATAGAAAGAAAACAGCTGAACAAACCTTTCCATGGATCACAATTACCATTTACTAATTATCTTAAAAACACGAAGGGAGAAAGATGAAACTTTCCGGAAAATAAAAAAGTCAACCTATGTCAGCGCCACATCATCAGTAGGTTTGACCGTAGGATTGACCGGTGGGCTGGGTAGTAAGACATACATTGTATTCACATCAAGTCATCAATAGCTCAAGCAAATCAAGTGTAAGACATTGACATATGTAGGGGTGGGACTTGGGTTGGTTGGTCGGGTTGGAAGGCTTGGCCGAGGCAGACCCGAGGTAGAATTTTTTTGCCCAGATTGCCCATGGAACCGTGGAACCCGTGGAGGTCTTTGCTGAAGTCGCCCAAAAGTTATATTCCTCGGGTTCCTCGGATTGACCCCATGCTAATACTTTACAACTTAAAAATTGTGGACATAGAATGGAGTTAGTTAGTAGTCTCATATATATATACACACATAGGAACCCTAATGACCTTAATTTAAGTCTTGAATTTATTTTTTATTAATGAGATAATAACAAATTTTAGTAATTATAAGATTTAATTATTGTATTTAGCTTAAATTTCCAAATAACTTATGATAATGAGATAGATATGATTTATATTTTCATTATTAGGTTTGAAGATAATGGCTAAAATTACTTTTAATGGATAATACTACCAATTATAAATATAGTTTATATAATTATATTATAGTTCCTCGGGTTGGGTGGGTTGCTCGGGTTAGAAATATTTGTGCCCATGCTTGCCCAAGTTTAACTCGGGTTTATTAAAATTGTACCCGAGCTTGCCCAAACTTTTAAAATACATTGCCCATGTCTGCCCAACGTTCGGGTTGGGCATGGATTGGGTGGGTTGACCCAACCCAAGTCCCACCCCTGGACATATGTATTCACATCAATAGCCCAAGCAAATCAAGTGGTTAACACTACATCCGAGATAACTAACCTAAGTTATGAAAAGACCCAAACTTATATCTCTGCAGAGTAATAGAAAGACTGTAACGAATTCCTCATAGCCACAAGGCATATGACGGTATGAGCTGAAAACACCAAAATTCAAAACTCAAATTAAATTCGATTTCGCGCTTTTGCAGAACTCCCTCTCTGAACCTCTCTCTGAATAACCATGGATTATCATAGTCTAACAAGAAAGGAACTACAATTTCTGTGTAAGAAGAATAAAATCCGAGCTAACATGACTAATTTCGCAATGGCTGATACCCTTTCTTCTCTCCCAAAGGTAACTCGCTCATTCCTATTTTAGCCATAATAATTATATAACGAACTGCTGCTTTCAATGATTGTACATGATTAATGTTTTTCCTTGATTTTTTAGGGTATTCTTACTAAGTACTTTCCCTCAGTTCTACGGCTTTTAGGGTTTGTGATGACGTCATTCTAGGATTTCCCCGAATTCTTATGATTTAGTGATACTTCAAACCAGTAGTACACAATTTTGGTTATATTTAGTGCTTTCTAGTACATTTTCTCTAATTTGTGGTTCGATCAGGTTCATGGAGTTGAAGGCAATGGAAACTTCACACCAGAGACTCCACTACTCACCAGCACCAGCAGGAAGAGTAAAGCAACTGCAACAAAACCTCTATCTGATTTGGCGGATAACAACGAACCAATGTCTTCTAATGGTGATCTCGCTAGACATACTCTTTCACCCTTAACAAACTTGTACCGCTCAGATATTAATATACCCAAAGAGGTCCATGTTGTTGATCATCCACACGGTACAAGGCTAGCCAAAAGATTGAAGCTGTCTGCACAGAAGGTAGGAGGAAGAAATGATGCTATTAACATTGAAATGTCCCCTGGAGAAGAGAAGAATGAGGAGATGAGAACGAAGTATGAAGTAAATGATGATGTCTTACTGTACAACGAGGGTAACAATTAAAATTGTGTTGTTGTTTCATATTCTCTACTTATGTTTAAAAATCTTGATATAATGGTGGTGTATTTTTCAGGAAATAGGGTCAAGGTTTCTAATGAAGAACAAGATGAAGTTGGTACTGAAGATGTATCTTATATAATGGTCTGTGCTGAATCTTTGAAGTTGGAAGAATTTACAGCTCATTTAAATGGTGATCAAGATGCTATTGTCGAAGAAACCTCTAGTACATCGATCATGGGTGGGGTCTCCAGGGATAAAATTGGATGTTCTCTTAATGGCAGTTCTGAAGTCTCTTATGCTCCTAGGGTATCTGCTAAAAAATCCTTGAACATAGCTCTTACTCTTGTTGGATGCACATCTGACATCTCTTCTGCTCCAATGGTATCTAAACCCGTGAAAGTTGTTTGTGATCTTAATGAAACTTATTTAATGGGTGAGGAAACTATAAACATTAAAGATCCAAATGATCCAGACATGGAAAGTAAAGATGAACCCATACAAGTCAATGAACCTTCTCTAACAGTGGAGAAAACTGAAATTTTCGAAGCTTCAAATCTTGATGATGAGAAGAGCAAGCTCATGTGTGATATTGAGCTCTGCAATGTCAAGGTAACTGAAGTTGAAGCAGAGAACAGTTCTAATGGTAATGATGACATTTCAGATGCTGCTGAGAAGTTATCCTTCTCTCCATCAGTCGCTGGTTTAACTGCCAACCAGATTCCAGTATATGTTGCAACTCCTACCAGAACAACTACATCGGATGATAAGGTTCAAGAGACAACCCCCTTAATCTCATATACTACATCGATCATGGGTGGGGTCTCCAGGGATAAAATCGGTTGTTCTCTTAATGGATGCAGTTCTGAAGTCTCTTATGCTCCTAGGGTATCTGCTAAAAAATCCTTGAACACAGCTCGTACTTTTGTTGGATGCACATCTGACATCTCTTCTGCTCCAATGGTATCTAAATCCGTGAAAGTTGTTTGTGATCTTAATGAAACTTATTTAATGAGTGAGGAAACTATAAACATTAAAGACTCAAAGGAAGATGAAGACTTGGAAAGTAAAGATCAACCCATACGAGTCAATGAACCTTCTCTAACAGTGGAGAAAGCTGAAATTTTGGAAGCTTCAAATCATGATGATGAGAAGAGCAAGCTCATGTGTGATATTGAGCTCTGCAATGTCAAGGTAACTGAAGTTGAATCGGAGAACAGTTCTAGTGGTAATGATGACATTTCAGATGCTGCTGAGAAGTTATCCTTCTCTCCATCAGCCACTGGTTTAATTGCCAACCAGATTCCAGTGTATGTCGCAACTCCTACCAGAACAACTACATCGGATGATAAGGTTCAAGGGACAACCCCCTTAATCTCATATACTAAGAAGAAAGAAGTTACAATTCCTATCATATCTGCCGGGAAATCCATGAACATTGCTCGTGCTTTTGTTGGATGTACTTCTGAATTGTCCTCTGCCGAGAAATCCATGAACAATGCTTTAGTTCGTTCTAAAACTTCTCTACTGGGGAGGAAACTGAAAACATTAAGGTCCCAAATGAACAAAACTTGGAAATTATAGATCAACCCATAGAAATCAATGAAGTTGTTGGATTTAAAAGCGCTCATAATTTAGAAGTGAAGTTCATCGATGAGGATGAACTTAGTAATCTCAAGGGCACCGAAGTTGAAACGAAATATGTTGATGAATCTTTTCTAATGGTGAAGGAAGCTGAAAATTTGGAAGACTCAAATGTTGATGATGGGAAGATTAAGTTCACATGCGAGGTTGGGTTATGTGGTGTCAAGGTCACTGAAATTGAAGAGGATAGTGAGGAGGACGGTTCTAATGTTAATAATGACATTTCAGATGTTCTTGAGAAGTTCTCCCTCTCTCCGCCAGCCACTGGTCCAGTTGTGAACCCGATTCCAGTGCATGTCGCAAGTCCTACTAGAGCAACTGCGTCCGAGAATCAGGTTCAGGAAACAACTCCCTTAATCTCATTTATTACGAAAAAAGCAGTTACAAGTTCCATCGAGGTTTTGGATGACATGAGGGGATCAATGAAAGAGGCAAATGCAGTGCAAGTACTTCTAAGGTGGCAACTGAGTTAGAAGCTGAACTAAAGCATAGCAAAGGTGAAAACAGTTCTCAAGGAAAACTGAATTCCACAAGTATAAGACAGTTGAAAAGGATGATTAAACTTACTCACTCAGAAAATAAAAACGCCACTGTCGATCAAAACAAGGAAATAAGACCTGAAGAGCATGAGAACGAAGGTCAAAACACTCTCCAGAGGAAGGTTGGGTTCTGTGATGTCAAGGTCACCGAAGTTGAAGAGGACAGCGAGGAGGACGGTTCTAATGTTAATAATGACATTTCAGATGTTCTTGAGAATTTCTCCCTCCCTCCGTCAGCCACTGGTCCAGTTGTAAACCCGATTCCAGTGCATGTCGCAAATCCCACTAGAGCAACTGCGTCCAAGAATCAGGTTCAGGAAACAACTCCCTTAATCTCATTTATTACAAAAAAAGCAGTTACAGCTCCAAAAGGTTCCATCGAGGTTTTGGATGACATGAGGGGGATCAATGAAAGAGGCAAATGCAGTGCAAGTACTTCTAAGGTTGTAACTGAGTTTGAAGCTGAACTAAAGCATAGCAAAGGTGAAAACAGTTCTCAAGGAAAACTGAATTTCACAAGTATAAGACAGTTGAAAAAGATGATTAAACTTACTCACTCAGAAAACAAAAACGCCATTGTTGATCAAAACAAGGAAATAAGACCTGAAGAGCATGAGAACAAAGGTCAAAACACTCTCCAGAGGAAACTGAAAGCTACGAGTTTAAGACAGTTGAAAAGACGGTTAAACAACTTATTCAGTCAGACAATGAAAACATCAATGTCAAATTAAACAAAAAAGTTGTCCCTGAAGACAACGAGAACAAGGATCAAAACACTGCCGAAAGGGAACTGAAAGCTACAAGTGCAAGACAGTTGAAAAAGATGATTAAACAACGTACTCAAACAACAAAAACACCACTGCCAAGGTAAACAAGGAAACTTAGCTCTTTTTTAGTGTGCTTAAAACTAAAAGTGATACTTTAGCAGTCATTCTAGTATGTATAAGTTTACCAATCTTGCAATTTTCCGGGTGTACTGCCCTTTCAATTTTCTGCCCAAGATTATATGCCCTTTAGACTATACATATTTGTATTACTTTCTTTCCCATGGTTCTGGAAAAGCATTTCAATTAGATAATTGTGTTTGTTAAAATTCAGAGACGCTTTAATTTCTAAGATGTTTTGTAAGTCTAAGTTGTTCAACATAGAAAAGTAATACTTAAAAGGTACTATTGCTTTTAACATAGAAAAGTTTGGATCCCTAGCTATAACACTTGTACAATTTGTATTTCTATAATAAAAAAACTTGTATAAGTTCAATAATGTACTTAATAGGAATTGAATGAAAACTATTTGGGAGTATAAATTTGATTCATTTTCGGGTATCATTAGTTCTCTTTTCTCCCAAAATTTTGAATTTTTATTGAATTCATTTTATTAGTTTCTCTGCTCCATGAATACCAAATACCCTTTTGGTCACCAATAAGATGTAATATCTCTATGGAAAATTGTGAGGCTGTTGTTTTGTCCTAGATTCTAGATATTGTTTGATCTTGGAAATTTCAGGACATATAGCAAATAGTGGAATATCATGGAATGGTTGTTACAAATATAATTGAATTGAAGTCTTCACCTATAACCATTAGCATCCTCTACGGTTGCGTACTGTTTTTGCGAAGATTCTTAGGTTTTGGATGGTGTTAACTGATTTCTTAGGTTTTTGCTAAGATTCTGTATCTTATAGCTAAGCAATGTTTCCTAAAGACTTTAGATGTCATGAAGTTTTTCTCTTAGAAGACATTGGCTACTTAGTCCCTTAAAGACTGGTCTCACTTTTGCTTTGGATTACTGGCCAGGTTAGTGTGGGTCTAGACTCTAGATGTGGCTATATAGTTAAGTATACTGGAGACTTAAGGTGTGATGTACATTACTTAATATGTTTTTTAAAGACAGAATTCTCATTTTGAATTCATTTTTATAAATTTCATCAATCCCTAACAATAGATATGTTACCAATAAGTTGTAATGCTTGGAAACTGACTGGAGAAATTTCATTATGGAAAAGTGTATCTTGGATGCTTGTTCTCTTACAATGAAAACATTTAGTTATTGCCTTAATGATTTAACTTGTATCTTGGAGAAATTTAAACATCGTAAACTGAAAACATAAGAGGCCGTGAACTTGTTCTCTTACAATCATTTAAGTAGTGGCCTTAATCTATTAGAGTGTTAACATTTAGTTATTGCCTTCTGGACAACTTGATAGTTGCATTTGGTCATTATCACTCATGTAGTTCTATGTTGCATATTTCTTTCGATGGGCTATATGTAAATCTTCCTATTGTGACATCTATGATTTCTTATTTTGTTATTAATGAAATTATGGAACATTCTAGAGGTTCCCTTAGTTAATATTATGAATTCTGGCCAATTTCACCTATAAACTGCAGCTGCTTCGTACTTGGCCGCGTATTGGGCTGTTAGAAATTAGAATGACATATAAGACGCTTACTTCAGTCACTGATGATTTTGCTTTCACTTTTGAACATTATTCATTTGATTTTGCTTGTGTAGCTTCATAGGTTACTTCATTGTCCTCGATGTTTGTAGAATTAGAAATTTCTAAGTCACATCTTGAACTTCTGTTAACCAGAATCTCATTGTGTTTTCTGTTTTAAAGTCTAATCTTGGCAGAATAACCTGCAAGGGCCAGTGTTTTAGAAGTTACTAGAAGGCTGCGTGTGAGGTTTGGTGGTGCCGAAGGTGTAGTCTTCTTCAAACAATTCTTTCCCATCTCCAGAAACTTTGTAAATGGTACATTGTACAAACTCATATACAAAATATCGCATGAGTTTTAAAGCTGTGTAATGCTTTATAACTCATGGCAAAAATATAACATTCTTTGTAAGCTTTGCTCTAGAAGTTTCAGTGTTTTTTGATCTATTGTGTTGAAATTGTGACACGATATCACCAACTATAAGCATTACGGTGCAGAGGCAAAAGACGCTAGTGCGGTCGTGAGAAACTACAGGATATCCATGGGAAGCTGCCTCGCTACTGCAGAACACAAGTCTCTTGCCCAGAATATCAACCAGGAAAGAAGAAGGATGAAAGATCATTCTGAAAAACTCTTTATATGATGAATAAGTGCAGTTGTTTTTCTTCTGTTATTTTGCTGGGTACCCCTTATTTTATCATCAGCACTTGTTTTACGACAGTTTTTGATGTGTTCAGGAATTTTCCTGTTGTGCTGGTTCATTTATATGACTTTATTTTTGTCTGAAATACTTGATACATCTGACATGGCTAATGTGTCCTTATATTTGAAACCAGTACACTTTTGTGATACTTGAAGAGGGAGGTTGAATTGAAAGAGGGAGGTTGAATTGAACTGTTATAGAATGCTTCGTGACATTCAGGGATGAACTGATTGATAGGACCATGATTAGGTCTCTCAAAGAAGAGAAAACAGGGAAGTTGAACATCCAAAGTTATGGCCTCGAATGGAGTGCTCTTATATCAAAGCTTGGTGGTGAACGCTTACACACAGCTGATGGCCAAGGGCACTCTCAAACCGTCCAGAGTGTCAAATCTGTTGCTGTCCAGGATTGGTGAAGACTGCCATGGGAGGTTGTGCAGAATAGTCCAGTTGACGAAGGTGCAGACAAGGGGTTTGGCTTGCAGTTTTACCTGGCCAGCCAGTCACAGTAGCCTTGAGCATCTGGAGAGTCGGTGTTTGTCCTGGACCTACTAAACTCAAAAAGACTTGGTGGAGGCACCTGCCCAAGTTGAATGCCAACCGAGTACGAGTCCATGGAAAACCGCCTGAGCACTATGGCAGGAGTGCTTAACCAAATTTTTAGAGGCAAACTGGTTCCCGGGAGCCGGGAGAAACTTTAACAAGACTGCGCACCATCGAGTACCTGATGAAGCTGGGTACTCACTAGATCCTTTTGGTGCTCCTTGTCAAACAATGAAATGGCTATTAAATTACTCCGTTTTCACGATTTTTCATTTGGGTTTCTTTCGCGTACATTGTGAAGAAGCGTTTATCGGAAAGAACCTAGACCGTAGAAGAGCCAGCTGTCAGTCGCCATGATGATGGTAAATAGGCCCACCGCCTCTTTTTTTTTGTTACATTATTATTATTATTATTATAAAAAGGCAAAAAGCTCAGTGTACAATTACAAAGATTTGGCTGGGAGACGCGCAACAAATTGCGCCCCAGAATTATTATTATTATTGTTATAAACGTATAATTATGTTAAGAATATCTAGGCTAAATCTCGTTTATTACTGAGATGTCTTGTGTCTAGCCCTATAAATATAGGCTCTAATGTTTGTATATTAATCGATTAATGAGAACGACATACACCGTACACTACAATCACCTTCCTCTAATCTCTTGAGGAGGAGAAAAAGCGTTTGGATTTTTTATTTCTCATTCGCATAAGATGACAGCATAGAAAACCTTCAAATCTAATATTTTGTTTAATACATATGTTGTTTATGCTATTTTATTAATCATAACAAAATATGGTTTGTTTTGTTCTAACATTGAAGGCTTTTTATGTTTTGCATGTACCCACTCACCTCTGTTGGATACACGAAGGTTTCATGCTTTGGAATTGGTATTCGTCTGTACAAATCTCAATCTGTCAAAGCACTATGAGCACCACAGTGTCAATCGGACAAAGCACTATGAATGATGGTTAACCCTAAAAGATAATGGAATTTTTAATGGTGTATCTTGATTTTTTTTTGTTCGTCCTGTCCTCTTTTTCTTTTCTTTTTATTGCTTTTGAATCAATGGTTAACCCTAAAAGATATATAGTCTATATTTTTTGGGGTGTGGGTAATCAGTCTGATTCTCCCTTCTTCTCTAATTTTGTTCATAGAGAAAGAAAAAAGATAAAAACCCATCGAAAGATGGTTTACGGTTTCTATTCCTTTAATGAAACTGTAATCACCAAAAATTGATGTTACTGTAATCTAATCACTTCTACGGTATCCAATCACGTGCATGGTTGAAAAACCTCCGGCCAGTTAATATTGGTATCTTTGTCCATTGGACAATGATCATGTGATTCGTATTTGGTTTTTATTCGTTACAGAAACCATTCTTTTACCACACCATGGATTTTCCATAACAAACCTTTTTTTTCCTATCGTCGATGCGATTTCGGTATATCATTTTACTAATCGGTATTAAAATTGGCATTAAAATTGGCATTCAAAAATTGGCAAATTTTGGTTTTTGATTTCTATTCCTCGAGAGAAATCTTCATCAACCAAAAAGTAGATTTTTCTCTACAAAGAATAACGATAATGATTTCTTTATTTTTTTTCATAAGAATCATATAAACCAAATGGAATTGGATTTCTCTATCGATCCTAGAAATAGGATATCGTTATTATGGTATTGATAGCTATAATTTTCCTCATGGTAATTCTCTCCAAATTTTGGAACCGTTCCACTTGAATTTGGAATATAGTTGGACACTTAAGATTAATTTGGGTGCGCACCCGGCTTGTTAGCCAATAACATTAGTCCTTGTAGTGACTATATTGATCTTGATTTTAATTATTATTTTATTTTTTTTGGTAAAGAAAGTGTTCGTACTTTCATTTTAAATGATTATTATCTCACCGTTCACAAAATTATTGGAGATTTTATTTGCATATTTTGGTTGTAACCAATGAAATCCATGGTTGATGGTAAATATATACGTCTATTAAGACTATTTTTTTATATCGAAAGACATATTTCATCATAAGTATATGTCTCGAATTAATCGGATAATACTTTACGAAACTTGTTTTCTGAAAATATTTCCGCCATAATTAGGGGGAGAATACACACTATTCAGATGTTGGTGTTCATTAACTTAAAAAGTTATATTCCTCTCCCATCATGATCAAATCGAAATAGGCTGCCATCTCAAATAAGGCGCGACAAAAAATTTCATTTTGCTTTTATATAAGCTTTGCCTCTTAAGAGGAAATCCAGTCACATCTAGCAAATAAGTAGCGTTCTATAAAAGGCTACAGGTAGTGCTCCAATTGAGTGTACCAAAATCACATTCTCAAATATAATAATATCTTCTCACATGAAAACGAGGAGATTATAATTCCCGTGGTCTTGGTAATAAAGTAAATTTTGAAATTTTCAAAGTATGCATACATTTGGGAATTGTGTGAGCTCGTAGTAAGCTAATTTTTTTGTCGAATATTACATTAGCTACTAAAATAATAAAGATTGTGGTCCCTCTGCAGAGGAATATCGACAATGTGATTGGTTGGCATATATTCCAAATTAGATTGGATTAATTTCTTGATTAACGTGATTTTGGATCCAAGACTTAATAATTTAAATTGCTAAGCCTATTAATTAAAGGTTGGTGTAGTCGTATTGCATATTAAGAGAAATAAGTCGTTTTAAGAGCGATTGAGGGTTATAAGTTCAAACCCGAGGATTGGTTCAATAATATATCGTTCTTCCTATATGATGCATTTTGCGTGGTAGTCTTGAAGGACTCGTATTGCATTCACACAAGTGATTTTCTTGAGGATTCAAATTATATTCAGAGCCACTTGACTCGATTATGTCGGGTTTAGCAACAGTATGTGTTTTTAGAAGTTTGGTACCAAACTGAAAATCCGGATTAATTAGTTGATGATATCAGCTTTATATATAGGTCTCTTGAGGAGTCCATAAAAACACAAAAATCCACGCTTTAGCTGCATATATTCTATTTTTCCCCTTAAATGCATAGTTAGAATTATGCTAGCTTAAACTCTTATTCAAGATGGACTAGAGTTATTTTTTTTTGATGCTTGTCTTCTGTAAAACTCATATAGTTGGGTTAGCATCAATATTTACGTCAAAAGTTGTACTCTTTTTCCTTCGTTCAAGTTTTGTCCCATGTGGTTTTCTTGACAAGGTTTTAACGAGGCAACTTCTTGTTGACATTTGATTTTCATTTAAAATGTTGATATTGTGCTCTTTTTTCCTTCGTCCAAATTTTTCCCTATTGGGTTTTTTATTGGCGAGGTTTTAGTGAGGCAATTTAATTCAACATGACGGTCATCCAAGGGGGAGTTGTATAAATTTTGGTTGTTTAGTGGATTCCCACATTTGATTAAACCAAATCAACTTAATCATCTCCTAAGAATTTGGATTTTCTTCTAACAAATATGATTTCTGTTCACGTATGATAAGGTATTCATATCTTGGTACTTTGTTGAAGAAACTACATCAACTATTTCTGCAAATCATCTCCAAGAAATAAGCAATCCAAGACACAAGTACTTAATGTATTTGAAAGAAGCATGAAGACTCGAGAACACTATTATTAAAAGACTAACACAAAAGAAGACTTCATCAATTGGAAGATTTCTCACGAATGCATTACTATCTCTAGCATTCAAGAAATCTGTTCATCAAAATAGGAAGGTGTCGACTCGAATATTTGCAAGCCAAGATTTAACTGAAGTACATATCAGGGGAGCATCATAGTAAAAGGTATTTTACTGGACTATCACATTGTACTCTTTTTCCTTTGTCAAGGTTTTGTCCCACTGGGTTTTCCTTGTCAAGGTTTTAATGAGGCAACATATGCATGTCCATCTCCATTCTAGGTTTACTCACAATTGTACTCTTTTCCCTTCGATCGGGTTTTTCCCTTTGGGGTTTCGACAAGGTTTTAACGAGGCAATTAGCTTAGACACAATGTCATCGGGGGAGTGTTATAAACGTATAATTATGTTAAGAATATCTAGGGTAAATCTCGTTTATTCTCGGGATTCCCTTGTGTCTAGCCCTATAAATATAGGCTCTAATGTTTGTATATTCGACCGATTAATAGAATTTCTCTCTCTCTTCTTCCCTCTATTTTGTGTCTCTTTCTATATCTTCTCATTTACAAGAATTATTATTATTATTATTTTTTGATCGAATTCGGGTTACATATACTGTATATAAACATATGATAATCTGTTGGCATAATAATTAGGGAAAATATGATTGATCACAAAAGAACAATATCAAATCAAAGAATGCCTAGGTTTTTTCTGTGGATCAATAAAGGTTTGGGCCTAGGAGAGCCTGATTGAAATGAATATTTAAAGATCCATTTTTTGTGCGCCATCCATTTTTTATGGGGACCATTATTTTAATTTTGGGAGGTTATTAAAAAGTAAACCTAAGTCATTCCTCGTCTAAGTATTTATGTTAATATCAAACTTACCCTTTTTAATTAATTAGTTAATATTAAGATAGAGTGTTCGATGAGCCGTTTATCCTTGCATCTGAAGCGACTCAAGTATTCTACTCGAAGGATCTTTCTGACAAGGGATGGTCCATGGTGTTGCACTCACAACAGGGGTTGACGTGTTTAGTAGATAAATTTGAAGTTCTTACAACTTATCAGTCAGTTCTTATTAATAATGATAATTTCGAATCAGTAGAGAAATTTGAAGTTACAGCTTATCAGTCAGTACTTATTGATAATGATAATTTCGAAAAGCTGTTATGTATTGGTTCTATTTGAAATAAAACTGATGCCACCTTTGTTGCAATGTGTTACGCTTCACAAATATCTATAAATTGAATGACTGCCCTTTTTGTGACTTGTTTTGATCGCTTGTTATTTGAGAGGTGTTATTTGTTTTCGATTTGTAATCTCTTGTGCAATATTTGCTATCATGATGTTTTTTTTTTTCAAGGTTATGGTAGCAGTAGTCGTCAATGAGTACGGACAACCAGTTTCCAGGAAATGCACACAACTTGGTCACCGGAAGGTGAAAATGCGGGGGTCTAACAACCACACCCAACAATTCGTTTGGCAATTTGAGAGGACTTACGCCAATACACTTTCTAGAGAATCAACTAGACAATCGGACTCAATCTAGATTAAAGTATATCAAAGAGTTTATTATCTTTAACTCTTAATTCAATCCCAATCAACAAATAGAAATCTGCAAGCCCAATTGAATATAAGAGGAATTACTTGAACGGTACCAAAGACCAATGTTCAAGTGTCATTCAATGTAAATCAACAACCAAAGGTTGGATATTTTAATTGATTGATCTTAACGCACAACCTGTGATATTTCAATTATATAACAAAATATAATGCGGAAAAGAAATAACACAAACACCATAATTTTATTAACGAGGAAACCGCAAATGCAGAAAACCCCCGGGACCTAGTCCAGATTGAACACCACACTGTATTAAGCAGCTATAGACACTAGCCTACTACCAATTAACTTCGGACTGGACTGTAGTTGAACCCTAATCAATCTCACACTTATTCAAGGGACAGTTGTGTTCCTTACGTCTCTGATCCCAGTAGGATACTACGCACTTGATTCCCTTAGCTGATCTCACCCACAACTAAGAGTTGCTACGACCCAAAGTCGAAGACTTGATAGACAAATCTGTCTCACACAGAAAAGTCTATAGGATTGAATAAATCTGTCTCCCACAGAAATACCCAAGAGTTTTTATTTCGTCTTTTGATAAATCAAGGTGAACATGAACCAATTGATAAACCGGACTTATATTCCCGAAGAACAACCTAGTATTATCAATCACCTCACAATAAACTTAATCGACTAGCGAAACAAGTTATTGTGGAATCACAAACGATGAGACGAAGTTTGTTTGTGATTACTTTTCTATCTTGCCTATCGGAGATATAAAATCTCGAGCCAATTATTTCAATTGCACTCAACAATCCCAATGAAGTCTTCAAATCGTTAACCCACAGGGTCTCGAGAATAAACCTAAGGTTAAAGGAGAATCGACTCTAGTTATGCAACTAGTAACACACGGAGGTAGGGATTAGGTTTCCCAGTTGCTAGATTTCTCCTTTATATAGTTTTCAAATCAGGGTTTGCAATCCAAGTTACCTTGGTAACAAAGAATTCAATATTCACCGTTAGATGAAAAACCTGATTCAACCAAGCTAATTAATATCTTTCAACCGTTAGATCGAACTTAGCTTGTTACACACAAATGAAATGTACCCTCATTTAGGTTTATGTAGCCGTACCTAAACGTGTACACCAGGTTGGTTCACAAATAGTTAACCGAGGTTCTCCATATGATTACTCTCATATCAACCTTATTCATCTTAACCATAACTAGTTCAAATGATTTAAATGAAACTAGTTAAGAGTTGTTCAATTGTTTAGAAAACACGATTGAAATCAAATCGGTTTGATTCACTTGAATCAATCATGAAAATTCTAGCCACGGTTTGCAAAGTTTACATTCTTTATGATTTAAATGTTTAAGTTCATGGACTTGACCGATTTGACAAAGTAACCGACTTAAGTATGCGTACGGGTATGCGTACTTAAGCAACCGGTTTTTTAGTTTGTAAAGTTTCCAAACTCAGCAAAAAATTTAGGTTCAAAAACTTCTGCCAGTATGCATACTTAAGGTGACTAGTTAAGAGTTTTGCCAAAACCAAACTCAGCAGAAATTCTCGGTTTGAGAACTTCCGCTAGTATGCGTCGCATACTTAACTTGTATCCTTCACCAATTTCGTATACACACATATGAATACTCTTGGCTCCCGGTTTATGGACTTATACACTAATGTGCGAACACACTATATATGCTTATATCCAAAGATGGTTACATCATCAACCCTTTATTTCAATCATTGAAACATTCTTCTATAATATCAATAGCCGTTTTCACACACTATTAGCATCAAAGCAATTTTCAAGATATTGAAATAGTCATTATTGAAACCTTCCAAGTCTTACACCAAATGATTGTATCACACAAACCATGTAAGATGTTACTCGGCAATTTTCTCATGATATAAGATGAACTTGGTCGAAGCGAAAGCTTACCAACACATATTTCGATAAATATGTAAGCGAGATATACTCAGCTCGAAATCTCAAATGTGTATAAAGAAAACTATATCGTAACACGACTTATGTCTCAATATAGGAGATAGTAGAAATAGACTTTCCAAGTGATAGATAAGTTCAAGTCCCCACATACCTTTTGTCGAAGAAGTTCCACAAGCTCCCCTCAGTAGTTCTTCGTCTTCAAGAGATGAACGTCGAGAGATTTAAGCTCAACTACACTATCTATGTCCTAGTCCGAGACATCTACAAATAGGCTAGAAATCAATACTTATAGTTTTGATCACTAACATTGACAAACATGCTTGAGATAGCAACGTAGGCGAGTTTGACCGATCAATGCTCTAACAGAAGGGCACATTGGTTCGTACACATGTGCCTGTTTCATACAAATAACTGGAAGATTGTGCCTCAAAAGTTTAAGGATGATATGTTTGGGATATCATTAAGGTACAAAACTTACCTCAATAAGGGTTGTATCATCCTTATTTTTTGTTCATTCCTTGTTTAACTTCTTTTATAGGGGTTGTATCCTCAGTAAGTCATTGAGATCTGTTTTTACAAGATGAATATGATCTACCTGAGACATCTAAGGAAATTATTCTGAAGCCCATGGTTGGTCCATGGAGGAGATTCAAAACTAAGTTACGTCTCTATCATTATGATTTGTACACTTCTGCTCATGAAGAAAGGATCTACATGTTTAACTAATGTAAAATCATAAGACCGCATAATATTTTGTGAGAATGAAATAGAAGAAAAGGCAACGCAAAGTAGAATTGACCATAAGCGGAAAAGACAACAATATGACTACACGCATTGCTTTGTCAAAGCTGAATTGGTACATAACTTTCTCGATTTCGGCTATATTCACAACTTTTCTCGATCTCTGTTGTATTCCGACAATACCTCAAACTCTGTTATATTCATAAATTTTCTCGATCTCTGTTAATTTAGGAGGCCATGAATCCTGATGTAGAGGTCACTTCCGAGGATGTTTGGCTTAAATCTCATACACAAGAAAGCGGTTTAATCTTACCTAGTGCGCATCCTTACGCTGTGAGTCAGTTTACTTTTCAGTTATTCAAGTCTTCTCATTATTTTCAGTTAAACATATTATAATTTTCTCGATTGTTATGTTTTTCACCTACATGATCTGTTGACGAAGGCCCAAGAAAAGATCAAATAAAAACAGGATGCAGGTCTTACATTAGAAGAACCTTGTGCACTGGCTGTAGTTTTTGGAAAGGATACTAGAGGATGGGCTCGTTCTACTGGTCTTGTATCTCGTACACAAGTCAAACTTTCTTCTCCTGCGCGTCACAGGTCAATGATCTGAAACAGAAGGAGGGTGGTGTTACTCAGATGGTGGAATAATTAGGTGGCAAGGTGGGGGTTCTAATCGAAGGATTTGGGTAATTATACAACATAGTGAAAGATATCCAATCTACAATTCCAGCATCGGTTGGCTCGAACGTGTACAACACCTCAAAATATCTAGCCTCACATACTCCACACAGTGTTTCTGCTTCACCTCAATCACTCCAAAAGCTGCGACAAGTTTACCTGTTGGGAATATAGAGTCACCAGCTGCATCAGGAGTACGTGGAATGTCGCGTTGTTCATTACTGAATTACGAGGGTGAAGTGGTTGCAACTGGTAAGCTCTGTACTAGTGCTTTAACAGGTACGTGTCATGGAGATCTTGTACCTATACATCTTGCCAAGATGTGTCTCGATGATATTCTCAAGCCGGATGAAAAATATGTGGGGGCTAATAAGTATGCAGGGACCTTTAAAAAAGTTGGAATTGGAGGATATGTGCTTCATCCAAAGTTGTGCCTCTCAAATAATGACGGGCCATCTCTTTGTTTTTAAGCTAAGTTCATACTCTTTGACATCGCGTAATATCTTCCTCAACTTATATAATTTTTTTTTTGTTCTTTTTACACAAGTCACTCTTTTGTACGTATCTTTGGTGATGCGCATACTCTTATGCAGTTGTGCATAACAAGTACTTAGGTTTTTTTTTTGGTAGTTCACACTTTTGTACGTATGCTGACTGATATGCATACTCTTATTGAGTTGTGCATAAGAAGAGCTTTACTTGAAGCAACTTTTTTGTCCGATGTAACTTTTTTCTGTGTATTTGAACACAAACCGTCTTATGAATGAATACACACTTCAGTTTATCATTTATTTGTATATATGTTGGTTGTTGTTATGTTATATGTGAATGCACATGGGACTTCACAAAAGGTCAGTTGAAGCAGTAGTTAGCCAGCCGGGGAAATATAAATCCCTAGTAAGTACTTCAATTCACTTGGTTATACTTGTATAAAGTTTAAATTTGTGGATTTTGACCTTCATTTTATACTTGCGAGGTATTATGTTGGTGGGAAGTGAACGGAAGTTGGATTGGCATCAACTTGTGTACCTGTCAGATTACCTGGTAAGTACTTTACTTGTATACTCGCTAGATTCCCTGTTTCTTACATGACTTTGGTTTGTTGAGCGAGCAAGAGATCTTATGGACTTCGGTTTGTTACAGGACCAATTGCATTGATTTCCTGGATCAATGGTTGCAGTTGCAGTTGCAGTTGAAGCTAAATGAAAGCGGTGGTACTTGATTATATACATTGATGCTTCGAAGGCAAAGACGATCGAGGTCCAGTTTTCCGTAAGAAACTTGTTAGACCTCGGCCGTCTTTGTCTTTGAAGACATCAATGTAAATGGTTATTGAATTGTTGTTGGAGATATTGTACATGTGTTGTTTGACCTTGAGCTTATGATCCAAAGAGTGGAATGATAACTCTTGATGACTAAATCATGAACTTGTTCTTTATTATAAAATATTATAAGTATATCTCATTGTTCTTTTCTCTAATTGATATTTTTGTGTAATTTCATCCTTATGTAATTGGTATGCTTATGGATGTTTTTGGTTTATTTCTTGTAGTATGGGTTGGAATTATGAACTTAAAGCAAGGGATGAAGAATGCAGCAAGGATACCTTAGAGGATGATTTGTACATCTGTGATGGTAAGTTGCATGCTCCCCTTCTCTTACTTGCATCGTTAATCTCATAGCTTAGGGGCTGATTTTTTTTTTGTGCATACTTCCATCTAAGTATCTATTTTCTCCACTTCTCTTACTTGCGGTAGTAACCTCATAGCTTTGGTTTGTTTAGTGTAGTATGGGTTGGAATTGAATGATGCTCTGCTACAAGTTTGAAGCAAAAAGGTTGGAGATCAAGGCAGTCTTTAGGTTGGAGAGCATCTGCAAGTTTTTTAAGTTTCTACGTATATTCTAAATTAGACGAATATATGAACATAGGAATTTCCATGAACTTGTGAAATTAATAAGTTCCTGCGTATTCTATTAGTATTTGATACTTAAACAAAAAAGTATTGGTACTTAGAAGAATTTATGTTCTTTTTTGTATGAACAGATTTAAATGTGATAAAAATTGATTGATTGTGATATGAATTTGATTGAAGAATATATTGATGATTATGGAGGATGAAATGAAAGGTGTATACATGTTATTTGGAATTACGACGTATTTCCAACCGAAAATGAGCTGCCGGTCAACATTGACCAATTTTGACCCAGTGCGGCGGAATTTTTTGTTGATTCAAAGATATTCGTAACATCTGGGGTTGTTATAAATCCATGTTATGAGATAATTTCGTAACTGCTCAGGCATGTTACAAAAAATCCCACGTAGTAACGGCTAGCGGCCGTTACAACTGTCGTTGCAAACAAAATTTGTAACGACTAGTCGTAGTGCAAAAAAATTGTAGCACCCCGCTTCGTAATAGCATAAAACCGTTACAACCCCAATTCATAACATTCGAAAATCGTTTCGAATCGGGAAAAATGGTGCAGTTAGATCGAATTTGAGTTGAGTTTCATCTAGTTATGCAAAGGAGTGAAAACCTGGATTAAGAGCTCTGCAAATCGGGGGAAAACTGAGTCAACTCAGTTTTAAATTTTTTCAAGTTTCTCTATGACATGAAATCAATCGTTAACTCTTTGATATTCTCTTAACCTTCTTTTACATTCTTTGATTGCTTTTTTTCCCTTTCATATGTCTAATAATATCCTAGTTTGGTGTAACTTCATATACGCTTGTTGAAGGTTTTTGAAGTTTAATCCCAAAAAAAAATTATTTGTTCTCTTTTCTTCCTATAGGGTTGTTTTTAATCCTCTTTTGTTCTAATATTATGTTATTTTAATCTGTTTTGCAGATTTCCATAGTCGATTCTCTTGTTGTTCCCAGTGGTGGTAATCAGTAGTGATTATAACTAGTTTAGATTGATGTTGTTTGTCACAGTAGTGTTTTCCTTTAAAATAACAGTGGTATTATTGTGATATCATTGTATAGTCAGTAATTCCAAAAGGTTGTTTGAAATCTGGTATTCCAGTCCTCAATACTTCATCAACAAATATCACATCTTCAATCTCCAATTCTTCACAATGTTCATAGCAAGAACTATCAATCTCAATCTTCTTTCCAAAACAATCAAATCGCTTGAATCGGTTGCGCATGCATGCCGTGATTGTAGCACATTCAGAGGGAAAGTTTCTCCTCATTTCAAATTCAAATTTGGAGTCAAAACTGTAAGTTCGTATAATATGCTCCCATCCCAACAAACATGGAAACAAAATTATATTCATAATTATATATATTTCCATAAACTGATTAGGTATCCTGCTTTAAATATAAACCCTAAAACCTATAACCCCATTGTGAAAACTCATTCCTCCCGCAAAAACCTTTGTAAAACTATGTCTTCCCATAACAACAACCAACTAGGTAACCTCAACACAAATATGCAATCGCCTAATATTGGCTCTACTCCTCTTATACCAATAAGAAGAATTGTAGCCACTGTGGTAGGCTGAAAAACCTACAATAATAATACTGCAAGTGTACAGTGTCTAACTAGTAGAACAATGGCAAGTACAGATCGGAAAACCGACCTTGTTTTACCGCAAGTGCACGGTGTCAAAATTGTAGACAATAGCAAATGTGGTTCGTTCCCACGAGGAATGTGAAAATACTACTACTAATTAATATCAAGAATAAGATAATCAATTTGATGTTGTAGAAGTTTATGGAACAACGAAAGCAAAATAATAATAAAAATGTGACCAAGGATGTGAAAGTGTTAAGGATCCGGGTATCCGTTGTAGGTGAGTTACTTGCATTCAATCACAAAGGGTCTCAATTTTACTCATGTAGAATCGCAAACCTAGCTACTCATACATGGAAGATATTTCGTTAAAGAATCGTTGAAAAGAATTATCAAAACAATTGTTTGTTCTCACCTTAAAGTAGAATTTCTAAGCACTAATCATACATGGCATGAAGAGTCAAGGAATATTCATAAATCAATTATCGCTAAGGTTCAATGAGTTCTTCTACTAATCTAACTATGGACCATACATGGCATAGAACATGAAAAATATAGCTAGAAGATAAAACATTGATAGAGAGACAAAACATTAGCATTAAGTTCAATAGTAGAAAACCCTTATTCAAAAACACAAAATAAATCAGCCTACAACTTCATCCTTTCACCCTAACATGGATCTAGCTCGTCATGGCTTTCTCAAAATCCATAAACAAATTGAAATCAAAACGACAAGATAATCGAAAAATCCTATTCCTATTCGGCTGTGTCGCCGCGCCTCCTCCATCTGACTCAATATTTGATCGTTTACATAGTCTCCAAAGGAATGTAATTTCCTTACTCAATTTCTACACCACGTCATCAGCCAATCGAGATATGCCACACGTCAATGATAAATAACATCACCCAATGAGGTTTCGCCACGTCCTCTCTTCACATCATCAACTTTATACTCCCTGAACGTCCAAGTCTTGGTCACAGCAGTTATCTAAGCACTTGCCATCGTGGATATTAGAACACAGCCTCCATTTGAATTCAACCAAAACCCTGGAATCCATTATTGCCAGCTTCGGTTACAGTACCAACTGCTTCTTCTTTATCACGAGTCTCACTTAGCCCCTTGTTTCCAACAACACCGTTCATGCTTCTGGTCCCGAGAATTCCCATTGATACCCATATTACACAGCAGACATCACCACTACTTTCCATTCTTCCTTGTTCTGCTTCACCTCAATAAACTTCACAAGCTGCGAAAAGTTTACCTGTTGGGAATATAGAGTCACCAGCTGCATCAGGAGTACGTGGAATGTCGCGTTGTTCATTACTGAATTACGAGGGTGAAGTGGTTGCAACTGGTAAGCTCTGTACTGGTGCTTTAACATGTACGTGTCATGGAGATCTTGTACCTATACATCTTGCCAAGATGTGTCTCGATGATATTCTCAAGCCAGATGAAAAAGATGTGGGGGCTAATAAGTATGCAGGGACCTTTAAAAAAGTTGGAATTGGAGGATATGTGCTTCATCCAAAGTTGTGCCTCTCAAATAATGACGGGCCATCTCTTTGTTTTTAAGCTAAGTTCATACTCTTTGACATCGCGTAATATCTTCCTCAACTTATATATATTTTTTTTTTGTTCTTTTTGAACAAGTCACTCTTTTTGTACGTATCTTGACTGATGTGCATACTCTTATGCGATTTGTGCATAACAAGTACTTAGGGTTTTTTTTTTTTTTGGTAGTTCACACTTTGTACGTATCTTGGTGATATGCATACTCTTATTGAGTTGTGCATAAGAAGAGCTTTACTTGAAGCAACTTTTTTTGTCCGAAGTAACTTTTTCTGTGTATTTGAACACAAACCGTCTTATGAATGAATACGCACTTTTAGTTTATCATTTATTTGTATATATGTTGGTTGTTGTTATGTTATATGTGAATGCACATGGGACTTCACAAAAGGTCGGTTAGGCGTAGTTAGCCATCCGAGGAAATATAAATCCCTAGTAAGTACTTCAATTCACTTGGTTATACTTGTATAAAGTTTAAATTTGTGGATTTTGACCTTCATTTTATACTTGCGAAGTATTATGTTGGTGGGAAGTGAAAGGAAGTTGGATTGGCATCAACTTGTGTACCTGTCAGATTACCTGGTAAGTACTTTACTTGTATATTCGCTAGATTCCCTGTTTCTTACAGGATTTTGGTTTGTTGAGCGAGCAAGAGATCTTACGGACTTCGGTTTTTTACAGGACCAATTGCATTGATTTCTGGATCAATGGTTGCGAGTTGCGATTGCTTCTGAATGAAAGCGGTGATACTTGATTATATACATTGATACTTTGAAGCAAAGACGATCGAGGTCCAGTTTTCCGTAAGAAACTTGTTAGACCTCGACCGTCTTTGTCTTTGAAGACATCAATGTAAATGGTTATTGAATTGTTGTTGGAGATATTATACATGTGTTGTTTGACCTTGAGCTTATGATCCAAAGAGTGGAATGATAACTCTTGATGACTAAATCATTAACTTGTTCTTTATTATAAAATATTATAAGTATATCTCATTGTTCTTTTCTCTAATTGATATTTTTGTGTAATTTCATCCTTATGTAATTGGTATGCTTATGGATGTTTTTGGTTTATTTCTTGTAGTATGGGTTGGAATTATGAACTTAAAGCAAGGGATGAAGAATGCTGCAAGGATAGCTTAGAGGCTGAATTGTACATCTGGGATGGTAAGTTGCATGCTCCACTTCTCTTACTTGCATCGGTAATCTCATAGCTTAGGGGCTGATTTTTTTTTGTGCATACTTCCATCTAAGTATATATATTTTTCTCCACTTCTCTTATTTGCGGTAGTAACCTCATAGCTTTGGTTTGTTTCGTGTAGTATGGGTTGGAATTGAATGATGCTCTGCTACAAGTTTGAAGCAAAAAGGTTGGAGATCAAGGCAGTCATTAGGTTGGAGAGCATCTGCAAGTTTTTTAAGTTTCTACGTATATTCTAAGTTAGACGAATATATGAACATAGGAATTTCCATGAACTGGTGAAATTAATAAGTTCCTGCGTATTCTATTAGTATTTGATACCCAAACAAAAAAAGTATTGGTACTTAGAAGAATTTATGTTCTTTTTTGTATGAACGGATTTAAATGTGATAAAAATTGATTGATTGTGATATGAATTTGATTGAAGAATATATTTCTGATTATGGAGGATGAAATGAAAGGTGTATACAGGTTATTTGGAATTACGACATATTTCCAACCGAAAATGAGCTGCCGGTCAACATTGACCTGGTCAAAATCGATCATTATTGACCAATTTTGACCAGGTCTGGCAGGAATTTTTTTGTTGTTACAAAGATATTCGTAACATCCTGGGTTGTTATAACTTCATGTTATGAGATATTTTCGTAACTGCTCAGGCATGTTACGAAATCCCACGTAATAATGGCTAGCGGCCGCTACAGCCGTCGTTGCAAACAAAATTTGTAACGACTAGTCGGCCGTTGCTAAAAATTTGTAGCACCCCGCTTCGTAATAGCATAAAAACTTTACAACCCCGATTCATAACATTCGAAAATCGTTTTGAATCGGGAAAAAATGCTTGATTAGATCGAATTTGAGTTGAGTTTCATCTAGTTATGCAAAGGAGTGAAAACCTGGATTAAGAGCTCTGCAAATCGGGGGAAAACTGAGTCAACTCAGTTTTGAATTTTTCAAGTTTCTCTATACCATGAAATCAATCGTTAACTCTTTGATATTCTCTTAACCTTCTTTTACATTCTTTGATTGCTTTTTTTCCATTTCATATGTCTAACAATATCCTAGTTTGGTGTAACTTCATATACGCTTGTTGAAGGTTTTTGAAGTTTAATCCCAAAAAAAATTATTTGTTTTCTTTTCTTCCTATAGGGTTGTTTTTAATCCTCTTTTGTTGTAATATTATGTTGTTTTAATCTGTTTTGCAGATTTCCATAGTCGATTCTCGTGTTGTTCCCAGTGGTGGTAATCAGTAATGATTATAACTAGTTTAGATTGCTGCTGTTTGTCACAGTAGTGTTTGCCTTTAAAATAACAGTGGTCTTATTGTGATATCATTGTCTAGTCAGTAATTCCAAAAGGTTGTTTGAAATCTGGTATTCCAGTCCTCAAAACTTCATCAACAAATATCACATCTTCAATCTCCAATTCTTCACAATGTTCATAGCAAGAACTATCAATCTCAATCTTCTTTCCAAAACAATCAAATCGCTTGAATCGGTTGCGCATGCATGCCGTGATTGTAGCACATTCAGAGGGAAAGTTTCTCCTCATTTCAAATTCAAATTTAGAGTCAAAACTGTAAGTCCGTATAATATGCTCCCATCCCAACAAACATGGAAAACAAATTATATTCATAATTATATATATTTCCATAAACTGATTAGGTATCCTGCTTTAAATATAAACCCTAAAACCTATAACCCCATTGTGAAAACTCATTCCTCCTGCAAAAACCTTTGTAAAACTATGTCTTCCCATAACAACAACCAACTAGGTAACCTCAACACAAATATGCAATCGCCTAATATTGGTTCTACTCCTCTTATACCAATAAGAATAATTGTAGCCACTGTGGTAGGCTGAAAAACCTACAATAATAATACTGCAAGTGCACAGTGTCTAACTAGTAGAACAATGGCAAGTACAGATCGGAAAACCGACCTTGTTTTACCACAAGTGCACGGTGTCAAAATTGTAGACAATAGCAAATGTGGTTCGTTTCCACGAGGAATGTGAAAATACTACTACTAATTAATATCAAGAATAAGATAATCAAATTCAATATTTTAGAAGTTTATGGAACAACGAAAGCAAAATAATAATAAAAATGTGACCAAGGATGTGAAAGTGTTAAGGATCCGGGTATCCGTTGTAGGTGAGTTACTTGCATTCAATCACAAAGGGTCTCAATTTTACTCATGTAGAATCGCAAACCTAGCTACTCATACATGGAAGATATTTCGTTAAAGAATCGTTGAAAAGAATTATCAAAACAATTGTTTGTTCTCACCTTAAAGTAGAATTTCTAAGCACTAATCATACATGGCATGAAGAGTCAAGGAATATTCATAAATCAATTATCGCTAAGGTTCATCTACTAATCTAACTATGGACCATACATGGCATGGAGCATGAAAAATATAGCTAGAAGATAAAACATTGATAGAGAGACAAAACATTAGCATTAAGTTCAATAGTAGAAAACCCTTATTCAAAAACACAAAATAAATCAGCCTACAACTTCATCCTTTCACCCTAACATGGATCTAGCTCGTCATGGCTTTCTCAAAAGCCATAAACAAATTGAAATAAAAACGACAAGCTAATCGAAAAATCCTATTCCTATTCGGCTGTGTCGCCGCGCCTCCTCCATCTGACTCAATATTTGATCGTTTATATAGTCTCCAAAATAATGTAATTTCCTTACTCAATTTCTACACCACGTCATTGACCAATCCAGATATGCCACACGTCAATGATAAATAACATCACCCAATGAGGTTTCTCCACGTCCTCTCTTCACAACATCAACTTTCTACTCCCCGAACGTCCAAGTCTCGGTCACTGGTGACTATCTAAGCACTTGCCATCGTGGATATTAGAACATAGCCTCCATTTAAATTCAACCAAAACCCTGGAATCCATTACTGCCAGCTTCGGTTACAGCGATTGCTTCTTCTTTATCACGAGTCTCACTTATCCCCTTGTTTCCAACAACACCGTTCATTCTTCTGGTCCCGAGAATTCCCATTGAGACCCATAGTACACAGCAGACATCACCACTGCTTTCCATTCTTCCTTGTTCTTTGTTTTACTTATAATTTTCTAGCCATAAGATTAAGTAATAAGCAGGTGGCAATGATACATTAACTCGGAAGCGGGCACCATCGGGGACCCATTTGGGTGATTTTCGCGGTAAACATCGTTAGCTACTCGCTTAGCCTTTTCTCAGGAAGATCCAATTCACTTGTACTTTCTACAGAAGCACTAAAATGGTGTTATTAGCCAAAATATCGAGTCCTAGTTAATATAAATATGGGTATAAAATGTATCACATACGTGCTTATCAACACCCCCACACTTATATTTTGCTAGTCCTCGAGCAAAACAGGAAAAAAAAAATATATCCGCTAAACAGCTGGATAAAGAGTGATGTCCGCTAAACTTCAAGACGGAACCACTAAACAGTGGTTTAGAGAAGTCTGCTAAACAGCGAGACGAACCACTAAACAGTGGTATGGAGATGTCTGTTAAACAACTACACGAAACCACTAAACAATGGTATAAATATGTCTGCTAAACAGCTAGACAGAAAACCCGCTCAACAGCTAGTCATAAATGCAAATTTTCGTTTCTTTTTTTCTTTTTTTTTTTCTTTTTTTTTCAATTTTTTTTTCCAGTATCCTAATGAAAGTGCCACTCCCCCACACTTAAACATTACATTGTCCTTAATGTAATTGAGTCATCCAACGTAGAATTAAGGTGGGAAATTCTAAAATAATATATGATGAAGAAAAAACTAAATAAATAAAAATAGAAGTAGAGTGAAGGGAACAAATATGATGGGTTGACTCCCATGAAGCGAAAGATATTTGTCTCCCTTTTTTCCAGTAGCACGTTCTCAAACGAGGTACGAGGTGAGGTTAGTCCCTCAAAGTAAGCTGCCAATCATATATATATATATAGAGTCTGAAAAGTTGGGGGCTGACCCAACATATCAGTTTAGCTGAAAAGATAATCCTGCAACCAGATTGATTAGTACCCAGAGAGCAAAAACTGAATTCAATCTTATTTGGAAAATAATTTAAACATTTCCGATCATATGTGGTAACATGAAGCAAATCAGATTGAACAATTGTTATACTCCCTAAATCTGGCTCTAAGTCCGAGGAAATAACTTCCGCGGATGATATTGGTTCAAATTCAGCAAAATATGGAACATGAACATATGTTGGTTCAAATTCACTCATTTGTACAATGGATCAATGGAGCAATGATATAATGACTCATAGACCCACTATCATTTACAACGGTTTCATTATAAATATTATCAAGATGAGTCAAGGTTAGAGCTTTATCGACTGATGGAACTAGTCGAGACTCGGGCAGAATTAGAGGTTCTAGTTTGGGTTTCCATCTATTAGTGTCTAACAACGGTGTGGAGTCTAACAAAGCATTGACTTCACAAATAACACTATCATCATCAAAATCATACCCAAAATGAGCTAACCAAACCTATAATGGATCTTCCGAGTGAGTCTTGCAAAAGCTTTGCGAGTGCATACTTTATTTCTCGCCTTGCATCTCTTCAGGCTAAGGTACCTAAAAAAAATCAAATAAAATGCGTAAAAAGAACCAAAAGAAATCTAAAATAAAATAAAAATAAAATTATGTACAAAAAGATATCAATCAGAGAGTATTTTGCAACCACTCTCCGACAATGGCGCCAAAAACTTGGTAGGCTGAAAAACCTACAATAATAATACTGCAAGTGTACAGTGTCTAACTAGTAGAACAATGGAAAGTACAGATCGGAAAACCGACCTTGTTTTACCGCAAGTGCACGGTGTCAAAATTTTAGACAATAACAAATATGGTTCGTTCCCACGAGGAATGTGAAAATACTACTACTAATTAATATCAAGAATAAGATAATCAAATTCAATATTTTAGAAGTTTATGGAACAACGAAAGCAAAATAATAATAAAAATGTGACCAAGGATGTGAAAGTGTTAAGGATCCGGGTATCCGTTGTGGGTGAGTTACTTGCATTCAATCACAAAGGGTCTCAATTTTACTCATGTAGAATCGCAAAACTAGCTACTCATACATGGAAGATATTTCGTTAAAGAATCGTTGAAAAGAATTATCAAAACAATTGTTTGTTCTCACCTTAAAGTAGAATTTTTAAGCACTAATCATACATGGCATGAAGAGTCAAGGAATATTCATAAATCAATTATCGCTAAGGTTCAATGAGTTCTTCTACTAATCTAACTATGGATCATACGTGGCATGAACATGAAAAATATAGCTAAAAGATAAAACATTGATAGAGACAAAACATTAGCATTAAGTTCAATAATAGAAAACCCTTATTCAAAAACACAAAATAAATCATCCTACAACTTCATCCTTTCACCCTAACATGGATCTAGCTCGTCATGGCTTTCTCAAAAGCCATAAACAAATTAAAATCAAAACGACAAGCTTTTCGAAAAATCCTATTCTTATTCTACTGTGGCCGTGCGCACCTTCTCCCTCTAACTCAATATTTGATCATTTACATAGTCTCCAAAGGAATGTAATTTCCTTATTCAATTTCTACACCACGTCATCACCAATCGAGATATGCCACACGTCAATGATAAATAACATCACCCAATGAGGTTTCGCCACGTCCTCTCTTCACAAGCATCAACTTTCTACTCCCCGACCGTCCCAAGTCTCGGTCACAGCAGCTATCTAAGCACTTGCCATCGTGGATAATAGAACACGGCCTCCATTTGAATTCAACCAAAACCCCGGAATCCATTATGCGCGGCTTCGGTTAAAGCACCAATTGCTTCTTCTTTATCACGAGTCTCACTTAGCCCCTTGTTTCCAACAACAACGTTCATGCTTCACGGTCCCGAGAATTCCCATTGAGACCCATAGTACACAAATGAAATCACCATCGCTTTCCATTCTTCCTTGTTTTTTCGCCATGAGCATCATCTCTATCGAACCGCAATCAGGTTCCATACATGCACCACTCCTTAGCACAGCTTCATCTTCTCACCGTTCAACTTCTTGCCAAATTCAGGCGACAATAAAGCTGCACCCACCACTGCTCGCAAGCCCTCGATACATCTTAAGTATTTGTTTGCTACCAATTTGCCCCGTATCCGAGGATACAATACCTCAACCATTTTCTCGGTCCTCCACGTTCTACTCCTTCCTTATTCTCTTTTCATCTTCTCGGCGTCTTCCTCTCACCGGGTTGCATAGGCTCAACCAAATTCTTTTTCTTCCATGTCCGAGATATCTCATCGACTTAGACACCATATCAGTTCAATCCAGTAACCCCTGTACCATCTTCTCCTTTTTGCTCTCGATCAATCACCAACCGCACAAAGACAAAAACCCATCTAAACATCACCGCAAATGCAAGATTCTCATTTGTCTTTGAACCAAACACTAAAACTCCACGACTCCATACATCTCATTGTGTCGCTGCCATCTCAATTCGAGTATCAGCAGTTCGATACCACCATATACATCTCCTCTTTCTTTGTACTTCAGTTTTCATTCCTAACGAAACCCAAACTCGAACATAAACTCGCACCACCAGCTCTTTGTAATCATCTCTCGGCTGATTCAAAGCTTCAGTACATCTCCTTATGTTTGAGTACCAACTCTCCATGCAGCCATCGCTAACTTGAACTTCACTGCACAGCCCCAAATTTTATGAACTGCCAGTTCATTCTCACAACAAACCAGCACTACATATCTTCAATCTAGCCAATATACCACATTACAGCATCGAGCCACCACCGTTCACGACTGTAGATCCATCCAAAGCCACCTACTCCCAAGCTCGGACCAGATGATAATCCCATATACCACAGACCCATCTTCATTCGCATCTGCTTGGAACGAGACAGAGAGCGCGAACTGTTGTTCAGGGTTTCTTTTCTTCTGTTTTGAATGATGTGTTAACATTCCACTAATGTGGCTCTTTCAACTCCAAGTGGGCCTGACTCATTTAAAGTAGCAAAGAAAACTCTTTGCTTTACTTATAATTTTCGGCCATAAGATGAAGTAATAAGCAGGTGGCAATGATACATTAACTCGGAAGCGGGCACCATCGGGGACCCATTTGGGTGATTTTTGCGGTAAGCATCGTTAGCTACTCGCTTAGCCTTTTATTCTCCGGAAGATCCAATTCACTTGTACTTTCTACAGAAGCAATAAAATGGTGTTATTAGCCAAAATATCGAGTCCTAGTTAATATAAATATGGGTATAAAATGTAGCACATACGTGCTTATCACACTGCTCAAGAATCTGCTAGTAATACTGATGGATTTACTTTTAGCCTTCTTGGAAAAATTATCTTCAACAAGCCTCTAGATCATGAAGAGGTAAAAAAAGAAATCAATGATCGATGGAGAAGTTACAGAAGGTACGAAATCATCACAAAAGGAACAAACCTTTTCCTTTTCAGATTTCAGAGGGAAGAAGCATATAATGGAATCTGCTTACAAACTTGGGATATTATGGGTCACCTATTGTTGATGGTGGTTTTTAGTTCAGGACTAAAATTGTAAAACCATGTATTTAATGCGCCATCATTCTGTAAAGAAACTGAGCCATTTAAAAGTGATGAGTGCCCATGCCTCTTTACTTACATATGTATTGAGCCATTCAGTATATTTATGAAATTTATCCAGAATGGTGCGTGTAGCAACAATCCCAAATATTCTGTAAATTTTATCTTCCACCTGCATTTAATGCATGGCATGTCAAGTACTCATTCTATGCCTTGCTCCCCAGCCGAAATCTTGATGTTGACATGACAAGACAATTAATGTTCGCTCACAGCAGAGTAGCATGAATTTCCCGAAGTGTCAGGATTAAGATATGCATGATAGTTCTCAATCAGAGACACACAAAGTTATGTTGTCCTCTGAAACATAATTAGGGATTTTGCATGAACGCACAAAATTCACCAGAAATTGATTGATTCTGTGTCAACCCACAAAATTCAATTTTTTTAACCTAATTTTACTAATTTACAAAAATTAGGTATTTTTTGCGGCATGCGCAATATCTCGAACCCTATTGGTCGAGACCGAACCTAGGTAAGCTAGGGAATTAATCCGCCATGGACTAGTAGGAGCAAAATCCTACCAAAAGTAGAAAACAAGAAGTAAAGGAGAAACTGCGGCAAATAAAACCAGCAGCAAAAGGAAGCGCGGCCACACCACTTGGACGAACGGTTTTCCCTAGCAGGCACTGCCCGTGGCTGGCCGGCCACGCCCCATGTTATTGCTTGTTAGCCCCTCTTTCCCTACCGACCAATCAGATCACTCCAAAAGCGCCACACACACTTTTAAATAAAGTTGCAAGTTGGTTGGTCGATGCACCTAATTCCTTAAGGAATCTAATATAGGCTGCCCATGTCAGTCTTACAACGATCACGGCCGTACATTTTGGCCGGTCGATTTATCAAGTCTAGCCACCTCCTAACATGGTCTGGCAAGCACCATCAGGCACACCAGTGGGCTCACTAATACTTATGCCAATCGGAATCCTTCCCACTCGCAAGCGGAGCCACCAAACGATTACCCAAAGTGGGTTGGCCGCGTGAGTTACAAAACCATAATTTACGCTATCCGCAGTATATTGCTGCCGCAAAACGATCTTGGCCGCTCAACTGTTAGCCCCAAAGTGCGGATACGTTCACCAACGACCGACTAATGTGCTGGCTGATCGAATAGCTCCCAACACGCGGCTAACACCAAAAAACGTTAGCCCCAAAGTAGGTTGGCCACACGGATATTAAACCCTAAATTGAATTAATGGTAGTATGTAACTGCCGCAAATCATCTCGGTCGTCAACTTCACAGCCAGAATCAACCGACCTAGATATAATTTTAGGGGGCCAATGAGATGTCGCCGTGATCACCGGCCACCCTCTTCCATAAGGAACAATCGTCAAGCTGCGGCCTGCCTATATCGCTCCTAAACGATCGCCCAAAAATGGCTAGTCGCGCTACCAATGGGAATTTTAAATAAATTCGGCATTGACCGTTAAATGCCGCAAATCATCTTGTCGTCCAACTTCGCTAGCCAAGATTGACCAGCCTAGATCAAATCTTAGGCGACCAATAAGATGTCGCCGTGGTCGCCAACCGTCACTCTCCTATAAGGACCGATCGGCCTATCTTTGGAGCGCATGAACGGCTCCCAGCAGTTTCTCGAAAATGGTCGGTCATGCTCCTTTAAGATATTAGGATCCGCGAATAATTTAAAGCATCTTTATACAACGATGAACATCAATTAGTTTGAGTTACTTTCTTAAAAGCGATGAATTATATGCATCGATCGACTACAAACGATGTTTTATAAATATCGATTTCACAAATAATTTAATTATTTGACCTAAGAAGCATTACGTGTTATTTCTTGCGGCAAGCCTTACGGACGGCTTGCAATACATGACCACTCGCCGCCTAGCTTGCGCGTGATTGGTCAAAATAACTAGGTCATGTTCATCGGTATTGATGCGGTGGTTTACAGAGTGCGGCGTGCAGCACGCTCGTTATGAGAAAGTGTCACGGATAGTTAGTGGTGTTAGAGCACTGCTCGGTCGAACTCGCATGCGTCGCTATTTCAAGCATGTTTGTCAATGTTAGTGATCAAAACTATAAGTCTTGATTTCTAGTCTACTTATATCTAAATCTCGGACTAGGATAGAAAGTGTAGTTGAGCTCTAGACTCCATGGCGATCATCATACAAAGACGAAGAACTACTAAAGGAACTGGTGGAACTTCATCAACTAAAAGGTATGTGGAGACTTGAACTTATCTATCACTCAAAAGTCTATCTACTCTATCTCTTATCTTGAGACAAAAGTCGTATTGCTATATAGACTTTGATTATACACATTTGCTAATTCGAGCCGAGTTTATCTCGCTTATCTATTTCTCGAAATATGTGTTGGTAAGCTTTCGCTTTGGCCAAGTTCATCTTTACTAGTGACGAAAGTCATATAAAGTTTCAATTACTTGAAAATTGCTTTGACGAGAAATGGTTTGTGAACAACACTATATAACGTCCTCTAAGAATATTTCAATGATTGAAATGAGAGTTTAGAATATATAACCATAGTTGGATATAAACATTGTGTGATAACTCATACGTGTGTAAGTCCTTATTCCTTGAACCAAAATATGCGTACTTTGCTGCTCAGGAAAACCGAAACTAAAGTCCGCATACCAGTACGCGCACCATCGGAAGTTCACGTCCCATGAAAATCTTCTGGAGTTTGTGAACTGAAAACAAACTTATTTCGGGTACTTAAGTCCGCGTACCAGTATGCGTACTTAGGTTGGTTATTTTCTAAAAACGATTATTCGTGAACTTAAACTTATATAAACTAAGGAATGCATATTTGCAAACCGTGGCTATAAAGTTCATGAATCGATTCGAGTGAATCAAATCGTTTTTTGCTTCGATTGTGTCTTGTATACTTCTATAAGATCTAATCAATTGAACAACTCTCTAACTAGTTCATTTGAGTCATTTGAACTAGTTATGGTAAAGAAGAATATGGTTGATATGAAAGTGCTCATATGGCTAACCATTTGGTTAACTAATGTTGAACCAACTAAGTGTACATGTTTGGGTACGGTTACATAAACCTAAATAAACGTGCATTTCATTTGTGAGTAACAAGCTAAGTTTCGATCTAACGGTTGAAAGATATTAGCTTGAATCTAATCAAGTTTTCATCTAACGGTGAATATTGAATGCTTTGTTACCAAGGTAACTTAGATTGCAAACCCTGATTTGAAAGACTATATAAAGGAGAATTCTAGCAACTGGGAAACCTAATCCCCACACATCTTGTGTGATACTAGTTGTATAAGCTAGATTTGATTCTCCTTTAACCTTAGGTTTCTACCGAGTCCTTGTAGGTTAACGACTTGAAGACTTCTGTTTATACCCAAAATAATTTCTAGGCACGAAACACGATGAATAGATGATTTGGTGTGTATTTTGGGTTAGGAGACATTTTGAAGAACAAATAAAGAGACACAGGTTTAACGTGGTTCGGCATGGATTGCCTACGTCCACGGACGAATCCCCTTGGGGAGAAATATTTTATTGATATTTGTATTACAATGTATTTTTTTCTCTATTTGCTACCTCTCCCCAGCTCCGTTTTTTCTCCCCCTCTTTCTCTTTGCTAGCTCCCTATTTATACAGTTGAATTCCTAATTTCAATGTAAATTTAAATGACATTAACTGCTCATTCATGCCCCCTATTTAATTCTGCATGAAACTGCACATTCATGCCTCCATGATGAATTCTGCATGAAACTGCACATTTATGCCTCTATGATGGATTCTGCATGAAACTGCTCATTCATGCCTCCATGATGAATTCTGCATGAAACTGCTCATTCATGCTTCCATGATAAATTTTGCATGCCGTGCATTTGGGGTTGACATGCATAATGGCTGTGATTGTTTATGGGTGAAAATCGTTTCTTATTTTTGATAGAATTCGGTAAGTGAGTGAAACCGGTTTAAACCCTAAACAAATGTCTTGCACGTGAGCACTTTGTAGATTCGAGAGATCAATCTGTAAGAGTCGGCCTAAACCAAGAAATGGCGTTCCAGGACTTGCTTCGGTCACAAAGTGGAGAGAAGGGTTGATTTGGGGAGGAAGCAAAGAAAGGTGTTGAGACGAGAATAGTTTAGGAGGAGAGTAGTGTATCGACTTACGTCAGTGAAAGCTTAGGAAGCTTGCAAGAGATGAAAGCTTTTTGGAGAGCTTGCAAAGTTGCCTTTTCCGAGAGTGTAGTATTTTTCTCCCGACCGAGACTTGTTGTGCGGGTGGAAATAGGTAAGACCTATTTATACAAGTCGAGATTGAAACGTACCCTGGCCTCATGAAGGAAGAGAGTAAAGGGTGAAATAATGGGAGGAGGTGGTAACCGCATGGTGTTAATGGTGAAAACGTTTTTACCATTATTTCCTCATTTATTTGACCGCTTTATTCCTTTCCACGCTTTCTTAATGTGAGCGTAGTGTACGCTGCAAGCTGTGACCGCCAAACCAAAACCCTGGAAAGCATCCCCGCCTTGTGTTGATATCTCGAGTGTTGGTTGCACCTGAGTGCAAGTGGCGCTGCAGTGGCGCGTGTGGTATGTGCCATTGGCATGTGCTGGAATGCCCTTGTTGCGGGTTGTACTTCGAGCGCAAGTGGCAATGCCAGAGCTTCTAGTGGCGTGCGTGGCATGTGCGGAATGCCTTGGTGGTAGGTTACGTTGAGTGTAAGTGGCAATGCCAGAGATGCTAGTGGCGTGTGTGGCATGTGCAATGGCATGTGCGGAATGCCTTGGTGGTAGGTTGCACGGTTTGCAAGTTAGGCTACCAGCGTGTGTGTTTGGCATGTGCCAATGGCATGTGCGGAATGCCTTGGTGGTAGGTTGCACGGTTTGCAAGTTAGGCTACCGGCGTGTTTGTTTGGCATGTGCACATGCCCCATGACGCCACTAGCAGCTCTGGCATTGCCACTTGCGCTCTAAGTAAAACCCGCAACAAGGGCATTCCGCACATGCCAATGGCACATACCACACGCGCCCGCGGCGGCGCCACTTGCACTCAAGGTGCAACCAACACTCGAGATAGCAACACAACCGGGGATGCTTTCGGGGTTTTGGTTTGGCGGTCCCAGCACGGCACGTACACTACGCTCACATTAAGAAAGCGTGAAAAGGAATAAAGCGGTCAAATAAATGAGGAAATAATGGTAAAACGTTTTCACCCATTAACACCATGCGTTACCACCTCCTCCCATTATTTCACCCTTTACTCTCTTCCTTCATGAGGCCAGGGAAAATTTCAATCTCGATTTGTATAAATAGGTCTTACTATTTCCACCGAGACAACAAGTCTCGGTCAGAGAAAAATACTACACTCTCGGAAAAGGCAACTTTGCAAGCTCTCCAAAAAGCTTTCATCTCTTGCAAGCTTCCTAAGCTTTCACTTTCTCGATACAAGTCGAGACACTACTCTCCCAACTATTCCGGTCTCAACACCTTTCTTTTTGCTTCCCTCCCCAAATCAACCCTTCTCCTCCACTTGTGAAGTAAAACCGAACTGACCATTTCTTGGTTTAGGCCGGACTTGTACAGATTGATCTCTCGAATCTACAAAGTTCTCACAAGACATTTGTTTAGGGTTTAAACAGTTTCTCACTCACCTACCGAATTTACCTGAAAATCGGTAAACGATTTTCACCATAAATAATTGGCGACCACGGCGGGAGGATTGATCCATCGGGCTACAATGTAATGTCGATCTCGTTCTTCACCCAGATGTCAAGATGGTAGGGAAGGCGACTCAATCCGGCGCAACTACCCGGGCGGCCGGTTACTAGTTATAAAAACTACACAAGAAAGCGGGACTTGCCGAAGATGCTACCACTGATCAAACTCAACTACCAGACGACCGGTTACAGACTGGGCCAAAAACTACACGAGAAGCGAGGACTCGCCAAGATGCTATCAAAGATTGGGACTTGCGACGATGCTTGCAAAGCCGCCTTTACATGGAGAGGCGTGTTCACAAAACCTATGAAGTGAGTAAATTTAAGACTGCCGCAAGACATACGATCTGTTTTGGCTCTTAGTAAAACCGTCATACTTTGAGTATTGTGCCTATTGCTAAGCACACACTTTCATAAAAGCAATATTCCTTTCCCAAAACATAATCGAGTCATTTTATCAAAACCATTCATCCCAGAAATAATCCAATATCCTCAAAAGCTAACATTTATCTATCAACCCAAGAAATCCGGAAGACAAAAACCATAAACCTGGGCGCTTTGTTTGCCTTTCAAAAAAAAAAAAAAAAATTCACCTACCCTTACATACCTACTTTGCACAATAACAATTACTGTCACTATTAGCAGACGTTACTACATTAACATTTGAAGAATTATTTATGATGAAGTATTTCCACAAGTTTATGAAAGGCATACCTATGGCTACAGTTTACCAAAGACAAGAAAACAATAAAACAAATTGAAAGAGAAACGCCTGGAGTACATAAGCTGGGATATGCTTGCCCACTTTGTCACTACCGCTAACACCATGACGTGATAACAAAGATACGAGGTAAAGGGAGCCAACCCATTTCATAAGCATAACACTTTTTGAATTTGAATAAGGAAAGGATTTCTGTTTGAGCTACGTATGGGAAGAGGCAATCCGGGCCCGCAGGGGAACAAGTCCAAGCCACGCCAAGTGAAGACTGCCAAGCCAATGGTCCACACCATGCAAAATCAAACGTCCATGCCTAACCGGCGTCCACACCAAGCCAGCGCCCATTCTAAGACTATCCAGGCGCTGCAGACGCGCATGCCGGGCGCCTACCGGAGCGCCTGCACGCGCGTGGAAAGCGCTTGCCAAACGCGCTTTACTAGACACGCTTACGTGACACATATGCCGGCACACATGCCGCACGCGCATGCTAGTACAGTACCACACTCTGTGCTAATAATTTGCATCCTTCAGCGCTAACATCTTGCCCTTCAAGACCATCCTCGCTCTTCAAACGGCGCCATGGCTCCACGACCGTGATCAAAACCATGTCATCTCTGCACGATACACTTACGATCACGGAACCCAGAGACACTTCCGCCACCCCAACGGTTCTTCAAGCATGAAAGCTCCAACCGTCACCTGAGACGCTACTCCACCATCGGGGCAAGATCCCGGAAGATCCTAAGAAGCCAGGCCTCCTTTTAGCACTTCGTTGATTCGATGAAAAGACGAAAGATACTTCAGCAGACGCGTCATAGATGAAGAGGCTCGCGTTGCTCTTGAACGCCAGTAGAGGATAAGCAATCTTAATTTCGTCACACGTGAAGATCAGGAAGGACTTCTCCAAAATCGAAAGCAATGGAAATCACAACTATCCCGAGTTCACGGAGACCCTTCAGCCAGGGACCCTCATAATTGGAACTTTGCCCACAAAGTCGCGGTCCCTATGATGAAACTTGATTATGTGAGATTCTATATTTCTCCAAGGCATAGCATCAAGACATATTTGCATCTCTCAACCGCACCGCATCGGGAAAGCGGCGTTTCCCGGCCCAGGAAGCCGTTCCCAAACCCCAACCTCTCCTAGAAAGCACGATCGACATTTTCTCTTGAGGGATGTCGAGTTTGTGAAACGAGACGCGGCCTCAGGCTTCAAAATGGTAGCCGTCAAGGCTCGAGAGTTGCAAGATGTCATTTCAACGTTCTCTCCCGGTAGCTCGCATCAACGTTCTCTCGAGTAGCGGACGCATCAACGTTCTCCAGCCCGCTTCGCTTCAACGTTCGTCAATGCCACTCCTTCCCGAAAGGGTCTTACCACCTCCTCCCATTATTTCACCCTTTACTCTCTTCCTTCACGAGGCCGAGGAGTGCGTTTCAATCTCGAGCTTGTATAAATAGGTCTTACCTATTTCCACCCGATAACAAGTCTCGGTCGGGAGAAAATACTACACTCTCGGAAAAGGCAACTTTGCAAGCTCTCAAAAAGCTTTCATCTCTTGCAAACTTCCTAAGCTTTCACTTTCGATACAAGTCGAGACACTACTCTCCTATAACTATTCTCGGTCTCAACACCTTTCTTTGCTTCCCTCCCCAAATCAACCCTTCTCCTCCACTTTGTGACCGAAGCAAGTCTGGGCAGCCATTTCTTGGTTTAGGTAGGACTTATGCATTGATCTCTCGAATCTACAACTGCTCACATACGAAGCACATTTTGTTTAGGGTTTAAACCGGTTTCTCCACTCACCTACAAGATTCTTGAAATCGGCGGAAACGATTTTTACCCATAAACAACGGTATGGATGGATGATGGTTTGCAGATCGGATTGGTCTGATTGGGTAGAGACTATTTGGCGGTGCGATAGAGTCTTTTAGGGAATTGGTTAGAACAAGCACGGCAACATGAGTGGAAAACACATGGCACCATCGATAACATGGATGGAAAGCGCATGGCGACACCATCAACACGGCCTTGACATTGACTGATGGTAGATTTTGACCGTTGACCGGATGTTTACTTTGACCATGAGCGTTGACTTTGACCATTGACCGGTCATTGAATTTGTGTAATACTGGCAGGCTGGTGGGCTATTTCAGTTGACTGGTTAGCGGGCTTGGATGAGGGCCAAAAGATGATTCAAGTACCACTTTGGCCCATTATGTGGCATTTTTACTTATGGTACAAACATCGCCCCCTCTTAACCTCCAACTTGTTGGGGGTTAAGAACATTTTATTTTCCTTGATCAATGACAAAATTTTCCCTTAAGTGTGGATTATTGCTGCTAAAGTGTTTAGCAACCTTCTTTCGCTGTTCGCGGAAATCAAGACGCCCCCAAGAGTAAATTTTTGTTGTTGAAGCGAGAAGAAAACTGCTTTCGTTGATTGTGGAAATCGTAATCAAGTCGCCCCCAAGTGAGGCTATTGTGTTGAGTATGAACCATTATTGTAAGAAAAACAAACATGACTGAAGGCTGATCTGGTTTACAACGGAACCGTGATGCTGGAGTGGAGTGTTGAAAGTGAGTTGTAATTGTTGATGTAACTGAACTGCGGTAGTTGCGAGTGAAAGGGTGTGCCCCTTTAGCAGTTGAGATGGTAACAGACTTTGTGTGTTGTTGGGCCTCTAATGGTCTTGGTTGTTCTACTGGATGTGACATCGATCTTTATATGTCTTCAATAGTTATAAGAATCGGGATAGCGACAACGATGTCGACTATATCATAACGATTCTTTGGAGCGGATTCGATTATTGTAGTAAACTTGATCTACGACGACCACAAAAAAGCATCTCGCAATAATGAGTAAAACGGTAGTAACAACATTGAGCAAAACTTCTGCAGTGATTTAAGCAATCAAGTGCCGGAATCCGGAGCTCTGACATAAGTACCTTTCGGCAGGGTGTGATCGTGGATGCGGGAGCTGCAACCAGCTGAGCTGCGAGAATCACCGGCGGTGACGAGCAAAGATACACTGCGGCGGCTTCGATCAGCGTGGACTACGGGAGATGCGAACATAGATGGGCTATGACAGATTCGATCACAGGAATGCACGGCTAACGCAGCAAAAGGCGCGGCTGCGGCTGACTCGATCGGTGGAGTCGCGGGAGATCACGACATAGATGGACTGCGGTGAGCTCGATCGAGTTGGAATGCATCGAGCAACGAGCAAGGCTGCTGCTGCAGCAGTTGCGAGTCGGACTACTGCGGAGTTGCGAACATGGCTGCGTGTAGCTCGATCAGGTTGAGTTCGCAGGAGAAAGCGAGCAAGGCTGCGCTGCGGCCATTGCGATCAGTGGAGCTGCGGGAGTTGCGAACATAGGCTGAATTTGCGGCACGGCTCGATCAGTGAAATCACGGTAGCGGCGAGCAAGGCGCCTTACTGCGACTGCGGTCAGCTGGAGCTGCAGGGGTTGCGAACATAGTTGATCTGCAGCGGCTTCGATCAGTTGGACAGCGTGAGACGAGCAAGGCACCGCTCGCGGCAGTGCTGGTCGATTGGGTATGGGAGTTACGAACATAGCTGGATTGCAGCGACGAGCATAGCAAGCTGCACGGCATTGCGATCGAGATGGACTACGGGAATTGCGAACATAGCGATCGCAATGGCTTGACGTCACCAATGCAACATCGACGAGAAAAGCCCGCACTCGCAGAACGGTCTACCGACATCGGCGAAACAAGACTACACTTCAAGTTAGCCACAGCCACGGATCAGTGCAAGGGTTGCGAATATACTGGACCGCAGCAGCCTTTTATCATTGGGGCAGCTACCGCGAGCAAGACCGCAGCAAGACTGACGGGGGTTGCAAACATAGCGGCGCAAAGAACTTCGATCACCGGAATGTCGCAGAGGAGCAAGGTTATCCGAGGGACTAGACTTGGGTCGATAAACCTAGGTGTTTACAAATAAAACCATACCGCATCGCTTGCTTCAAATCGAGTGGGCTTAATTGATGAGCAAAATTGATGAGCAAACGAGTACGAGAATTGATGAGCAAGCGATCGCATCGATTGCGTCCAATCGAGTGCATTTGATTGCTTTTGAATTGGACTACAACAATTTGATTAATTAACTATGCTAGTTTAACATTCCGATTTCAATAATCGCTTCAAAATATTAGGTGTATGCCGCCCTCTTAATCCTGTAACTTTCGTTGGAGGATTAAGAAGTTTGGGTTACGAAGTTTCGATTTTCGGAAAGCTGAATTCCTCATTGCATTTAGGCACTATGTAACTCGCCCCCAAGCGTATGGAGTGTTACGCGGCTCGTCCCAAAAGAGCTATTTTAGACCATGAGGTGTTACATATCTCGCCCCCATGTGATAGTCGATCACGTTGAAGTGATATGCAACTCGCCCGAGAAGATAGTGATTGTCATGCTGCTCAATGCTCGCACAAGGGTGCCTTTGCCTTGTCGTATTTTGCTCGCGCATGAGATTTTGAAGATATCTCGCTATCCGGGGGCGAGGGGGCAATCCCACTATTCCAGATGCGCCCAGAACTGAAATGTGTGCATCTCCTCGTGAGAAGATGCTCGCCACATTGTAGGTGTCCCATTGAACAAAAGTATGCATGATTATATGAAAAGATGCGAAAATATGTAAATTGTATACGTACCATATTAAAAGTGTTATTGCGACTTCGTTTATGAAGTGATTAGGATGCCCATTGGCTATGTTGATGTTTTCAATGAAGATGACTAGTATAGTTTCCTTAGCGTCTCGTCTCACTTAGTAACTAGATTTTTATGGGATTTGGAATGCACAGTTGAATCAAAAGCTAGTTGAAGACTTGATTGCTGCAGGCTTAATCGTATTCAAGTTGCGGTCACCAGACCTGCTATATGATTATACATAAAAGCGGGATCAACGATTTGTGAGAAAAATCTGATCAAAAGCGATTTTGGGGAAAATCAGACTACAACGATTTGACCAGGCGATCATAGGAATTAAAAAAGGATTTGCGTGATTGATCAATCAGCGGCTGATTATTCTTTGTAAGCTGGATTACATCGTTCGATCAACTAGACTGTAGTAATTATGCGAAAAGGATATGACAATTCGATCAATCGACTGCGAAGTACTTGTTGAGGACTGGACTCAGGCGGCTCGATCAATCGGATTGCAAAGTGATTTGACGGTGATTGAATGTGATGGTTAGTTTGTGTGTTGTCATTTTAAATTTCTAAAATTTCAATTTTATCCGAAAATTGAAATTTCGCCTTCACGATGTTGGGAATTGACATACGATCTCATCGGTCCGAAAATCACTCAATTTGGATGCACGAAGAAGAAGTTATCGAAGAAACAAAATTGGTCGGTTAGCGCCTTGCTCCAAACATGTTGATGACGTGATTGTACCCACAAAATATTATTCTCTAATTGTAAAATTTTACATTCATGTCGTGAGGATACTGAAATGTGATCGCAATGTGAGCCAAAGATCATCCAATTCGGACGTGAGACGAAGAAGATATCAACGAAACAAATTTTAGACCAAGCCCAGTGGGCGTATAAATCCGTCAAGCTAACGGCATGAGGCCGAAAAATCCAGGGCTATAGAATTAAGTTGTGCAGCGCTGCATTGGATCGGGGCTACGCTATTAAGTTACCTCGTGCTACACCGAAACAGAAGCATGGTTTTAAGTTGCGTAGTCTACACCATAAGAAGCTGGCGGCCGAGTCTAGCTGCGGTGGACATCTGCTAAACAGGATCGATGAGGTGGCCATCGGGTGGTGCCGCCGGCAATGGCCGCCGGGTTGCTGCCGTCGGCAACGATGCGGTCGCCGAAGAAGACGACATTTGCGAACTGCTTTGTTGTGCGTCAGGAACCTCTTCTTTGTTATCGGAGATGTGACGTTGCCAGAGAAGATGATGTTGCTGCTGACGAATGACGTCACCGCTGTCGTTCTGCTGACATCAATGACTGTTGATCTAACGACGATATGATGAACGGTTGAGATTCTCTCCCTACTGACGCCGATAAAACGAAGATGGAATATTCTTGAATATTCCCGGCGACCTCATGACGAGGCGAATATTCCTTCAAAGCCGGAATATATCCGGGCGTTAACGAATATTCTTCCGTTGGCGAGTATTGCGATGTCATTACCGGGCGGCGTCATGATGGCGTCATTGGCGAAGTATTCCACCAGGCGGCGTGGCTCATTCCTATTGGTTCAAGCCCGATAGCGTGGCATTCGACAGGACCATGTCGGCGACGTGGCGGCGCTAACTGTCCGAGCCGATGGCGTGGCATCTTGTTGGACCAGTGCGGCGTGGCGGCGATAACGAGGGTCGGCCCCGATGACGTGGCTAGGCGGCTGGACCATGTCTTTGAGGTGGCGGCGCTAATCAGCCGGGCGATGACGTGGCATGCGGTTGAGACCATGTGTTGGCGTGGCCAGCTTAAACGGTTGAGCGTGGCGTGGCATGCCGGCTTGACCAAAGCTGTTGACGTGGCAGTCAACAACTGGACAAAATGCTGACGTAACACGCTGACAAGGCATCACCTGCTTATGTGGCACCTTGCTGAAGTTTGATGTAACTTAGAGCATCGAAGTTTGATGTACCACGGAGCATCAACGGTTGATATACGCAGCGCATCGAGGTTTGATGTAATAAGAAGCATCGAACTTTTCCTGAGAATTGAAATTTGATGTAGCAAAGATCATCGAAATTTGATGTACCATAGAACATCAACGGTTTGTATACGGAGCACATTGAAGATTGATGTAACACGAAGCATCGAACTTTTCCTGAGAACTGACGTGGGTGAATGAGACCCTGAAGTGGGTGACGGAAAATGCTAACGTGGGTGAAGGAGGCCCTGAAGTGGGTGAACAGATCTGACCGTCGATGCTCATGCCAGGTTAGGCCCGAGCCTTGGCGGATTTGGGGTGGCCGCGGCTTTTTTTCGATTTTTTTTTAATTTGAAACGTTCGCTGGCGCTTTCTCCGAAATGTGGTCTTTTCCTTCGGACCTTTTGTGACAAGTTTTCAAAGCTGTTGCCTTTTCTATCAACGGCTTCTTATAAGCTTGGTTCTATGGTATCATCTTTTCTGCGAGCCTCTTGCGACAATCTTTTTGAACTGTCATCTTTTCTCCGAACCTCTTGTAACAATTTTTCTTGTGACCTTTTATGGAGCCTTTCCCTAGGGCTTGTTTCTCAGTACAAGTAGCTAATGGAAGCAATTAGAGATAGGTAGGTTGACAATCGTTAATCATGATGGAAGTGATGGTGACGATCTCCGAGCTCGGACATGCTACCGCTTCCCTATCTGGGATGCAATTTCTTTGAAATATGGAGTTGTCATTGTTGCGGATCGAACATCCTACAACAACTTTGATGGTGTTTTCACTCCATCTTTTGCCACGGACCGAACGTCATGGCAACAATTTTATCAAAATTTGTAGTGATGCAGTTTCTGTGGTTTCAGAAGGTAGTTGCTTTAGAAAATCTCGAACTGCGAATCTGAACTACAGCAATTGCGACCAACTGGACTACGATGAATTGTGATTATCCGGTATGCACGTTTGCGATCAATTTGAAGCTTGCAGATTTTGCGATCGGCGATTACGATCAACTAGGATCTGCTGACGGTAATTTTTGACGACGTCCAAACTGCTTTTTGACGGACACGATTTTGAAGCTTTAGAACAAATTTTCTCAACGGGTAAACACGATTCTTTTTCTCGTACTCCCCTTAGTCGGCGCCAATGTTTGTACCCAAAATAAATTCTAGGCACGAAACACGATGAATAGGTGATTTGGTGTGTATTTTGGGTTAGGAGGCATTTTGAAGAACAAATAAAGAGACACAGGTTTAACGTGGTTCGGCATGGTTTGCCTACGTCGACGGACGAATCCCCTTGGGGAGAAATATTTTTATTGATATTTGTATTACAATGTATTTTTTTCTCTATTTGCTACCTCTCTCCAGCTCCGTTTTTTCTCCCCCTCTTTCTCTTTGCTAGCTCCCTATTTATACAGTTGAATTCCTAATTTCAATATAAATTTAAATGGCATTAACTGCTCATTCATGCCTCCCTATTTAATTCTGCATGAAACTGCACATTCATGCATCCATGATGAATTCTGCATGAAATTGCACATTCATGCCTCCATGATGAATTCTGCATGAAACTGCTCATTCATGTCTCCACGATAAATTTTGCATGCCCGTAGAATGGATTGATGGTTGACAGGCATAATGGTGATGTATGGATGGATCTTTGTTGCAGACTGGATTGGTCAGCAGGTAGAGACTATCTCAGCAAATGCGATATAGTACCATTTGGGAATTGGTTACAAAGCACCATCGGCAACATGGATGGAAAGCGCATGGCAGCACCATCGGCAACACGGCCTTGACATTGACTGATGGTAGATTTTGACCGTTGACCGGATGTTGACTTTGACCATTGACCGAGCGTTAACTTTGACCATTGACTGATCATTGGATTTCTGTAATACTGGGCAGGCTGGTGGGCTATTTCAGTTGATTGGTTAGCGGGCTTGGATGAGGCCAAAAGATGATTCAAGTACCACTTTGGCCCATTATGTGGCATTTTTACTTATGGTACAAACAACTTCATTGGGATTGTGAATCCAGACCCAACTATTTTCTTTGTAGTTGCGTGATATGATCTTGTTGTTTCTATCGTACTAAGTACAATCGTAAGATTGGATTAAGATTGATTTCTCAGATAAGCAAGATTAAAAGAAGTCACAAACATCTTCGTCTCATCGTTTGTGATTCCGCAATATCTTCTTTCGCTAGTCGATTAAGATTATTGTGAGGTGATTGATAATTCTAGGCTGTTCTTCGGGAATATAAGTCCAGGTTATCAATTGGTTCCTATTCACCTTGATTTATCAAAAGACGGAACAAAAACTCGTAGGTATTTACGTGGGTGTGATTTATCTATTTAGTAGACTTTTCGTGTAATACAAATTTGTTTATTAAAGTCTTAGACTTTGGTTCGTAGCAACTTCTTAGTTGTGGGTGAGATCGATTAAGGGAATCAAGTGTGTGGTATCCTGCCGGGATCGGATACGTAAGGAGCGCTTTTTGTACCTTGGATCAGTGTGAGATTGATTTGGGTTCAACTACGAGTCCAGGATAGAAGTTAGTTTGTAGTAGGCTAGTATGCATGTAGCGGATTAATACGGTGTGTGTTCAACTGGACTAGGTCCGGGGTTTTTACGCATTTGCGGTTTCTCGTTAACAAAACTTCGGTATACGTATTTATTTCTTTTCCGCATTATATTTTGTTATATAATTAAAATATCACAGGTTGTGCGTTGAATCGATCAATTTGGAAATCCAACCTTTGGTTGTTGATTGAAATTGATTGATCCTAGAACATTGGTCTTTGGTCTTATTCAAGTGATTTCTCTTGTATTCAATTAGACTCGCAAATTTTTATTTGCTTGAGTAAGTATTGAATCGAGAAAGTGAGATATAATTCTTTGATATACTTTTATTAAGATTGAGTCTGACTGTCTAGTTGATTCTCTTAAAAGTATATTGGAGTTAGTCCATACAGATTGCTAAGAGAAATATTGGGCGTGGATGTTAGACCCCCGCTTTTTCAATTGGTATCAGAGCAGACAAATGATAGGGGTTATAAACACCTTAATTATTATCTATTATTTATGCTTTCTTTGCGAGTTTTCTTGTAAAATATGTATCTTATGTTTACTTTTGAGTAATTAGGTACAATGGAGTCATTATGGGCAAAAGAAGGAGAAACCATCTATCACGGAGCGTAAAGGGCACAAAGATCGATTCTGGCGGGTGAGACTTGGAGTCGGCTAAGAATATGCGCAGCAAGGAATTGAATAGGCAGTCGGTTCCGCGAAACTAACAAGCCAAGTATCACTGTGGTGGCCCCTAATCTGCTGGGTGCCTATAACAATTCTTACCATTACATATGCCTAAAAACAAGAAGAAATGTATTTTCTCTTTATCATTACAGAAATTCAGAGAGATACACAGAAGAAAAGAATGAAGAGAAAATGATGTTGTTGGATCGAATGAGGATTTTGTGGTGTGGTGCGTAAAGAAGATGGATCAGGTGAATCCGAGCAGTGTTAAGAGCTTCACAGAGTTGGGAGAAGAAAAATGAAACCGAGAAGGAAAAGGAGAAGGGGTTGAAGGCACATTCTTTGTTAAACAAATGAAAAAAGAATTTGAATCGAATTCGGAAGAGGGGTGTATGTTTGGAATTTGTAGATGATGGAGTTGCCATAGATTTGAGATGTGATTTTAGGATTAATCTTGAAACAGAAGAAAGAAAGAATAAATCAAAATTAGGGTTGACGGATGTTTCAATGGGGTTTCTTGCTCAAATCGGGTGATGGGTTTATCGAGGCGAGTTGGTGATGAATAAGAAGATGGGTTGGTCTCGATTTGAGAAGAAGAGAAGAAATGGGAATGGTGTCACGGATGAACCGGGGTATGAAAAGAATGGGTTGGCTGAGATCGATCAAGTTGTTAATGATGAAATTGATGAGAAGAAGAAGTAGAGAAGCTCAACTGAATCTGAAATGTTCAAGAAGTTCTGTGAAATAGTTGTTAGGGTTTAAAGCTTGAATCTGAGATAATGAATGTTGTGTTGGTGGTTGAATTGAATTATTGCGGGGGAAGTGATAGTGCAATTAGGTAGTGATGCAATTGGTATATTTGAGTGTAAAGCTGCAGGTTCTCAATAGATGAATGTTAGGTTGATATGAAATTACATGTAGCTTAATTTGTTCTTTGCCATGGTTATAATGACTAAGGTGGTTTAGATGAGAATGAGAAGGCACAACAAAGAGGCTAATGCGAGAAGACTTGGATTGCGGTCATTTGGTAGTCTTGAAGGTTATTGCAAGTCTCCGCTTGCCAGGGAAATGGTGGTGTTGATATTGTAGGTTAATTGAAGACATGAAAGAACTTGGGCCTTTGAATGAGCTGCTGTTATTGGAGTTGATGTTGTGCACTGGTATGGCTGAGCAAGAAGAAGTGACTGAGAGTTTAAATAGGGAGATAATGGAATTTGTGTTGCTGTTGAGCTCAAGATGAGCTGGTGGTTGAACTAGTCAGATGGGAGTTGCAGGATTGAACTTAATGGAGATGTTGCGGGTGAACTAGGAATGTTCTGCGGCTAAGAGTCGGAACCGAGTGTTGTTTTGTGATGGTTGTTCTTTGTGTTGCTCCAAGATTGAATCGATAGAAAGTGCGAGGAAATGGTATGAACTACAGGTGGTGTTTACAACAGATGTTTGCGGGGTTGATCCTGGAGCTGATTGCAGCATGGCTGGTGTTGAGATAAATGGTATAAGATGGTGTTTGTGGGTTGGCAGTGTAATTATGCTAGTGCAGGAAATGGGTTGCGCAGGCATGGATGAAAAGCTACAGTTCTGGTGGTTCTGTTTGGATTTTGAATACAAGCTGAGAAGGTTATGGGATGCTTAGATGGATTGAATGAACTGAAGCAAGAAATGCTGAATCAATGCAGAATTAAAGCTAAGTCAGAATGTTGGTAGTGGTGAGCTGAAACAAAGTTTAAGATGTATGCTTGGAGGCACAGCTGATGGAGATTGCAAGAGAAGCTACAGTTGAGAGATATTGCACCACAGGCGCAAGATGGCGCGGCGAGGCTTAGGCTGCAATGGCTCATGCCAAGCCCAGTCAGGACTAGTTAGAATCGACTCCATATGACTGGTCGACTCGAGTTAACTCGGCCGAATAGACCTTGACCAGAGTTGACCCAGTTGGATCGGGTGATTTGGTTTAACTTTGCCGGTCACCGAGCTATTTTCCGGTGACTCTTAGGCCAATTTAAGCCATAATACCAGTTTTCCGGCGACAATTTTTGGGCATATTTTCTACATGGGTTTTTCTCACATATGGGCTTGGTGGACTTCTATCTATTGGACCTTTGAGACTTGACCTAATTTTGGAAAGCAAAGGGATATAAAGAAAGACTTTTACAACTTGGAAAGAACGTTTTATTCCGGGGAAGCTAAGGAGAGAGACGCTTTTGTTTACGCTACTAGGGTTTGCTTTTGTTCATCTTCTTCTTTATTCAATTCATATTTTTGTGATGAACTCCATAGCTATGAGTAGCTAAGTTAATATTATTGGTTAAGGATGTAGTCCTATTTCTAAAACTTGTGCTTGAGTTATGTATTAGTTTTCTCTCTTGATTATCGTTTAAATCTCTCATTATTTTTAATAATCACATGATTGATGTATTGTGATAGGACTGAGATGTTTGGTTAGTTAAGTGGCCAATTAATTGAACTTGCATCATTGTCCATAGCTATTTTAGGGTTTTTCATCGAGCGATAACCATGAATACAAGTAGCATGATATATTTACGGTTTGTAGTGATACACTCTCGTAATCATATGTAGAGTTTGACCATTGTCCGAATTGTTATACGCAATGTATGACAATTGCATTGATTAGCCTATTTCTGAAACTTAATGCTCCTAGGAATTGAACTTAATTAGCGCAAGGCGTTAGGTTATTCTTTAGGTAGAATTCACATACGCAGCTCTAACGTGTGTGTTGATGAACTTAGGAAATTAATAGATTATCTTGCTCTCTTGATTCTCAAGGCTTTTGATAATAAAAGAGATTAAATTGTAATTCTAAGCATATATGCAAGCACATGTCTAAGATTGAAGATGAATTCCTTGACCAATATCTTTCTCTATTGATTACTTTCTCCAATTTACTTTGCTTTTGATTTACTTTTATTGCTTACATAAAATCAGAAATCCCCCAAGTGGTTACTTTAGGAAATTGATTACATAATAACTACAATTGCCTCTCTGTGGAAATGAACTCTTTCTTATCATATACTTTAGGAAAGTGAAATTATTTTTGACGCATACGAAAGCGATCACAAACACGTTTAAAGACCTTACAAGTCTGTGTTTGTAGCGATCTGACTCTATGGACAAGAGTATTATCTCTGATAAAAGCATCACCAGAAACAAAAGTTCTGTCTCGACTATATCTATTAAAGAGAAAGATTCGTCAATCTCAAATATAGACGAACGTAGTGTTCTAATGAGTCAGACAGACACTGACATGTGTTATTCCTATTACCATTCAAAAGAGTCTATCTCTATTAATGAAAGGGAAACAATGAAAAGAAATTGAACTGACTCTAAATATTGTTAGAATCCAAGCTGATAGATTTAATCGGTTGAAAAAACATGTTTATGTTCTTCTTGGTGTAGTAAGAGACTGTAATTTCAAAGAAAATACTGAAGATCATTCTTCACTTATGTTTCTAGAGGTAAGCCTCAAAAAGGATGCTTTGGAAATTGAACATCGCTTGAGTAAACTCCCTATTCAAGGATGCTCTAATCAGTCTAATATACCATGTACTTCTACCGCAACTGAAGAAGTTCCTGGCACAGAAGTAAAACCAGAATCCCTTCCTATCACAAAAGATGTGTTAGTCACATCCTCTAATCAAGGATGTTCCACATCACATGGAAGGAAGAAATCTCCAAACGAGGTTGTTAAGACTGCACTATCTAATCACTCTTGTGATCAGAAAGTATGTCTCTTTTGCGAGGCAAAAGGTTCTGTTAAACAAAGGAAACTCTAGGTTGAATAAAAATTCCTTTGTTCAACTTGACACACCTTAGACTTAATTCTCAAAGGTGTAACTGACATTCGTATGTCTAAACCAATTGGTTTTCGTACTTACCCTGTATATGCTACCATGAAGGTCAGTTCAATGAGTTCCTCGAACGTTCAGAAGCAAAACAGACGTCTTAAAAAAATCGTCTAGAGAAAGATCAAGTTCTTTCTTCTGTTAAAAGAGGAGAAAACATTACCTTTGATGTGAACAAAATTCCAGGAGAAAGGAGCAAAAATGATGATATGAGAGATAACCTGAAGGAGATAATTAAAGGTTATAAAGAAATTGTCAACAAGTTGTCAACCTCCTCAAGTCAAAGCTCTTCTGGTAAGAACTCAAACTATGAGTCATATTTTGATGTGATAAATTTTATGACAACTTTTCACATCATAATGGTTTTCCTCCAAAGTCTCGAAGTAAGAAGGATAACCGAAAACAATATTCATTTAATGAGCTAAAGGCTCATACTTGTGTTAATTAATCACAAGGTTGAAATCTCACTTACAAAAATCCTAGTTGAGTGATAATTGGTTAGGTATACTTATTAGCAAAGTGTATCTGATTATCTAGCTAATCTCTTATCGTTCTTAGATGGATTGTAAGTTAACACTTTTACATGAGTATTTTCTGGTTGTTCTTTCTTTGTTTATTGGTTTTACTTTTGCCCTATGCTTTCAATCTTAGTTTTTGAAGAGCTAAGATGCATTGACTTTTTCAAGCAACAAAGTGTTGTGTAAACTATCTTACTTTTGCCCTATTAGTTAAAGTATTGATCTTCCTTGATCCATATATTTATGTATATATTGTGCGGCTCCGTAAGTTCTCTTATGTTGAGCATTTCCGATTAAATTAATCATGGGTTTTCTTGTGGTTAATTTGGTTGAGTATTTTTGGATTCAAATTCATATTCGTATGTGATTTGTTGTGTCCAAAGAAATCCTTCTTTTCTTGTGAAAGTAAGGTCGCTCTTGTTGTTCTTTCGGGAATGACATTTTATGGGGAGAGTTCTTAATTGAACTTGTGCTTAATAGCCAAATCTTGTGGGGAGTGCGGCTAAGGAATATTATAGGATTTATCTTGTATCTTTATTAACTTCTTGATGAAAGCATTTAGCTTCGGCTATATGATTGCATATAAAAAGTTAATATGTGCTTGCTTTTGGTCATGAAATATCTCTATGGAAATTTCATTAGGATCCCACTAGTTTCCGTACCTTTGCCAATTTTATTGACAAAAAGGTGGAGAATTAATGTGTAGTTCACACTACAAATACATATGGTTTTTGGATCATTATATAAGGGGGAGTGGTTTCCATGTGAGATGGAGTATTGACTAAGGGGGAGTGATACATATCACAATAGTATTGTTGTCGAAGTTGTGATACAATTGAACTTTGATACTGTGTAATAATACTATGACATTGTGTAACAATGATTGAGAACTCTCGTTTTCTCATTGTTATAGCTACGGATTTTCAACAACGATGATATTAAACTTACAACCTTTGGAATCATTGGAGTACGTGGAAATGACGAAGATTTCGAGTAATGTTGAAGAACCAAGGAGATCGGGCATGTGGAAGAAAAGCTACAAAAGTTTATATTTATTTTTGTATTCCATATGTATTGATAGTTTTGTCACTAAAATTGACAAAGGGGGAGATTGTTAGAGAACTGCTCGGTCGAACTCGCATGTGTTGCTATCTCAAGCATGTTTGTCAATGTTAGTGATCAAAACTATAAGTCTTGATTTCTAGTCTACTTATAGCTAAGTCTCGGACTAGGATAGAAAGTGTAGTTGAGCTCTAGACTCCATGGAGATCACCATACAAAGACGAAGAACTACTCAAGGAACTGGTGGAACTTCATCGACTAAAAGGTATGTGGAGACTTGAACTTATCTATCACTCAAAACTCTATCCACTTTATCTCCTATCTTGAGACAAAAGTTGTATTGCTATATATACTTCGATTATACACATTTGCTATTTCGAGTCGAGTTTAACTCGCTTATCTATTTCTCGAAATATGTGTTGGTAAGCTTTCGGTTTGTCCAAGTTCATCTTTACTAGTGACGAAAGTCATATTAAGTTTCAATTACTTGAAAATTGCTTTGACGAGAAATGGTTTGTGAACAACAACTATATAATATCCTCTAAGAATGTTTCAATGATTTAAATGAGAGTTTAGAATATATAACCATAGTTGGATATAAACATTACAGTGATAACTCATACGTGTGTAAGTCCTTATTCCTTGAACCAAAGTATGCGTACTTTCTTGCTCAGAAAACCGGAACTAAAGTCCGCGCACCATTGGAAGTTCACGTCCGTGAAAATCTCTGGAGTTTGTGAACCGAAAACAAACTTATTAGGGTACTTAAGTCCGCGTACCAGTATGCGTACTTAAGTTGGTTATTTTCTAAAAATGATTATTCGTGAACTTAAACTTATATAAACTAAGGAATGCATATTTGCAAACCGTGGCTATAAAGTTCATGAATCGATTTGAGTAAATCAAATCTTTTTGCTTCAATTGTATCTTGTATACTTCAATAAGATCTAAGCAATTGAACAACTCTCTAACTAGTTCATTTGAGTCATTTAAACTAGTTATGGTAAAGAAGAATATGGTTGACATGAAAGTGCTCATATGGCTAACCATTTGGTTAACTACTGTTGAACCAACTAAGTGTACATGTTTGGGTACGGTTACACAAACCTAAATAAACGTGCATTTCACTTGTATGTAACAAGCTAAGTTTCGATCGAAGGGTTGAAAGATATTAGCTTGAATCTAATCAGGTTTTCATCTAACGGTGAATATTGAATGCTTTGTTACCAAGGTAACTTAGATTGCAAACCCGATTTGAAAGACTATATAAAGGAGAACTCTAGCAAGCTGGGAAACCTAATCCCTCACACCTCTGTGTGATACTAGTTGTATAAGCTAGAGTCGATTCTTTTTTTAACCTTAGGTTTCTACCGAGACCACCGTAGGTTAACGACTTGAAGACTTCATTGGGATTGTGAATCCGGACCCAATTATTTTCTTTGTAGTTGCGTGATCTGATCTTGTTGTTTCTATCGTACTAATTACAATCGTAAGATTGGCTTGAGATTGATTTCTCGATAGGAAAGATTAAAAGAATTCACAAACATCTTTGTCTCATCGTTTGTGATTCCGCAATATCTTCTTTTACTAGTCGATTAAGATTATTGTGAGGTGATTGATAATTCTAGGTTGTTCTTCGGGAATATAAGTCAGGGTTATCAATTGGTTCTGTTTACCTTGATTTATCAAAATACGGAACAAAAACTCGTAGATATTTTTGTGGGAGACAGATTTATCTATTACCGTAGACTTTTACGTGTGATACTGATTTGTTTATTAAAGTTTTCGACTTTTGGGTCGTAGCAACTCTTAGTTGTGGGTGAGATCAGCTAAGGGAATCAAGTGCATAGTATCTGCTAGGATCAAAGATGTAAGGAGCGCAACTTGTACCTTGGATCAGTGTGAGATTGATTTGGGTTCAACTACAGTCCAGGATCGAAGTTAGTTTATAGTAGGCTAGTGTACGTAGCGTCTTAATACAATGTGTGTTCAATCTGGACTAGGTCTCGGGGTTTTTATGCATTTGCGGTTTCCTCTTTAACAAAACTTCTGGTGTATGTGTTATTTTTTTTCCGCATTATATTTTGTTATATAATTGAAATATCACAGGTTGTGCGTTGAATCGATCAATTGGGAAATCCAACCTTTGGTTGTTGATTGAAATTGATTGATCCTTGAACATTGGTCTTTGGTACCGTTCAAGTGATTTCTCTTGTATTCAATTAGACTCACAGATTTCTATTTGCTTGAGTAAGTATTGAATCGAGAAAGTGAGATATAACTCTTTGATATACTTTTATTAAGATTGGAGTGCATTTGTCTAGTTGATTCTCTTAAAAGTATATTGGAGTTAGTCTATACAGATTGCTAAGCGAAATATTGGGTGTGGTTGTTAGACCCCCGCTTTTTCAAGTGGCAGCATAGAAGTAGTGGGTGTTCACCAACCCGTCTTTCCTCATTGAAAGACGTGGTTTTCAACATTTTCACACGATCCCACTTCTCCATCACTCAAGTACTCCCACTTCCTATGAGATCAGGGTGCGTTCAACTATGACTTATATAAATAGGTTTTCAACCTATTTCAACCAGGAACGATTATCAACACAAGTATCCAGAAAAACACCAAGAACTGATAGCTTACATCTCGTAAGCAAGTTCCACATTCTGATACAAGTCATAAAACAACAACACCTTCAGAGTTAACCATTCTGATCTCAACACCTTCTTCGCTTCCCTCCCTAAGATCAACCCTTCTACTTCATTTTGTGACCGAAGCAAGACTGGAACGGCCATTTCTTGGTTTAGGCCAGGATTGTACAGATTTATCTCTCGAATCTAAAGTACTCTCGTGCAGTGCATTTGTTTAGGGTTTAGATTCGTTTCTCGGTGGCACACCCAACTTTACCATTTCCAGCAGAATCAGTTTTTACCCCAAAACACCTATTATCCCTAATTCAATATGATCCCAACATTGCTATTAGAGATCACAAGTTGGAGCACCATACTTGGACTGTTAAGCTGAGAAACCTGAGAAACATTATACTCAATGAGAGGCTAATCACTGAAATATGCAAGGATGTGGGAAAAAAGTTGAGCTGAGGGTAGAAGATGACATCCAAGAGGAAGTGTCACGAGCACTGTCTATGTTGAAGTAAAGCTCAAGAAACCACTTAGAAGAGGAGGATGGTATATTACTCCAACTGGTCAAAAGCAATGGGTTATCATTTTGAAATGCAGCCATACAAGACTTGTAAAGATTGCTGGGTTGTTGATCATGTGGACTCAATTTGTAAGAGACTTGCATAAGAACAGAAAGTAAAGGCTATGACTGAAATTGAATATCTTTGCATAGAGTCGGGCCCGAAGAGGAAAACGATTTATGGATGCCTATATAACTACTTAGGATGTTAATATAATGGAATATGGGGTGGATCCATCCGAGGGTGTAAGCAGCGCCTCTTCTTCAATCTCTACATTATCCCTTCCTCATAACAAGAAAATATAGATCTCGAATTAGAAGATGCTGAGAATAGGAAAAGCAAGGGAACCAGAGATGAAGGTACCCAGATTAATCCCACCCAGAATAATCCTTTACCTTTTAACATCAATTCCTCAAGCACCCACATCAATCCCATTTTTCAAAGTTATTGCAATGGAGTTGAAGAATCGATCGATTATGGTGATCTTCCCGCTGAAAACAGGATGAAATACCAACTCAATCCAGTAGATGATAATCGCTCAATGGCATTTGATAGCGTAATATCTGAACATAATAGAACAATTGCACAGAATCACTATGGATATGCTGCGACTTTTAATCAGGTTTTTTATCGAAACCCTAATTTCATTTTTATTTTTTATATTTTTAGTAATTACGGCCATAGTTTGCACAATAGTAGATTACATTCCTCAATTAGAAATTTTGTATATGATAATTGTTTTCCCCCTTCCAATTTAACTCAGTGCTCCTGTTACCCTGTCCAGCACCTTGATTACTTTTTCTATCTGCTCAGTTTCCCCGATTATTGTTTGAGTGTTTACTATTTGTCTAGTTTTGTAACTGATTTTAGTATTGTGTCTTGCTATAACTATAGATACTTAACGAGTTGTTTTTTCTGCTCTAGAAATCTTAAGGTTCCATAAAACTCTGGTCTGTATGCTCTTTTATCTCAAGTATGGGAATTTTATCGTGGAATTGCCAGGGGTTTGGCAACCACGATACTAAAAGCTTGATCTACGGAACCAAATTAGAAGCCAAAACCCAGATGTGATTTTTATAAATGAAACCAAGAATGACTCTACGAAAATGAGTAAATTCTTAAAGAGATTCAACTGTGCTAACAATTGGATATGTCCTTCTGTGGATCTCTCTGGTGGAATTGCCCTCATGTGGAAGAGTGGTTTCACACTTGACATTGTCCATTCTACTGATAAAATGATCAATACTATTATTTCTTCGACCCCGATGGCGGGAATTCTGGCTACCTTTCTCTATGGTTATGCATACCATAATGAGAGAGTGGAGCAATGTGAATACATTAATAGCATTGGATCTCAAGCAAATTTGCCATGGGTACTCATTGGAGACTTAAACATCACAATGTTTGCTCATGAGAGATTTTCAAACACCATACCAACCACTTCCAAGTTCCCAAGTATTCAGCAAGTCATTGATAGATCTGATCTCAGTGACTTGGGCTATATAGGGTCTCAATTTACATGGTCTAATAGGTAATCTGGGATAGATAATGTTAGAGATAGACTTGATAGGGCCCTTGTAAATGGTCAATGGCTGCATCATTATAACCTCTCAGAGTTATTTCACATTGATGTTATAGGTTCTGACCACTTACCAATTCTCTTGGTTACCAACACAACTTCTCACCAAGGGAAAAGGCCCTATAGATATTTCAAATCTTTGGTTTAAGGATCCTACTTGTTAACAAGTCATTAGAGATGCTTATAACTTAAATGTAAGAGGGTCTCATGCTTACAGAATGACAAATTGTCTTAGAAATGTCAAATATGAGCTTAAAAATGGAATTTATCTCACTATGGTAATATTGATCATAAAGTTTCCATGTTAATCGATCAACTCAAAACCCGAATAGAAATCCTTATTCTATTCGGAAGCCATAAGAGATGTTAAACATAATCTTGAGCTAGCTCAAAAAGCTCAAGAATCTTTTTATGCTAAAAAATCCAAGGTGGAGTTCATTAAGAGCTATGATAAAAATATCTCTTATTATCACACAAATGTTAACATGAGAATACATTCAACCACATTATCTCTTTAAAACTTCAAAATGGTCAATGGTCTGAGGATAGACACACTCTTGAAGACCTTTTAGTCACTCATTTTAAGAACATATCCACTTCCATTAATCCTTTACTAGATGAAAAATTTTTGAATTGCATTGATGCTAGCATCACTAATGAGGACAATAATAAACTTTTGAGTCCCATTACTCTTGAAGAGATTAGGAATACTATTAAGAAAATGGGACCATGGATCTTTGGTCCAGATGGATTTCCCAGGGTTTTACAAACAAAACCTGGCATTGCTTGAAAATGATGTTTGGAACAACTGTCAAACAATTTTTAGTTCCAAACATCCGCTTAAAGAAATGAACCACACCTTCATTTCATTAATTCCTAAGGTGAACAATCCTACAAGTCTCTCTCGACTTTAGGCCGATTTCTCTCTGCAATTCAAATTATAAAATCATCTCTAAAATTTGAGTAAATAAAATGAAACCTCTTCTTGGCAAAAAGTATTTCACCATATCAAGGCTGCGTATGTTCTGGTAGAAACATACGGAACAATGTGGTAATTTCCCATGAATTAGTGCATTCTATGAAAAAGAAAAAGGATAGATGTGGAGTCGTGGGCCTTAAACTTGATATATCTAAGGCTTTTGATGGGGTGGAATGGTATTTTTGATTGATTTGCTAAAAAGATTTTTTTTTTTTTGAACATTGGTGTAGCCTAATTTTCCAGTGCATAAGTACCACCAATATCTCAATCTTCTTAAATGGTTCACCTTGTTCTTATTTCAAACCTACGAGGGGGTTAAGACAAATAGATCCATTGTCTCCTTACTTGTTTATACTGTGTATGGAGTCTTTCTCTATGTACCTTCACTATCTTTGAGAAATCCCATCTCATCCATGGCATAAAAGTAACCAAAGAAGCTCCCGGTATATATCATTTACTTTTTCTTTGATGATTGCCTCCTCTTCACTAAGGCTTCTCATTATACAATCCAATAATCTCATGTCTTTGATTAATGATTTCAGTAGCATATCAGGTCAAATGATAAACTTTGAGAAATCTGGATGCATTTTCAGTAACAATGTTCATCCAGACAAATGTGTTTCCCTTATTAGATCTATGAATGTTAGGAAAATTGAGCTAAATGAAAAATATCTGGGCATTCCTCTTTTTCTCAATAAAAATAGAACTGAGTCCATTTCCCACTTAAACACTCATCATGATTCTAAAGTGTCCAATTGTAAAGGTAAACAATTGGCTCAACTGCAGGTCGATTCTTGCTCAAAATACTCTGAAATCTTCCTCCAACTACCATATGAATTCTTTCCTCCTACCTGATACCATCATCAACAAGATGGAAAATTTCCAAAGGGATTTTTGGTGGGGGAAAAATGGTCACAAGGGTTACTAATTTAGAAAATGGGAAAAGGTTTGCACTCATAAAATGAATGGTGGCTTAGGTTTTAGAAACTTAAAGAAGATGAATTTAGCTCTTCTAACTAAAACTGCTTGGTTACTTATTCATTCTCCTAATGAACTTTGGGTTCAGATTCTGAAGTGTAAATATTTTAGGAATTGCCATCCTCTTCATTATGTTAAACCATGGAATATGTCTTGGGTTTGGTCTAGTATATGTCATGGACTTGATATCTTAAAACAACATGTTATTTGGGATGTTAGGGATGGTAGTTATGTTCATGCTTTTACGGATAACTGGATTATTAACCCTTCTTTTCCTTTGTGTGCTAATTATCCTAATCCAAATTATAAAGTCTCTGATTTTATCATTGATGAAACCAAAAGTTGGAATGTTCCCTTAGTCCAGGATTTCCTTACTAGTGATAATAGTCAAAAAAAAATTGTAGCGTGAGAATTCCCTTATCTGGCAGTGATAGTCTTGTTTGGCCCTATAATAAGAATAGTGTTTTGAGTGTCAAATCAATTTATAAACTGCTTTCTAATGCACTTCCACATAACTCTGCTCCTAGTCCTGATTTTGATATGTATAAAGCCCTTTGGAGATCTCCCTACTCCATAGAACCCATCTTTTCTTTGGAAATGTGTAGAAAACATTCTACTTACAGGTAATAATGCTTGCTATATACTATAGTCACCATGATGCTAGATGTAAATTGTGTAACATGGGTGTTTGAATCTCCGAACATATGCTTTTACATTGTTCCTTTGCTAAAGATGTCTGGTTGCATATCCCTGTGGTGAACTCTCTTGTGTTACAGGATTCAGAGACACAAATTAGTATTAAGGATTGGATCTCTAAATGGATTACTACAAGTCATCTCCAAGATCATCTAGTTACTACCATGAATACTGCCTGATGCATCTGGAAAGCCAGATGTTCCAAGGTTTTTGAGGATAAATCTTCAAACCCTCAAATGATAGCTAGAACCACAATGAGTATTGATGTAGAAACTATCAATACCCTAGCCACTGTCCCCTCCACTAATATTATTAGAATTGCTTCTGTAAATGAACCAAATGAATTGATGCTGCCTCATGATTGCATTACTATTTTTTTTCATGGTTTGTTTGATAAAGATACTAACAAGGCTGGCATTGGTATTGTGGCTATGCATAATACTGAGATGGATTAGGGGCTGCAAACTAATCTCAAGAAGAAGTACTAGTCCGAAGAAGCTGAATGCTATGCTTTGTTGGAGGTCGCAAACCTGGATTAAGGATAAAGGTTTCTAGAATATCTGCTTAGTTAGTGATGCCAAAATGTCATGGCTTATTTAAATAATTGCGAGACCAAATTAGTTGGTCCTCTTGATCTGTTCTAGATGATTGCTTGTTTCTTTTACAAGACTCTAGTATTATGCCTTTAAATATACCAAAAGAGACTTGAATAGCCTTGCAGACATAGTAGAGTTCAAAATGTCACAGGAGAGTGGTATGAGAATAATTTTCCACACTTCCTGCAAAATGTTGTAAACTCTATTTAATGCAATATATCTCTTTTCCTAGCAAAAAAAAAGATCAAATTTGAGGCAGTGGTGGATATTTAGTGGAGTCCATTGAGGAGATGGGTTTTGACAGATTTTATGGGTTATCTTTGTGGCTGAAAATAAAGGAATAAGTTAAGGTTGTCATCAATTCAAGTTGTGAGTCTCGGTATATTTCTTCTGCTTGCTACCCATTATGCTAATGGTTTTTCATACACATGATTTTGAGAGATATAATCTAGTAAGAAGAACCAAAAGATTGAGAAGTGAGAAGTGGCTAAAGTTCTGGTGAATTGTGGGTCTGTTGGGTTATCATTGATGGTTTTCCAAAGATGTACTGGTTAGGAGATTATGGTGTTGATGATTCTAGTCAAGAACGAGGTAGCAGTGAATTGATATAAATGAGCTGCAGGGGTCGTGAGACGTTGCTGCAGTTATTAGGATTGCTAGCCATGGCCTATGGTGACTAGTCAAAATACATGTGAGATGCACATGCTTGAATTTTACTCTATTAACTACACTAAATTTGATAATAATGAAAATTTATTTGTAAAATAAACTGATCAAGCATATTATGAGATGTATTTGACCTTTATATAATCTTCATAGCTCGTTTTAGTAGATTTACATGTTGATAACGTATTATGAACTAAAGAATTTGAAAATACTAAACTTAAAAAAGTACATAGAAAAGATATGAGGGGCCATTTCATTTATATAACTAGTGTGATATACAATTGTGTAAGAACCTCTATTTAAAGCTCATACAATAGAGTGTATGGTTAATAACATTAAGTAATAAAGGTAATGGCATGCAACCCTTACTAGCCATTAACATATACTTAAGGTGGAGGTTGCAAGATGAATAAAAATGTGTAAGGGTGGTGAAAAAAATGAAAAGGTGGTGGTGTAAATCTTCCAAATAATTATTCACAACAGGTTACAATTAATAAATGAAGAATTTTTTCGTAGGTAAGTCATGAGCTAGGAATAAGAGATGGACTATGTTGTTAAAGCAGATTGGTGTCATCTTCACATCATAGAATGAAAGCTCCCTTCATGATTCATTTATTTATTTCGTAATTACTAATTTTGAGATTGAAAAAATGTTCAATAATTTTGGGAGAAAAAATTACGAGGCATCAGATATTCAATGCTCAAATTTTCTCCCTCGTCAATTTTTGATAAGTGGGGTTGTATAGGCTTGTTTGTACCGTGTATAAAATACACGGAAGACCCATTAATCAAGGCTGTCTAGCCCGTGAAAGAAGATTCCAGAAGTTTCCAGAAGTCTTGTTGCCCAAGTTGCTTGCATATCAAGTTTATATCAGAATTAGGGTTACTTAACTATATAAATATATATGGAATCCTAGGTTAGCTAACCATAATTATTGTAAACCACATATCAATACAATATCTCCCCTACGGATTCCTCCATAGGTATAGGCACAACTTGCCGAACCACGTTAAATTTCTTGTCTTCTTATTAATTTTTTATTATTTTCTAACCCTAATTCACATCATCGTGATCAAATCATCGTGTTTAGTGCCTAAAAGTAATTTTGGGTACAAACAAGGCTTTACAATTCAAACCTTCCAAAGGATTAAAACACATTTGAAGATAACAAATAAGAATCCAATGTGTTTTTGACACTCCAAAAAACTAATAAAAAAAACATAATTTAAAAAACAAGATACAAATAAAAAAATAAAGCCGTAACTATATTATAAAAAATGAATCACCTACAATCAACGTTAATAATACTATTATTTAGCCTTTTAATTTTAAATTCTTGTGTTAAAAGAATAATTTAAGGTTTGTCAATGATGATACAAAAAGAGACTAGCTGGCAGAGAAATCAAGTTAAAACCCCCACAACCTCTATGAATACAAAATTCGCAAATACCAAACCACCATACAGAACAATCAAACATACTCCCACATATTCTTTTATTTTCCCTCTTTAAACCCTAATATATTCTTATCTAATCTAAATGTACCAAGATATAGTTTTTTTTTTATTCAAACTTATGTTTCCAATCATTTTTCTATTATTGTTTTAGTACTTATACTTTCTTGGGCTATGTCACAAATTGAAATTTTCGGTCATAAATTTGTACAAAAACAAAAGGCAAGGGCTTCTGACGATGAATGCCTAAAATCTAAAACTTCTAAAATCAATTGTAATAAAACTATTTCCACCGATGATGTCACGGTATAGCACAATGATAAAGTCGTTGGGTGATATTAATAGTAACCTGCTAGGTTGCCATCTGACGCCAACGTCAAGAAGTTCATGATGAATGACAAAATTGTGTACTTATTAAAGTTCTATCTTATTGATTGTCCAAGTTGCCGTTTTTTTATTTCATTTTAAAATTTAAAACTTGAGTGACTAACTTCATATTTTCTTTTGCCAATTTTATAAACTGTGAATCCTCAACTAGACTATGAAACCAATAACAAAAATTTGTCGTGCAATATCTCATTTTCTTATCAATTTTATAAAGTGTTAATTCTTAATTAGACTCCGAAATTTATCGCGCAACATCCTTAACTAGGAAAATTGAAAAACTAGTTGATTAAATTTATAAAAGATCATCCATTCCGATGATTAAATGGAAAGCTATTAGATTTAGTGCCATCCTAAACACATTCAAATACCGTAACTTTTTATTTTTTTGATACACGATCATTTATTAGTGGAATTAAAGAATATGATGATTTAGATAACCTTCGTTAAATTCTATCCAGCCCTCATTTCTTTTAGCCAACTTGGCGTGCTTAAGTTACAATATATCAACTTAACTAGTATCGTCTCTCTTCATATAAGACTAAGAATCAATAAAAGTAAAGAAATTCGTAACTCGTCAAAGAATAATACGGCGATAATAAGGATAAAATGTGAATATCACAAAAATCAACACATAAGCCAAATTCTACATTGCACGATCTAACAGGGGAAAAAATATTTAATGATAAACAAAGTTGTGTACACTATAGCCTGTTCTTCTCAACATCAATCCGGAATCACACAATCCCAATCTGCATTAATCAAAATATAGAAGATGACTTGTTGGGTAAAAATACCACAACTTTTAAGTTTTTGATACACGATTATTTATTAGTGGGATTAAAGAGTATGATGATTCAGAGAACCTGCATTAAATTCTATCCGACCCTCATTTCTTTTAGCCAACTTGGCGTGCTTAAGGTAAAATATATCTGGCTTACCTAACCTTCTCTCTTCATATAAGATCAAGAATTAAAAGAAAAAACTAAATTTGTAAACTCATCAAATAATATTACGGCGATAATAAGGATAAAATGTGAATGATCACGGAAATCAAGCTAAACATAAGCCAAATCTTACAATGCACTATCCAGCATAATTACTGGGAAAACACTCAAGCGGCAGATGGATTAGTAAATTTTGTTGCATATACCAATCTGTTTTCATGTAATAATCCTTATCCAATAATAAATTTAACAAAAAAATTTAAAAAAAAAATAATTTATTATATTATCGATAATTATTATTACATTGAAAAAAATGAAATGACATACTACTACATTAATTGAACAAGTTGATATAGTCTAGGCGGGCCTCATGGGAAACCTTGCAAGGGAGCCGAAACGGCGGGAGGGCGAGATTGTGTAAATAGTTAATTCTGATATTACGCCATTGGGGACTCGAATGGGACCTCGGAGGCGCGTTAAACTTTGGGAGCAGGGATGGCTTAAGTTGAGCTAGGGGCCCGTTCTTCCTAGAGTATATTTATATATATAGAGTATATTTAAATAGTCTTATTATTATTTATAATTATTAGTGCCGCTATTAGTAGTATATTACAGCCTAAGATACCCTGTCCTAAATCCCCGAAGAGTTATAAACTCCCCAAAAGAAAGAGAAAAAGAAAGGGCCCTCCTCCAAGTTGCAGCGCAACCAGACAAGAAGAACAAACAACAACAACCACATTCATATGCTTTACAGCCAAACCACAGTACAACACCAACAAGACCAAAGAACAAGAAGAAACTGAAAAACCCCGCTAGTTATCCTTATTCTCTACTTCATCGTTTGTACTGGGTTTTGCTTGCTTTGTGTTTGATGATTGTTTGGTAAGATGTTAAGACTTTCTCTGTCGGCAAAAGGTCGTAATCTGTCGGCATTGTTGTCAGTTTAAGAAGAGTATTAAGATAATGATTATGATGATGAGGAGAGGAAGAGGAAGAGGAGGACTCAGAGAAGAATAAAAGATCTTATTATCTCTATATTTGACTTGGAAGCCAGCCAAGGGGAGGTTATCTTCCGATTTAGTAATTCAAGTTGGGTGTTATTTGAACAAACTAGTTTTGGTGACCTGGGTATTTCTCCATTTCTTGATTGGAGGTTTATATTGATTGAAATCAGATAGAAAGATACATTACAGAGAACGGAATGTAGGTGAATTTCATCATCTTCTTCTTCTTTTTCCGGCTATTATTATTATTGCTGCTTGATTATATTCATTTTATTGGGTATAAGTTTTCTGTTTCAAATGCTTAAATGGGTTTACATTCATTATATTTCAGGTTAGATGTTTAGGCATATATTCAGTGAGGATAGTGTTCTTCATAGCTGAGCTGGGTTCCCAACCAAATGTCAAAGACTCTTGCAGCAATACTGGGAGGTGCTGCAGGAGCCGTGGCATTGGTAGGGATTATAATCTTTTTGTGGTTCTGTCTATTTCGTAACAAGACTATCTCTAGAACTTCTGAGTCGGGGTCTTCTGATCCATCTGTTCAAGGTACTGCATTTTACATTGCAATTGTTGTTTATAGAGTGAAGGAATTACATTTTGATGCTCAAATTTTATTATGATTTGCAGTGGGAAGAAATGTTGGCACCGAGTTGTCTTTACGGGGTGGCATAAATCTACAATCTGAAGCAAGGCGTTTTGCACTGGAAGAATTGGCTGCGGCAACAAAGAATTTTAGTGACATAAATTTGATTGGTAATGGAAAATTTGGTGATGTCTATAAGGGTTTGCTTCAAGATGGGATGATTGTGGCTATTAAAAAACGGCCAGGTGCACCTAGTCAGGAATTCGTCGTAGAGGTATGAACAACTTTGATTAAGATCGCAGTTAGTTTTCCGAGAAGAATCATTTGCAGAATTAAGTACAATGTCTTGTTTGGGTTCCTGCAAAAGCAAATATGTCTTGAAATGTTTTTCTCCTGTTACCTGTCATACTGAATTAATCTTTGCACATTATTTGACTGAATTCATCTTTGCACATTATTTGACTAAGAATTTCTATCAGGTTCGTTATCTTTCGTCTATTCAGCATCGGAACCTCGTCAGTCTTTTGGGATATTGCCAGGAAAATAATCAGCAAATGCTCATATATGAGTACATACCTAATGGAAGTGTTTCAAGTCACTTAAATGGTAATTGGCCCTCTATTTACATTTCTTTAGTCATTCCTCAATTTGTTGTGCTTTGCTTCCGTACTCACTTGATTTTGCGCCACTACCAGGTGGATGATATGTAATCCTAACGTTTATGAGACCGAGGGTAGACCGTATGGTATCTACTAGTTATTTTCCCGCTTTGTCAAATCTCTTCTCAACAGCCATGCTAAGTGAGTCTACTTTCATATTTCTTGTAGGGGCATCTGAGGTTCCTGAAGAGAAGCTAGAATTCAAGCATAGGCTTCCAATAGCTCTTGGAGCAGCTCAAAAAAGGTGATCCTCTGCAAAATCAGAGAGCATTGATGGCTTTCCTGGTATTGGTTTTGGTTATTTTAGTAAGAAAAGTATTAGAAGGTTCTTTGTTCGCCCATGCTATAGATATGACATTAAATTAGTCTAGAACGTCCTCTTTATGGACTAGAATCTTGAAGCAATACTCTCTGGATAACGTCTTTCCTTATAATTTCCATGCAGGTTTAGCCCACCTGCATACTATGAGTCCTCCTTTGGTACATAAGAATTTCAAAACAGCGAATGTCCTTGTGGATGAAAATTTCATTGCTAAAGTTGCAGACGCGGGAATTCGCAATTTACTCGGTAAAGTTGAGATGGCAGGAACGTCCTCTCAAGTGATGGCTGATCATATATTCCTTGCTCCAGAGTAAGTCTTATCTGTAGCTCTCATAAACCTTTTTTACAAATTAGATTTTTGTTGAAGGCAAACTTGGTACTTAGGAGTTCCTTCTTTTGCAACATATATAATGATAGTATTTATTTTTATTTCGCTGACTATGAGAAATGTCTCCTACTGATATCAAAAGTGTACTGTAGAGAAGAACAGTAAATAATACCTAGGCATCCTTTCAATAATGAATATGATTAGTACTTGTACTTGTACTTGTTATTTTGTGCAAGTGAAATTGTTACTCATTTCTACTTGCTGCTAATGCGCATCTTACATACATGTGTAGGGTGAGAGAGTTCGGAAGATTCTCCGAGAGAAGTGATGTATACAGTTTTGGAGTATTCTTGCTGGAGTTGGTAAGCGGGAGGGAAGCTATGCAGTCTTCAGAGTCTGATCAGAGCCTAGTTTAATGGGTACTTATCTTTATATTTCTCAGTAGACAAATCTGGTCATGCCAGCTTCCCTCAGAGACGTACGTTTTTACTCCTATTTACCTTAGTTATCATGGGAGTGAATCTGTCACTGACCATTTTATCAGCTGTTGTCAAACAACACGTCTACCAAATATCCTAGATATCTGATGTTGGCTTGTGTAAGGATCTTATCAATGAAATCTCAGCAGGAAAGACCATTCACTATTTAGTAGTTAAATATATGCCCATAAATGACTAGAAGTAAAAAATATTCTCCCTTGAAATCCACCTCTAACCCTGACAGCAGTCATGCCAATCTAAACTTCGGGTCTTCTAGATTCAACCTCAGCTCTGGAGTAGTTTTCCCATTTTACTGTAGCCCTTGAAATCCCTCTGGATTCAACAACCATTTCAAGTTGAGAGTAAGTTGTATAATACCTTGGTACCAATATGCTCAGCATGCATGTATAAGCAAGTGCAGATTCCCAATCTTTTTATTGAAGTTGTTCTATTGTGTTTTCTTTCTAAATGCGTGTTCGTCTCTTGTTGTTGTTGACAATGTGAAGGTGCAAAATTATCAGGACTGGAGCCATTTATCAACAATCATAGATCACAAACTGGGCAGCAGTTACACAGCTGAAGTGATGAAAGAATTTATACAGTTGACAGCACAGTGCGTGGATACATCTAGTCAGAGACGGCCAACCATGAATCATGTTGCTACGGAGCTAGATAGAATCTTAGAGAAAGAAAGGAGCTTGACTACCATCATGGGCGAAGGAACCCCTATCTTTACCCTTGGAAGCCAACTATTTACTACAACGGCAACTACTAGTTTCAGATAATTACAATTCAGATTCAGAGACAATGAAGAAACCTCATACATGCATATAGCTTTTCTTTTTCCCTTCAAACTGTAGAGTTAAAAAAATGTTCAGCTGTTTGGCAAGTGTAAAAAGAACAGCTATGTTTCTTTTCTTTTTATCATTATTGTGGTCATTTTACCCAATTCATTGTGTTGAGATATGAAATCATGTTATATGAACTAACTAAATATCGGTCCGATCTTCATTTTTCGTTCTTGGACTGCACTGCTATGTATAACATTTATTACTTAATGTTAAATACACAATATACTGAAGCTTGAGTTTGGTCTTTGTCGCGTCTCTCTTTCTACTGTTTTAAACTTAACAATATAAAACAGGCTATACAAGAGAATAGAACAAATTAGGAGAGTTGTAATAAACCTTGAATAGAAAAAGCGGAATCTGGCTAGCTGGCAGTTTGCACTAGGATTGCTAGCTTAATTAGCAATAGCCATTTGGTTGTACATTGTACAGATATCCAACTTTTTTTCTCAAGGAAATGATGTAGAACCGGCCACCAGCTCGTTGGTAGAGATATGGTGTGTTCGACCAGGCATTTTCTTGATTATTCACATCGAATCCTATGGGTTTTTATTCAAGAGATCCATGTAGGAGCAAGTACGAGGGTGCATTCTATCATGACTCAGGTGAGCATTGTGTCATGGGAATCTCGAACCGAAGGAAATTAAGATCCCACAATGACTAGGTAGGAATCTCTCCCACGAGTTAAATCCCACCAAGTTGCACAACTCGATGTTTAAAATAATACAACGTGCTTTAATATATGCGGGAGAATTATCGTGGCCCGTGGAAGACATGGACGAAAGGGAACATCATTTTTGGATTTTTCTTTTTTTGGTACACAGTTATTTTGGGATTGAAGCACAGAATAAAGGTAGATAAGGGAAAATTACTAACAAACTATTTTCTTTTATATTTTCATTAAATAAAAATTATGCAAATACCAACAAGAGTAGAAATTAAGATTTTTTAGTTTTAATGAATATTTCATTAAAAAAATCGAAAAACAACTAAATTGTATAATAATTGAACCAGTTCTTACATGGATATATTCACCTTTTACCAAAAAGATTACAAACATTAAATTATCAATAAAACTCGTACACTCGATTGCAATTCGAGTGCAAGTTCTCTTCCAGAAATTAAAAATAAAAATTACATTGATTAGGTAACAAAAGAAAACAATCAACCAACATGAGCTTCTTTCCCCTCCTGCTACACTTCCTATCATTTCACTCGCCACGAGTCTCGGCCCAAGCCCAAGATAAGGAAAACAACACATTTAATAGAAAGAATGTTTCCCCAATTTGAAAATATAGGAATCCTGACATATTTAATAAGAGTGTGCCTAATCCAAGCAAGCTAATTGATTCCATCAATTTGGAATTTAAAGACATTCATGTTGCTAGACCTAGACAAAATAAGATTAAGAATCATTCGATATTGTTGGAAACAAGCTACTTGTGACATCATCCTTCCTCTTGAGGTTAGTAATATTTTGACTTGAGCTGTTTCATTCCTAACGTATCTTTCAAGTCGTGCTATATTGAAAACATAAGCTCGAGAAGCTGTGAATGATTATAATCTAGTAGTAAGACATGATCATATGATCATAGTGTTAAGGAATTACGATACGAAGTATAACGCTTATCTTTTGAACTTCGAATATAAGACATCGACATAATCGTATGAATGTTATTGTGATTATGTGTATGGGTAAAGGTGAAGATTTCATCCTAGGAAACAATGTTTACATTTTTTTAAAGGAAGTACATTCATGAACTTGTTTTATGAATCGAAAGGAAATCGCTAGGCTTATTGGTATTGTTGTTCATTGCATATCTTTGGATTACCAATATGTGTGAATTAGTAGAAACGATCATAACTTGTTATGTACTTTGGTAAAACTAATCATAGTGCCTGACTTATGTATTGAGACTTTTATTAGTGTAACCGATCCTAAGTACACCTAAGATGGTATGATCGATATTTGTAATTGGTGTGACCGATCCTAGTAATTGGTGTGACCGATCACAAAAGAGTTGTGTAATCAATCCTTGTAATTGGCATAACCGGTCCTAGTAATTGGTGTAACCGATCCTAGTGACTTGTGTAACCGATCACAAGTAATACCATGAGAATATGGTAACCGGTCCTGGTAATTGATGTAACCGGTCCCAGTAACCATATTAAGGTAGAACCGATCCTCGTGTATGGTAAAACCGTAAACCCATGATTAGTGAATTGATGTTTGATCAATCACATAGTTGTCTTGGAATACAGATGAACCAATTCTAAACTTGTTTGGAATTGTGGTATAATCGATTCCAAGATTGTAAATATGACAGAGGATTTACAAAGAAAATATGTCGACAAACTTTGAACATGATCAGTAACTCTTATCTTTTATTGTTCAAAGATATTCCTTAATAACTCAAGGAGATCCCGTACCAAAATAAATTAAGAATCTTTTAATTAAGGTTGTTAGTTTTATATGCTTTAATTACCAGCAATTAAATGCATATCTCTAGAGAATAAAAATTGTAATGTGCATTTACTAATTGGAGATTTTCTAGTGAGATTTCGGAAATATTGGACAAAGCATTTCGAGAATTATGAAAACCGATTTGAGCATTTATTGCATATCTTAAGAATAATTCGGTTTTGGAAATTCCTTGGTGTCCAAACATCCTTGGTCTATAAATACCCAAGTTTGCATTTCGATCAAACTATCCTAAGAGCCAGGCAAACTTCATCTTCTTGTTGTTTCTGGTGGAGTCGTCCATCCGGAGAGGAAAGTACCCTAATTAGTCGAAATCTCTTACGACCGCTCGTTTAAAGACTTATGTGGGATCAAGAAGCTCTACGAGTACCGTTAGTGGGAAACTAGATAATTGCATTTTATTTTAGTTTTCGATTGATTTTATTGACTAACGGTTGTTGAACTTTGATTGCACCTAGTTTGTTTATTCTTGAGAATCTTCTCTTCTGATATAAGATTCACTCAAACTAGATCTAAGTATCGACGAGATATTTAGAAATGTTTGTAGATCTAAAGACGTCTTGTGATAATCCATTGTTAACAGACTTCGTTTTGTGTGTGATTGATCACAAGAGATTCAAGTGGTGTTGTGCAGGTGTTTATTGAAGATTAAAGAAGATTTGAAGATAAAGAAGATTTCTGATTTGGTTTCTATATATTTGGGTGTGCACAAACCTTGATCGGCTGGGATCCAACTAGAATCGAATTTATTCGATTGTTTAGTTGTGTAAGATCGGAATCACCTTATAGTTTCTTATTAGATTCTATATTGATTGATTGCAAATCTAAACTCTACTACTTCGGTAGTTGTTGGATAGATTGATCTGACCAGGAAAAGGAGTTTATTTGTTAAACGGAAGAGCCTTTGCATATGACTTGAGATATCTTTATCTGAAAGAATCAAGAGAGTTGTTACCAAACAGATTTGTTGTTCCTTTCTTGTTTGGAATACGATCCAAAGGAATTGTTCCAGTGCGTGCACTTATTGAATGTCGGAAGCACAGGGATACTGAAGAAACTAAGTGAACTATAGGTTTAGTTGCTTGGTCTCAACTATACAAAGTTGGATTAGATTTTGTATAACGGCTTAATTAGAGAGTATTCATTACTGGACTAGGTCCGGGTTTTTACGCATTTGCGGTTTCCTTGTTAACAAAATCTTGTTATGTCATTTACTTTTCTTTTCCGCAATTATAATTGTTCTTATTATAATTTAAAGTAAATTACACAAAAAGTTAACTCCGTATTACTTGATAGTGATCATATAGAGTTTGGTTAAGTCGAACCTATTATCAAGTAATCACACTTTGATTGTTGTATTGTCTTGATCTCGCATCCATGGCGATCACACAAAGTGTGAATACCGATTTGTAGTATTGTCTCGACTTTGTCCATAGACAATCACTTTCTGTAAGAGGACTTATAGGTGGATAAATTAAAGATTGTGGTGTATTTGGGTACCCTCGTATTTTGAATTGGTATCAAAGCAGGCAAACACGAAAAGATCTAACAATCTTTGTTTGGTGCGATCCAACCTATAAGAATTGAATCTATGTCTGATTCAATTAACGTTATGCAAGAGTATAAGTACTCAAATATTGAAGATTTTACTACTTCGTTGACTCATGATCCAGGAGTTACGAAAATATCTGAGTCTATCTCTGATGGAAAAGAAGATTCTGATAGAGAGTTGGTAAAACTCCCAAAGCCAATAAGATATTTCGTCTACACGAATGTTAATATTGAAGACAAAATCTAATATTTTTAAGCATGGGATCAGATAAAAAGACACTTAACAAAATATTCTATCCAAAGAGAATATGGATCTCAATGTCAAATTAGAAACTCTTGGTAAATCTCTTACTCAAGATCAAGAGACTCACCCTATGACTCGATTTAATGATTACATTATAATTTCTTGATGAAAAAACCAAAAGTCCTTGTTCGACTTTTAGAGATTATGATAACAAAACTGTTTGATCACATCGGCAAATCGATCATGATGATGGTAGTCTACCTAACTACATCAAGTCGGAAGAGAATGAGAAACCATCTTCTACATGCGATGATCAAGGAAATCTTGTCCAAAGGAAACTTTGTACCGATTCCATGAAAATGATCTTAAGGAATAGAACTTTGATTTACTTGATAGGAAACTTATACTTCTTCAAAATACGGTGGTAAAGGTATTAAAAGAAGTTTCTTGTCTTAAAAGCGAAAGATCATTCCTCGATAGAAAAGACATAATATACCCCAATCCGATAATGTCAACTCAAAAGAATCGGGAGTAAGAGTTGATAATTGCTTCGAAAAAGGTTCCTCCTCACTCATGTTGAAACAGTCTCGGTTCACATGAAGAAGCGATTCGAGAAGAAAGGGAAAGAAAGAATCTACTGCAAAGGAAACAATCAGGAATTTCCAATAATTGTTTCAGATAATCATATTGATGTACATCATAAGGAAGTCCTTAGAATGAGAAAATTTTATGAAAATCTCATTGACAGAAATAAAAGAGATTTGTCTATCTCTGAAAATTCTCACATCAGTACTGTTTCTCCACATGATCATACCTTTAGATTAAGGAAGGATCATCTTCTTGGGAGAAAATACTTTGGGTAGAAATTTCCAAAGAGAAACATGAACTATGTTTTTGATACTCGTCGTAAGTAAGATAAGGCTTACTCCGATGCAACCTAGTTGTATGGAGATTGTGCACACTCATCCTAGTTCGTGCTCATAACTTTTGGGATGAGAAGCACATAATACAAGAGCACAATTTTTTAATTTGTGTTTTGTATCAGAAAAATTATGTGACAATCACTAGATAACTGCGAATCCATTTTTGTCTAAAAATTGTTCATGTTTACCATGATCTTCCAAAAAATAGGTTTTATTTGAAATTTTCAAATTCTAATAAACGTTCCAGCATGAGAAGTTCGGACAAAGGAAACAAAATATATTATGTGTGTATTCGGAATTTCCTAAGTATTTTTGGCCCGAAAGTTGTCTCTTCTTAAGAGAAACAATCTCTTGCTTGTATTAAGAAACACAAGCAGTGAGCACATGCGATGCACGTCGGAAACATTATTTTTTCCTATTTTATCCCTCTATTTCGGGAAAAATCATATCTTAGTTTTTTTCTCTGTTTGGCCTATTTTTAGGTAAACAATGAAAAGTGAAAGTATCACTTTTCTTGAAACATAGGTAATACCTTGTATGTGAAACTAAAATCCTTTGTTTTTTTAAGGAGTTATATATATATGAAGTATAAAGTGTTTGAATATCTTCTAAGCAACATATATAATGTATATAGGTTCCTTCAATTTAACTTCAAGCTATAGCTATTTTATTCGAAAACATAAATATATTGAAAACTAAAATTTTAATAGGGTTATTTGGTTTTTGGTACTTACATTTTGACCAAAACCTGGGTTTGGTCTAACATTTGTCCAGCCTTTGCGTTTGGTCTAAAGACCAACGTTGACCCCCGTTGACTCGGTTAGACCATGACGTGTCACTTATTGCAGTAGCTATAAAGGAAAATACGAAACCAAATTAAACTTTAGTAACAATTACTCGTCATGTCCTAATGATGCAGCGTGTAGCTCCATGGTTCTTCTAGATTAACGGACGAGATTGGTTAATAATTAAGCATCAGCAGAACATCTGTTGGGTTTTCGACATACTTCTTCCTCCGGTAAGCAGCGAGAACCACTCACTGAAACTAAAACTGATGTTCATCTATTTATTTATTTTATCGTAATCTCTGCCAATCACCAAGACCCAACATCATCACTCCCACCACACACTATTCTATTGTCCTCCATTCCTTCTCCATCTGTTAAACCCACAAAACAATCACCGATCATCCTTCATCTTTTTCATCACTGCGATCAATTACCAACGCTAATAATAGCAGCTTTTCTTCCTTCTCCCTCGTCGGTAGCGAAACATCGCAGACAGCCAAAGCTCCTATGTAAGAGCAAGGCAAAGACTCCGAGCTCACACAAATATCCTATATAATAGCACCGGCGAAACATCATCATCTCTCGTTTTCTAACTCCGAATCTCACCCGAGGTTACTCGGATATCAACCACTAACCACTTTTTGAACTTATCTCCTCCTTCGTGAGCATCATTTCTCAACCCACAAACTCCTCACCTTAACGATATTATTTCGAAGTCATTTACATCAACGAACCGATCAACTCGATCGAGCTCGAACTCCATTATCGGATTATCCTCACTACTCTGGTCAAAGCTGCGGCTGACCTACCAGCACCAAACTCGAGTTGGATCACCAGTTCAAACTCTCGATGGCAACAAGTGTTCATGCCATTCTCTATTTCTTATCTAATATCGATCACCACAAAGCAATCACCGATCTCTGCTGCAACTTCATGAAACACCACCGATTCTGCCGTCATTCACTATAGAAGATGATGGCCTCGATAAACAGGTCTCGATGCCTTTATAAAATAGCTCAAATGCCATTAACGGCGTCAAAAATTTTATTTTCAAAAAATAAATAAATGAAGTCAATATTTAACCGAGGTCAAAGCGGGTCAACGTTGGTCTTTAGACCAAACGCAAAGCGAGGTTTTGGTCAAAACTGAGTACCAAAAACCAAATAACCCATTTTAATATCCTTATTTATGCTCGTTGCGTAGATAATTCAAAGAGCTTTCTAAATATATAAAATTTACAAAAATTCGGTGTGTAATTTAAAAGATACGGAGTTTTGAAATATTTATCTTGATTTTTATAAAAATGGCATTTTTGTAATATACATGATTTCTAACATATTGATACTTAAGTCCTGTGAATTATATTTATATTATTCTCTAATCCCTCATTTTTGCGTTTTAGTCCTTATTTAGTTTTTTATATAGTCCTTATTCGTTAGTTAGAGAGAATATTCCGTTTGGTTAACCAAAATCCGTTTGGTTAACCATAAAAAGAGTAAGGATTTTCATTTTGGCTTGCTTGCCTTAAAGAGGGGGGAGATGATTAATCCTTATTTAAATACCTGAGCATGCCTCCAATAACTCGTAGTGTTACAAAAGTCAATAAGGAGGAAGCTCAAAAGGTTAAGGATTGTTAAGGAATCAATACAGAAAGGAAGAAGAAAAACATATCAAAAATCATGTCTGATTATGATTCTGATAGTTCTGCTGGATCCCAAGATAAGTCATGTCTGTTGGCTTACAACCTTCAAGATCCAACAAAAACCAAGTGGATACGTTCTGACAGCATGATTGACTATATCCAAGGTTTTGAAGAACTAAGAACCAACCTCGTAATCAAGATTGGCTCTAGGAGAGGATTGAGGAAACAAAAGCTGATCTTTTTGGTATGAAGGTTCAAGTTGAAAGCTTGAGAAACAGGAAGTGGTTGCGAGACAAGTCCCTCGAGACATGTTTCAAGAGTTTGAACACTGAGAAACTTCAGTGAACAATAAGAGCACCATTGGAGATAAAGTTATATGCTGTAAAACTGAATCCAAAGAAAAATAGACATCAGTTTTTTATTATTTCAATTATTGTATAAGGTCTATTTCTGAATAAAACAATCTATTATTTATGAATAAGATTATTATTTTATAATTTTTCTTGTGATAGTTTTCTCGATTACATAGCCTGTGCTTGAATGCTTTATATTATTGCTATGTGTTTATGGGATGTTTGATTTCGGTTTTCATAACCTTAATATTCGATCTCATATTGTGTGAATCCTTATAGTTTGTGTGACTTTTTGATTTAGCGGGATTAAGTTCTAGCCCATGTTGGTAGGCTTTATCAAAGGATCATAAGGTGTTCGATTGAGACTCATATGTAAAAGTCACAATGTGTTGAATATTTGTGTTTACATGAGTTGTGTTTAGCATAAACATATGTGTTTCGGGTTTTGGCTTTTGCTATTGGCACGCATTAGTTAAAACCGATTCAACCTTTCTCTAGTAAAGGTTTCTCTTTGTTGTTGTTCTTTTGTTCTTGCGAGAGGATGACAATATAATGGGGAGAGTTCTAACGTGAACTTGCGCTTAATGATATATCTTTTTGGGGAGAAGAGGATGCGGAATCTGAGGTAAATAATTTGTTAGTTAATCGTTTTCTTGTTTAAGAAAAGCATGATTTACTTGCATATATTTTTCTTTTGCTTAACGAAATTCGGTACAATTGATGTTTATTCCATTATGTGTGTATGGATGTGTGTGTGTGTGATTCAATTGTTTCCGGTTAAGAAAAACTATTGTTTGATATCTTTCTTTATTGTTTGGTATCAATTGTTTTTGGCTTAACGAAATTTCGGTGCAATTGCGGTGCTATAATGTCTATGTTTGTTTCAATTGCTTAGGTTAAGAGAAATAATTGTGCAAGTCAATTTGTTTGGTTTGTATGTATTGTTTATTTTTTAACAAAATACGGGATCATTTTTAGTCCAATTTGATTCCGGATAAGAGAAACTAAGTTAATTCGATCTTAGTTAGACTTATCAAAGTAAAGGATTCGGCTATTCAAGTCTAATCGAATGCCTTGACATGAATAGTTAACTAACCTAGTACTTGTCTTGTCTAAAGTGAAAGGTCTAAGTTATTGTCTGAATAATTAGAGCCTGATGAGAAAAATAAAGTTAATTCTGATCCTTATTTTGGTCTTATCGAAATAAGGGATTGTATTTGTGCAATCGGTTTAGCAAGGGAACTAAGTTTCTTAGTCAATTTGTTAAACTATTAGGAAAATTATTTCGGGCAATTATTTCCTTGATAACATATAAAAACCAAATTACTTGTAGTTTCGGTTTTGATATTGGTTATCTAAAATGGTATGTGAAACCTTCGTGCTTAACTCTTATAGGTTGTACAAGTCTTTTAGATTTGTAAGATCCTTTCGGTTTGACATTTATTTGCTCGAACCTTTGTCATTTTGTGAAAAAAATGGGGAGAAATATATGGAGTAAACAAGTGATTTGTAATCACTAAGAAAAGAACAATTGTGCTTAAACGTTATATCTAACGAAAGAGTAAAGCATTGACTAAGGGGGAGCAACATATCATATTGCTACTTGTAGTTATCTTGACTACAAAAGGGGAATAACAAAGATGTTCGGATTGAAAATATACTCATCTTACCTTTAGGGGGAGTATTAGCTTTGTTATTCAAATATCAACAACGGCATTTATGGATTGAATATATGCAGGTTTTTGTGCTGTAGAAACTTGGAATCAAGCGTATGTGTAATGAATTATTGTAATTTGTTTATCCATATGTATTAAGAGTTTTGTCACTAAAATTGACAAAGGGGGAGATTGTTAGAGCATAGCTCGGTTGAACCCACCAAGCGTTGGTATGTCAAGTTTGGTTGTCATATTTTAGTGAATCAAAACTCATCTAAAGAGTCGCTTGATTATGTACTAGAGACAACCAGTATAGGTTAGACTAGAAAGTCTAGGATTATCAGACATACAAGTATTACTCGAAGACTTGAAGAATGTGAAGAAGTAACAAGCTACAACGACGGCATCATCCTTCCTCTTGAGGTTAGTAATATTTTGACTTGAACTGTTTCATTCCTAACGTATCTTTCAAGTCGTGCTATATTGAAAACATAACTGCGAAGCTGTGAATGATTATACTTTAGTAGTAAGACATGATCATAGTGTTAAGGAATTAGGATACGAAGTATAATGCTTATCTTTTGAACTTCGTATATAAGACATCGACATAATCGTATGAATGCTATTGTTATTATGTGTATGGGTAAAGGTGAAGATTTCATCCTAGGAAATAATGTTTACATTTGTAATTGGTGTGACCGATCACAAAAAGTTGTGTAATCGATCCTTGTAATTGGCGTAACCGGTCCTAGTAATTGGTGTAACCGATCCTAGTGACTTGTGTAACCGATCACAAGTAATACCATGAGAATATGGTAACTGGTCCCAGTAAGCGATGTAACCGATCTTGGTGTGATGTAACCCGGTCTCGATAACCATATTAAGGTAGAACCGATCCTTGTGTTTGGTAAAACCGTAAACCCATGATTAGTGAATTGATATTTGATCATAGTTGTCTTAGAATACAGATGAACCAATTCTAAACTTGATTGGAAGTGTGGTATAATCGATTCCAAGATTGTAAATATGAAAGAGGATTTACAAAGAAAAGATGTCGACATACTTTGAACATGATCAGTAACTCTTATCTTTTATTGTTCAAAGATATTCCTTAATAACTCAAGGAGATCCCGGACCGAAATAAAATTAAGAATCTTTTAATTAAGTTGTTAGTTTTATATGCTTTAATTACCAGCAATTAAATGCATATCTCTAGAGAATAAAAATTGATAATGTGCATTTTCTAATTGGAGATTTTCTAGTGAGATTTAGGAAATATTGGACAAAGCATTTACAGGAATTATGAAAATCGATTTGGGCGTTTATCGCATATCTTGAGAATAATTCGGTTTTGGAAATTCCTTGGTGTCCAAACATCCATGGTCTATAAATACCCAAGTTTGTATTTCGAGCAAACTATCCTAAGAGCTAGGCAAACTTCATCTTCTTGTTGTTTCTGGTGGAGCCGTCTATCCGGAGAGGAATGTACCCTAATTAGGCGAAATCTCTTACGACCGCTCGTTTAAAGACTGTTGGATCAAGAAGCTCTACGAGTACCGTTGGTGGGAAACTAGATAATTGTATTTTATTTTAGTTTTCGATTGATTTGATTGACTAACGGTTGTTGAACTTTGATTGCACCTAGTTTGTTTATTCTTAAGAATCTTCTCTTCTGATATAAGATTCACTCAAACTAGATCGAAGTATCGACGGGATCTTTAGAACTCGTTTGTAGATCTAAAGACGTCTTGTGATAATCCATTGTTAACGAGACTCCGTTAAATGCGTGATTGATCACAAGAGATTCAAGTGGTGTTGTGCAGGTGTTTATTGAAGATTAAAGAAAATTTGAAGACAAAAAGATTTCTGATTTGGTTTCTATATCTTTGGGTGTGCACAAACCTTGATCGGTTGGGATCCAACTAGAATCAGATTTATTATATTGTTTAGTTGTGTAAGATCGGCATCACCTTATAGTTTCTTATTTGATTCTATATTGATTGATTGCAAATCTAAACTCGCTACTTCGATAGTTGTTGGATAGATTGATCGACCGTGCAAAGGAGTTTATTGTTAAACGGAAGAGCCTTTGCATATGACTTGAAATATCTTCATCCGAAAGAATCAAGAGAGTTGTTACCAAACAGATTTGTTGTTCCTTTCTTGTTTGGAATACGATCCAAAGGAATTATTCCGGTGCGTGCACTTATTGAATGTCGGAAGCACAGGATACCGAAGAAACTAAGTGAACTATAGGTTTAGTTACTTGGTCTCAACTATACGAAGTTGGATTAGATTTTGTATAGCGGCTTAATTCTGAGAGTATTCATATATGTACTAGGTACCGGGGTTTTTCTGCATTTGCGGTTTCCTCGTTAACAAAATCTTGTTGTGTCATTTACTTTTCTTTTCCGCAATTATAATTGTTCTTCTTATAATTTAAAGTAAATTACACAAACGTTAACTCCGTATTACTTGATAGTGATCCTATAGAGTTTGGTTAAGTCTGAACCTACTATCAAGTAATCACACTTTGATTGTTGTATTGTCTCGGTATCGTATCCATAGACGATCACACAAAGTGTGAATACCGATTTGTAGTATTGTGTCGATTTTGTCCATAGACAATCACTTTCGATAAGAGGACTTATAGGTGGATAAATTAAAGATTGTGGTGTATTTGGGTACCCTCGTCTTTTCGCGATGTCTCGTTTTTGGAGTCTGGCTTCTCCATGTATTTTGCAATCCCTATTATTGATAAAACAAGTGAGTGGTAACAATGTTGGGAAGATGGTAGATGGGCTTATGGGCTTCAGATCTTTCACCAATCATCTAAGAGTCTAAAAAAAAACCATTTGCTTCAGTTCTTTCACCTACCATTTAAGACTCTTAAATGATTGTCAAAATCTAGTAAATTTAAAAAAAAAAAAAATTTAACCTAAACTTTAAGGGCTCAAGTCAATATCATAAATTGTCAAACTCTATTTAATTCGTCTACTTATGTTTACTTTAAGTTTTGAAATAGAGATCTTTTGTATCTAGAGGACAAGTTAGCAAAGGAAGCTAGGTCTAAGGGTATTAAGTTTTTTACTAAAATGGTGGTTTCGATAATGAAAATGAACGGTAGAGTATCTTCTTTACAAGTATTTATAGGTATTTACCACATTCCACTCGGAGTTTCCAGCACAAAGCAAAAATAATTCTTCCGAAATCGAATACAAAAACTTTTTGTTCCAAACAAGTTGGGGCAGGATAGAAATGGAAGCCAGGATGAACTAAGAGGTCTGCCCAAACAATTATTTGTTGGTTTCATGTCTTGATGATATGGTTGGGTTTTTATGTCGGCTTGCCAAGACTGTCACAATTTTCCTTTATCTTGACCTAGTGCAGGATGTGCAGGTTACACGGGTGGAGTTAGTCCTTGGCGCTTTTCGCGTCGTGGGTTCACTTTTCGGCATGGGGAAAGGGAATTATCCAGCTCCCCAATCGGCATGAGTTCAATTGTTCGCAGGTGGTGACCATCTTATGATGATATCCAAGATATAAGCAAATATGACGGCTCGCCTCGCACTTTTAAGCATGACACGTCCCAAAGAAGGTAATGTCGACTATTATGTCTTCTGGGTATCACTTTTGAGCCAGTCCTTAGCGCTTTCCGCGCCCTGGGTTCAATATTATTAGTATGCGGAGATGACACTAAACCATCTCCTCAACCGGATGTTGGGTCATGAGTTGTGGCCATCACGATAGGAGGTAATCAGGCTTGTCCTTCGCCGTCAGCACACAAGAACCAAACACTAGACGTCAATATGTATTGTCCATCAAACAACAATCGTCTCAAGTAGAACTAGCAACTCAATTCCAATTAAGGCAAGGGAAACACGAGAATCAGGGACAAATTATTCGAGGTGAACACGCTGTGCTTGCAAGAAAAAAGAAAAAAAAATCATTCATTATATGAAATTTGCAAATGTTATTGTAGTATAATGGTAAAGGTCCGGGGGTGGGGTTGGGGAGAAGTTATCTTTCTTTCTCTGATTAGCTAGCTACCTGGCTTGTAAGTATAAACTTCTTCTAAAAGAACGATTTTTTTTGGGGACCAACCCATTATTAAGGGGACCCTTAAGTGATTATTCCATCTATCATTTGGTGATAAGGGATGTCTTATTGTTAGAAAATGACTAGGGTACTCTATACTTATTTAAATTACGTTATTAACCTTATACATATTTTTTTTTCTTATATTGGGCTCAGCTTGGATTTTATTTTGTTTTTCCTTGCCAAGCTTAAACATGTTGTTCATATGCGAAAACAGATTGAATTTCGGCTAAGTCCATACTTTTTCTAGCCGAAACCAGGTTTGGTTTGGTTGGGTTTTTATTTTTATTTTTATTTTTATTTTTATTTTTATTTTTCGTAGCTGAGTCTAAGTTCGGTTAGGTCCTTTTTGTTATTTTTCCTTGTCAAACATCAATCTTTTTATATGAAGAACTTACTAGGCTCGACTCAGTTTTTTCTTATCGAATATATTGAGGTTCGGCTAGGAAAACAAAAATATGATTGAAAAAATGAAAAATGAAAAACCTAGTCGAACTGAAACGAACACGATAAATTAAAATTTAAAGAAAAAAATAAATTTTTGGACAAATGTGTCCCGCATGGTTATGGTTTGGGTGTTCTAGCTTTCTCTACTTTAGGAGAACTTAGTGAAGATACTTTATGTTTTTTTAAGAGTTTGAAAAAATTGTCTTGTTAGTAATGATACTAGTAGTGGTTTTGGTAGTTTTATTTTTTATAGATTAGGTATTGTTATTCAAAAAAGTGTTGGAGCTCAGCTTGTTGCTAGACCACCAACCAAAGTTGGTACGAGTCATGATGTATCGAATATTTTAGTTAAATATATTCATAAAAGTAAATATATAAAAAAAAAGATATCACAAAGGTATTTTTACCATTACTATCCTGGAATAGCTGGAGCAGGTTTCATATGCAGAGATTCATCTGCCAACACCTTAATAGCGATAGCACAACCGTTGGGAATCACCACTTCCTTGACCGCCGAATCTTGGGTCATTCTCATAGCGACTAGGACAGCAAAAGAACGAAGTTGGTCAAAAGTTCAATTTGAAACCGACTCGGAAAACCTACTTCGATTCATTACTTCAGATGCCGAACCGCCTTGGTACATATCGGGTATGATCTCGGAAACCAAGCTAATCATGAGCCAAATCATCACTGCATCATCACGCACAATTACATGGAATGTAATCAAGTTGCAGACGCGCTAGCGAACCCTGCTGCGGACTATAGGCACATGGGAAACCTTTCGACTTTGGTTTGGGATCACATAGTTCCATCTTGCATTAACCAAGTTGTAATAGATGACTTTTTGGGTAAAACATACCCTCGTGTAATTACCGCTTAATTTTAAATACAATTTAATGCTTAAAAAAAAAAACTATAAATACATGGATAAGGGGTTTTTATTTTTACTTCAGAAATGACCTAACAAAACTTGGGGGATGGTCTCCTCAAAAACGCATGATTGTTAAAGGCGGATACCGGGATAAGCAGGGGATACCGTTTGAGTGATCCGACGGTCGGGATCGGTTTTAACTTTTTTGTCGCTATGAAACGGTAGCCGAGATCGGTTTTAACTTTTTTGTCGCTATGAAACGGTACCCCTACTAATCTTGGTACCCGCTTATAGCAATCATGCAAAAACATAGAGGTCCCCAAAAAATCATTCTTAAGATTATAAACTTTAATATTATCTCTGGGCTTTAAGACTTTAATATAACCTTTGGGCTTCAAGACTTCGGAAGAGAAAAAAAATCAAGTGTAATTTGATTACTCCTTATGCCAGCCTTGTTTTTTAGCCCTCCGTCTAAGATGTGGTCGGGCCACATACAATAAGTACGTGGTCCATCTTTATTTCTTGACACATATACAACTTAAAAACCTGCCCCCTCAAAATCCCGCAAAACATTATTTTCAACTTTATAATAAGTGTTTAAAACATATAAAGAGGGGTCGCATCCTTTAAGTACGTGGCCGACCACATCGTAGCCGCTCTGGGATTTTAGAGGCTCTGCCATTTATCCAGGTTACTTGGATGGTGGTTTCATGGGAATGACTGGTTCTGGTTATCGTGGGATTATGGTCCTGCTGCAAATGGGAAACGGATTTTAAGTGGTGGATCGTTTGATGCTCAGATGCCAGCTGCTGCTATGTCCCTAGGTGCTGACAGCGGAAAGATGGAGATGATCCTTGCTGTAAGCTACCGTCCTGGTGTAGGAAAGCAGAATCAAAGAGAGGCGATTTAGGCTGTATATCCTGTTGGCAACTCCAGCTGACTTCATGGAATGTCTTACAATTATTTAATAAAACTTGAAAAACATCATTTACAGGAGGGTAAAATCCCAATTGCTGAGCCTCGTGGTTCTGTGTTCCGTGCAGAGCTTCAAAGTTCAAATGGGCAGAATCAATGCAGTTTTATTGAGTAAAAGCAGTTCCAGTAGTTGCCTGAAAATGTTTTAAGTTGAAACCCTACCCACAAGACAAGAAGGGACATATTCTCCTCAAAATACAGGAGCCGGAAATTATCAAAAATTAAAGAAATCCCTATGTATCTAAATTACACACCTACCTACCTACCAAAAAGATGAGATTTTTCCTCTGATTCTTCCTGTCATCCTTTCCACCTCTGCTCAAACAAACTCTCCCCTCTCTAGATATATACAGTGGAGGGGAACTTTTGTTAGTTGTATAATTCATGTATGTACAGAATCTTCACATCCATGCTCTGCTTTGCAGTTCATCATTATACTCCATCTGCACATGCTAGAATCCACTTATATTGCTAACTAAGAACTAACTTTTCACTCATTTGATAATTCTGTGACTAATTCCATGACCTCAAAAATGGTTTCTGAATTGGATCCTGTATATGGGAACTCTGATGTGCCAAATTCATCCATGATGTGTTGGTGTTTGCATTCACATTAAGGGTAGGTGCAGCAATAGCTGCAAACTCTGCTTCATTCCCGCGCAAGTTGAGGAGTTGATGACCCGTGTGTTGAATGAAATCACCATTCGCAGTTGTGCTCCTGCCAACTAAGTCTCTCATTGGGAGATACTGCTCAGTGGTAGTGGTCACTGCATTGGCAGTGGTTACTGGCTCGTAAGAACGAGACTGCAATGTATTGTGCTGAGAGAAAATACTATACAGGCTTTCATCGGTGTCTCTTCTGTTCCCCAAACACTGACCTGAGCTACCAGATATCTCTACTCCAGGCCAGACACCATGAACTCCATGCTCGTTAGGAAGCCAGTTCTTACCTGAAAGTCCCTCTCCATTCGAAATGGATGATAAAGGGGCTGAGACATGTACAGGATTAACGGCCCAATTCTGCATGTTGACTTGTGGGAACAGGCTGTGGCCTAAATTAGAGTTTGCGTACCTCCCACTATCAGTGTATATATTCTTCTGGTGGATGCTCTGCTGAATATAAAAATCTCTATTGCTCAGGTGTTGCCTCTGCTCTAACAGCTGCTGTGGTTGATTTTGAAAATGGACAGGATGAGGATTACCAGTTACCAAGGGCTCACTTCGTTTCTAGGAATTGCATTCCAATCCGTTTAGGATCATGAGAGTAAGATGGCAGTAAACCTTCTTCTTTTGGAAAGGGTGGAAGGTTGTTGCAGTCATAATTAGTGTAGGAATCCAAGACAGACCCACTTCCATTGATGTGCAAACCTGACCCTATATCATTAGACGGCCTTCTTTGGAACAGAGATTCCTCAACATTGTTTTCAAATGTGCCCCTCTCTAGATCAATCAAACCAGTTGGGTGCTGTTTAAAATTATCTGGTTGCCTAAGTGACAATTCTGCAGATGTGAAGCTCCGCCTTCCAGATATATGGTGATCATGAAAAGGGTCCAGCATGCCAGATGCAGGCCAAACATCTTTAGCAGTAAAAGGAACCCCCTGCTTGATTGCATTCTGAGTGGAATTCATATCTCCAATTACCTCAGTCAGATTAGGAGCAGTATATGGTTGCAATATATCCTCTTTGGTACCCTCCATTTCCATGTGGTCAAGCTCTTGATGACTATTAAGTGAGGGAATTCTCTGTAAAGGCTCATTGACTTTTGAGGAATCTTTAGTGGAGACAACGAGATCTCTTGCTTCAACAAAATCTTCAGATGGACTCATACTTCTGAAAACTGTGGACGGAACTGGCGAAGCATCTTTACATTCTAAGATGTCTTGGTTGCTATTCTTTGATTCCGTATTCATGTGATTGAGCTCGCACCGACCATTAAGTGAAGGTACTCGAACAAGGGGCTGACTGTGATATATGGAGTTAGGAGAAGTCTCTTCGTCCTCTCTGGAGTCTTTTATATCCGTGATAATTTCAGGATGAGCTTGTACTTCATCTTTTCGTTCTTCAAGCAAGCAATCTGTGAGCACTTTCTCCTCATCCTGGACACAAACATCAAAGAATAATAATCAGTAAACCAAATGTGGAAAAACGTTCATGGCCAATTTAAGTGCTTCAAATGGATGGAAATCATGTGCCACAAATTTAACATGAACTAGAGAACGGAAAAAATCTCTACCACCACATCGCTCCTTTCTGCAACTTCTTGATCCAAAGACATCCTCCACTGCTGTCTCTGTGATTTTCTTTCAGTCCAGTGTGCAAAAGCTAATGGGAGATCTCTCGTTGTAATTTTCAACCTGTATACACACGCCTTGGTGTCACATAATCCAAGAGCATTTCTATATTCCGAAGACAGAAAGCTAAACTTGAGAAAAATATTCACCAGTGCTTATGCAGCTTCTTGCGCTCTTCTGCCTCAAATGCCTCAAAAGGTTGTACATCAAAACTTTTGATATCACCCAATACACGATTAAGAGACTTAGACTGAATACCATCGCCGGATTGTTTTATATTCTTTACTAGCTCATGTTGTTTCTTACTTATCTGGAAACAAAGTGCCACAAAATCAGTTAACGATTCGTGTAAGGACAGAATCAAAACATTATCTCTCAATAACGTCATCTTTATCCATGTGGGTCACTGAAATTAATCAATAATCACCTGATTTCATTTCGAAAAAAATCTAGGATTCAATAAAAGAAAAAAGACAGAAAACACTTGAAACATAACAGTCCAATCCCAACAATACATTATTTGAACTGGCTTCCCAACCTTGAAGTAAGACATATACTTCGAAGCATCACAAGAGCGAATACACAGCTTTTGTGGGATTTCTTCTTTCCTAGAAGATGATCCGACCTTGCGCCTTTCCGAGACAGCTAGTGATCGCTGATGTCTGTCCTTCATGAATCCTTTCCTGGACAGTTAAAACAGCAAGTTAAAACTTCAGCCTCCAGAACCACCAACTACTAATAGAGAATCTTTTCTGAAGCCTAACTCAACTAATGCCACACAAATCACATAAGCAAAAGACAGTGACCTCGTGATTATCTGAGGGAAATCCACTTCAGGATCTTTGCAGGTTAACCATAGTTCCTTCCAGTTTTGTAAGGTCTCCAAAATACTGCAAGCAAAAGCATATAATGTGATTAATGTCAGTATATATCAAAAACTAGTAAGAAAATACGGAGATATGATGGAACAAATATTTTTGCTTCACTATTAATTTAAACACCAAGGAAAAGAAATAGTAACATTAAGCATAAGGCGACTAAATACAGCACAACGTACTCATAATGGTACTTCATTAACTCCTGGTAGTAGGAGTTCTTATTTGTCTTGAAAGACAGTTCCTTTCTTAGAATAGCATCAGGGTGAAAATTACCAGAACAAAGTGAAGTACCCCTGCAAGAAGAAGATCAGTGTTGAAAGATCAGGATGAAGTATAATCATTCTAAATCCATGATAAGTCAAAAAACACTTGCCACTTGAGGAAAGGATTTCCAAATTGAAGGTTTTCCCCTGAAAGCAACCCTTGCACCAATTGATCTGCATCTATCCCTTGAGGAAGAAACTTAAAAAGAAAATCTCTCTCCAAGTCTGAAAGATGTGTTTCCCACACCTGAAAAAAAATCGTCGGAAAGCACGTAAATTATATATAAAGAGATAACTAACGACCATTGATCAGTCAGCAATAGATATTAATATAAAAATATATAAGGATACGCAAAGCAGTAACTATATATACTTCATATGATAAAACGTCAGTCATATCCTCCAAATCCAAAGTTTCCTCAGGAATGGTAACCACATCTGCTAAGCCGCATTTAGAGAATGAATCAATAAAAGGACCCAAATCACTCCAACCTATGCCGACTTGTTCTCTCTTTGAAACAATCTTTATATCTTTCTCATCCAACTCGACCGAAACTCGTGACCTCATATTTGACAGAGCTTGCGATGATTCAGCATTCTTTTTTCTCTTTGCACTATATTGTTGTAAATTACCACTTACAGCACTTGACGCATTTAACCGCTTTTTTTGCTGACCAGCCGCCATTTTGCAAAGTTAAATAGCAAAGAGACCCCAAAAAAGTCTTATACATCAGACGCCTTCCATATACAGAAACATAAACCCCGTGTCCTCAAAAATCATACTGGAACGACCTTCATTCAAATAACGCAGCATTAGTTCACTCCAGATACATATTTCCTCAAACACTTGTCAAAATAAGGATTAGCACAATGAAAAGAAAAATCTCTCTTATTTCTCAAACAAGCATGAACATCTAAAACCCTCAACAGGGTTCAGTTAAAATATAAGCCAATCATACATCCCCGAAATCACAAATGTGGTGACTCGATCTTCACATAGTTACTACTTCTTCTTCTTTTTTCCTCGTTCCTTAGAGGAAAATACAGAATCAATCTCTTTATATCAAATGATGAATCAACAATCTAATCCAATCCAATCTTAGTTCCACTAAAACATTAAGAATATATGTAAACTAAGAAAATGAACCTTAAAATAGAAATTAACCCTGATTGAACATCTCAAATCCAATCTATCTAAGCAAATGTAAGAACAATTAACAAAATAATAATCAAATTATTAGCTACCAAATTAAACATTATCCAAATCCAAAATACAAATAATAAAAAAATACACTTACTTATTCAGAATTGTAATAAACCCTAGAAACCAAAACAAAACAACAACTGATGAGTAAATATATAGATTAAAAGATTAGATACATACCTGTAATAAAAATCAATCTGTAATAAAAATCAATCTGTAATAAAAATCAATCAATCAAAGGAGGAATTACAATTACATGTATATCCCAATGAGAAGGAAAAAAAAAAGAAGAAGGATAATTATTTGGGGTAAAACATAGCAAAATTAGGGTTGAACTCAGAAAAACTAGGTTTTATACGTTCTATCCGCTTCTTTCGTTGGAAGTCAGTGGTTCATACGAACAGTTCGTTTTTGTTGATCTTCTTTTGTCTCTCTCTCCCTCTGGTCTGGCGCGACTTTATGGCTGGGCTCGGCTCAAGATTTCCTGTTAGCTTTTTTTTTATGACAAAGCTGGCCCCACTTAATCTAGTTCTTAATAAAGGTTTGGAAGATATGTGGTTCAGATTTGATGGACATTATAGGTTGGTCCCGCAGTAAGTTTTAGGGTTTTAGACAAAGGTAAAAGTAGGTGGGAGTCGTGTATAGACTATCAGAAGAAGATATTGTACAGTATCTTGACTTTACACATCAAAACCTTTATTGACTTTGGACATGAGCCTTGACAGGGCGTGTGGATATCGAAGAAAAGTGTTTTTTAGAAACATAACTAAAGAAAACTATTTTCTTCATAAAAGTTATTTTTCCGATTTCTAAAGGTGAAAATTTATTTAAATACCTCTCAAAATCTACCTTTTAAAATATTCTCTTATTTAACGATAAAAATATCCCAATTTTTTAAAAGTGGAAGCAACTAGCACAAATCGATAGAGGTGGATGCAATTTAATACAAGTTGTTTCCAAAAGTGGAAGCAACTTTCTTAAGTTTGACTCTAAAAAAAATATACTCCCTCCGTCCCCTTTTACATGAAGGGGAAGGTTTTTTTTCAAATCCCAAATTACATGAAGGTGTTCATATTTTCTCCCTAAACCTTCCTGATTTATCCCTGCCTCAATATCATGCACTAACTTGGAAAATAGTGTTGGCTCAACTTACTAAAGAATGAGGTGAATTTTTTTGTAGGGTGGTCCGAACAAATGATTGTAGGTTTCCCGATGTGAATGCAAACATGCGTTTGAATTTCTTGGATTCCTTCACACACTAATCATACCTATATGTATGTGTACTGCAGGATACAAAGGCGCGACAGTTGTACCTCCAAAGGAAGGGAAAGAGATTTATGTATCACAATTGCTACCTCAGAGCTAGCATATCCCTTCCCTATCCCTCATATGTAGGGAAGGGATGACACATAGAAGCCAATCTCGCAATGGGGGCTCGCTATCCCTTCCCTACACCACACGGCTACTTAGTAGCCGTGTCAACAGTGCCAAACGGCTTCTCAGTAGTCGTTTGAGTCAACTCGTTGACTTGACCCAAACGGCTACTCAGTAGCCGTTTTATAGGTTTAAGTCTTGTGCGTGTCCGAGCTCCCCACTTCTTCTTCTTCCTTCTTCTTCTCTATTTTTCTCCTCTCCACACCCCCTTTCTATTTGAAGACCCTCTGGTGCGATTCAGGAGCTAAGATTCAATGGGTTTGGACCTTCCTATACGGTGAATCATTTGCGTTTTTCAATTTCGTGTTTCATCAACAAAATCGTCTAAGGTGAGTGTTTCAAATTTTAGGGTTTAAATTAAATTTGAGTTTTATTATGATTAAATTGGAGATGTTAGGTTCATTATAGTGTGTCCTTGTATGTTGTTTGATCGTTTGATACCTTGTTGATTGAATTTATGGTATATTGTTGATTGAATCAAAGTGGTTGTTGTTTATGAATGATTGTTGATATGAATATGGTATTGTTATTGATAATTTTTGATTGATGGATGATTAAATGAATATGTATTATGTTTAGGGCAGATTGTTGGCGGTAAGATGATCTTCCAAAGTACTAAATCTCTTTCTAAGTTTCCTTTTTTGCGTCTGAATCTCCGACATTATTGAGCAAAACAAAATTTAAATCTATTACTTAAACTAAAAATAAATTGGAGAGATTGATGTAAGAAGAAGAAATTTGTAGTGAAGAAATCAATTGACGTAAGAAGAAGAAATTGATTTGGTGTGGTTTGAGTAGAGATTTAGAGAGGTATTTATAGAGGATTTTGAAAAAATGATCGTTGCGATCCGACGGTGGAGAAGATAGAGCCTTTATTAATGATGGATGGTTAGGATCGGGTGTGAGAGAGGTGTAAACGAGAAAAGGTCAAACCAATGTTTTTTCTGAAACGGCAACTGAGTAGCCGTGTAAAAAGCTACGGCTACTCGAGCCGTACGTATCGTAAGAGTATCCGTAAAGCGTAAATTTATACGGCTACTCGGTAGACGTGTGATTTCCCTTCCCTACAAGCGGGATCAGATGTGATCCTCCATGTAGAGAAGGGGAGGGATATCCCTACTCATGTAAGGATTTAGGAGACCATAGGGGTTGCATTTTTGGTTTTTTGAGGGAAACTGAGGGATAGGGAGGGGATGAACCCCTCCATAGTGCTAGCTCTCAGCATGAGGCATCACTTTTCCTATATGGATCCCCAATTGTTACCCCGTCGTGCAGCCTGACGACATCATACAATCTGGTTTTGTGGGTATACTTCTATGTAAGCCCTCACGAGACTAAACTCGTCCAGTAGGGTCACCTAAAGGTTGAAAGGCTTGTTACACGGGCTAAGTGTAATCGCGGGTCAGGCGAGAATGACATTCGTTTAGATTTTATCGTGTACCTCATACATTTTTATTTTTTATTTTTTTTGTCAATGGCTATGAGATTCCGAAAATACTTATAATAAATTGGTGGTGTGTCCAACCCAACTTGTTGCTTATTTTGTTAGGTGGTAGATATGTATTTCTTTTTTCATTTATGGGTGATGGGGACTTGTGATAATTATTATCACATTTTCTTTTTAGACTTTTTAAAGGGAGTACATTTGTGGACTACCATTGGTTGAAAATAATTGAATATAGGCGTCCCCTATGTGACCACCTATACATCTCCTACGTGATCCTACTTTTCTCCAAAGACCAAATATTGGGAACTCTATAAATAGAGTTTCATTCATCTAAAATAAAACGCACCAACAAACCTTATGTTA
>JAJJWW010012436.1:0-82405 GCA_023531295.1 Papaver armeniacum
CAAAACATAAAAAACTCAAAAAAATAAAAATGGATCCAAACTCACAAAAACATTTAAAGAAACAGAGTGATAAACAACAAGTACCTATCAATTCGATTCTTGAGTTTAAGCAAGAACTTCTCATTATCTTCTTCAGCAACTCTTAATAATCTCTCAATCAATTGTTTTTTCTCTTGAAACCCAAGATTATGAATATCAATTTCTTTAGTTTCAACACCATCTTGTCCAGTTAAAATCCCTTTCCTTATACGATTATAAGTTGGTAGTTTCTCCAAAGCAGCCCATTTTAATGCTTCTTCATCATCTTCATCTCTAGATGATCTTGAAAACACTTCACCTGAATTATTCCTCCATATTGATGAACTATTTCTTCTTAAACTTGCTACTCTGTAAACCTCACCACTGTCCATCATCACACCTCAAAACAGCAACAACTCTCCTCCTAAACCCCAAAATTCCAAATACAAATCAAACCCCTTTTTCACTAAAGGTGTGAAAAAAATTTCTTAAAGTCTGGGGGTTCTTTACTTCGTTCTTACTCCTTGTGTTTTTCTTTTGTCTCTTGACTAATAAGAGAAAAGAAGTGCAAAGGAAGTAGCTTTTCTATATTTTCTGTACACATAACATTTATAGTCTAGAGATGTGTTGATCAATGAAGACTGAAGAGGAGACTGCAATGTGTAGGCTCTAGCAGCTAGCTTTGAAATTGAATGCAGAAGATAAGACTTCTAGATCGATTCATTTTTTAGTATTATTATTACAGGAAGAATTGAAATTTTAAAAAGTTTGACAGTCAAATTCAAATATCTTGATTGGGTCTGGATCACGGTGTTCTTGATTGACTATTGATTATTTTCTTTTGTTCAAAGTTTACACGACAAAGTTCTTGATGTCAGCATAACGATAGACTGAAACTAACCATGTCAGAATATAATGCCTCGTCGGTCGGAATCGCTTGACACCCCACGATTTACTCGTAGCGTCCACGATTTACTCATCAGTACGGAGAACAGAAGAGTGATTAACATCGCGTATTTATTTTTTTTGAAGCATAATATTTATTAAAAAACTAAGGGACTGTTACATGAGGGAGTATAACACCCCAAGATTCATCAATTACAAAAGCATTGGTAAGCCAATGGTCTACAGTAACTTGATGCAGGGGCAGAATAGCAGTCTCCGGATATGAGTTGCATCGAGGGCGGATGTTGGTTTCGAAGGTCGAAAAACCTTCGGTCAATGCTTTCCACAAGAAAAGCTGTATTTTTGATGGACACTGCACTGTTCAAAGTAACTCGGATGGAAGTAGAGGTTTCCGATTAACATCGCGTATGGATATACATTTAGATCTTATAATATAGATGGCTTTTGTTAACTTGTATACATGTTGAGGTTTAATTAAAAATTATTTTATTTCTTTGGAAATTGTGTTTTTTTGTCTTATTCTACTAAAACCGGTTTTTCTTGCACTAAAAACAACAAATCTTGTCCCCAATGAAAAGAATTACCAATAAAACAAACAAATCATGTTTCCAATGCAAAAAAATTATCGTTTTAGTAAACTTTAACGTGTATACATGTTAACAAGACCCAATTTAGATAGATAGACAAGAAGTTAGTTTAACTTGGCTTGATTGGGGTATACCCAGATTAATTTGGGTATACCCAATTTTAAGGGGACCTAGTCGGCATTTTCATAAAAGGGTGATTTTATTTTAATACCTTGAACTAATTAAATCTTAAAAATAAACCCATTTATTAATTTCATTAACCCTAAAATTAAAAAACTAAACAACTCTTAATCTTCTCTTCTTCTTCATCTGCATCTTCCATCAACCAAAGCCATATAAAATCTTCAATTTTGATTTTCCAAAAAAATTGTTGACTCTACCGGCGAAAAGAAGACTATAAGTGATGTTTAAACTCAAACCCATCATTGTGTTGTGTGATTTGATTGTTATATTAGGTTAAAAATCGAATGTGATTTCTGTGTTTTTGGTCGGCAAGGTCGTAACATGCATATCTTGCCGACTTTTCATAATAACCATGGCGACTGTAAATTTTTTCAACAGCCGACAAGGTATTTTTTGAAGATCTTGCCGACTAACAAATTTTTCAATTCCTGCAAGGTATTTTTTCAAGACCTGCCGACTACTAATTTTTTTTAATAAATCTAGGGTATTTTTGAATACCTTGACGACTAATACATTTTTTCTCAACAAACAAAGAAGGTATTTTCAACAAATTTCTACAGGTTTTTTTTTATGACGACTAATAAATTTTTTTTCTGTCTTCTCCGTGTGTGTTAAAAAATAAAGTCAAGATGATCTTCATTCGTCGACCTTCCCGACTTTTCATACTTTAACGAAAGTGTTGATTTTTGATCTAATTTTGAGTATTATATCATACAACATGCCTTTGCAATCCCCTCTTTAGAAGTGTTTGGGTAGTGTGCTTTCATTTCCGTTCCAAAAGATTTTTCAAAACAATTTTTTTCATCAAAAAACTTCCCAAAGTTCAATCAAAAATTTCATTATTCAAATTCATTATTTGAAAAGTTTTAATCTAAACTCAATTAATTAACCTAATCAGATTTTTATTGTTAATTAAACAAGGGTATATTAGCCATTTAGAAAATATATGGTTAAGGGGTGACGTATTTTACTTCAAAATGACCCTATTTTGTCTTATTGGGTATACCCCAATTAATCTGGGTATACCCCGATCAAGCCAGGTAGTTTAAGTGCAAAAAAAAATCGACTTTTTGTGAAACAAAATATCTTTAGTTCTGACTTTCGCTTCTAGTATCCAAACGCGCTACAAATAGAACTAACCAAGTGTTATTAATCTAAGTCTCTTAGGACCCTTTCTATGGGTGTGGCAAACATGAATGTTTGCCATTTAAGCACCCACTATGGAGGTGGCAAATCGGAAACTGACCCGGCTAAGTTGCAAATTTGCCACTTAGCCAGGCCAGGTTAAGTTTCTACTAAGCGGTCGAGTCTTGACCGCTCGGTCTAGTATACATTGTTAGGTGTTTACTACACCGCTACCGGCTTCCATAGGACCGACCGATTTAGTTTACACCGTTGAATAGAGCCTAATCCAACGTCCATAAATGCTCCCCCCTATAAATACCACATTCCTCTACCATTTTAACTCACACCTTCTCTTCTCTACTCTTTACATTTGTTAATCTAAAACAAATTTCATTATCTAACTCTTTTATTTACTCGTATTGTATAATTTCATTAATATGTCTCAATCTAATACTCAATCTAAACAACAAAAGAAGAAGATTAGGGGTCCAAAATTTACCGTAGACGAAGATGAAAGCATTTGCAGAAACTATGTGTTCTTTACGCAAGATAGTATCGATGGTGCCAGTCAACAATCTACCAAGTTGTGGGATAACATATTTGCTAACTTTCGTCAAGAAACTATGAACATCAACGAGCGTAATGCAAATGGATTGTCTGGTCGCTTTGTTACAATCAACGCCCAAGTTGCCTTGTATGTCGCTGCTATAATGCAAGCTGCTCGTGGTCGAGAGAGCGGTCTTGTCGATGTTGATGTCGAACGAAAGTTCCGAACTGATTGGCTCCATAAACATGGGACAAATTTTGATTATGAAAGTTGTTATCATATTTTGAAAGTGTTGCCTAAATATAATCCAGAAGTGTTAGCAAACATGCAGAATATACCTGCAAGTTCACTATACACTTCTTCACCTTCAACGCCAGCTTCACAACCATCTCAATCATCTCATCCCCTTCAGATCCATTTTCTTCACCAGAAACCACTAGAAACAACAATTCCAACTTGAATGTCAATACTGCAATTAAGAGAAAATTATTAGGAAGAAATCATGTAAGAGCAGTGAGAAAAGATGCTCAAGAAGTCGAAGCAAGTGAAGGAGGTAGTAGTACTATGGAAACTTTGATAGAGCATCAGAAGACCGTCGAAAAAGAAAGAGTTGTAGATCGCAAGTTCTTGACTAGGGAGATGAAAAACATCGACTAACTCAAGAAAAATTTGTTTCAGACTATGACAAGAATAAGATTCTAAATGCAAACACCGAAAAATGAATCCCAGATAATTGATGGTATGGGAGATGGAGATGGACAGGTTAACAGAGGAATTGGAAGAAAAAAGAAACAAGAGAAACATGGAAAAACATTTTGGGGTTCAAGCTGAAGATGAGGATGATGAAGACGACGATGAAGTAGTGCCACTTATTTAATTAATGTGTCAACTTTAATTTTAATGAATATGTAGTAGTTTGGTTAGGGTGAATGAAATTGTTCTGGTTTTTTCATTACAAATTTGTCTACTTTTTTTCATTACATTAAAACTTAAACTATTTTTTTTTCATTACATTAAATCTTAAACTTGACAACATCCATGAAAACATTATTAAGCCTAACATACCATACGAGTTATTAAAAACTCCTTAAGAATTTGGTAATGCGCTTCGTATTCGAAATCTTTTCGTTTCCATCTTCGCCACTCGTCTCGAGTTCGTATTCCCAATTCAGCATTGGTCTCACCTCTAAGACGGTATCGAGTGACAATCCTTTTCATAGCTATAAAATCCACAAGATCTTTTTTGATATCCATAAATCGGCAAAACAAAGCAGCACGATCCCGGTTATGAGGATTACCTGTCTCTGTGCAGAAGGCATCATGAATTTTACCCAAATAACTCATACTAGGTAAACCGTTCATCCGTCGTTCTTCACCTCTCTCCGAGTAGTATATTACATAGTTTCTACAAAGAGATAAATCTTCATCTTCAGTGAATCTAGGATCATCCATAATTTAACCAGAAATTAGAGAAGTTTTTGTAGAGAAGTGATGTGTGAGTTTGAAACGGATGAAGTGAAGGATTTATAAGGAATGCTAGCGGTTGAGTCTAGACTGCTAGCGATTCACTAAAAAACAAAATTATGGAACAACAATTGAAACTTAAATAGTTAAACAATTAGAAAAAATAAAAATAAATAACAAATGAAGCAATAATAAAAAAAACAAAAACAAATGAAACAACACTACTCAGTTCGTCCCCCATCTCTTCCAAACTCAGCCCACAGATTCGCTCTGAGATCTTCCCTTAACATGTTATACAGAGTTCTGTTCTCAATATGACTGGTCATTTGCGCATAGTTCCTTGCAGGTAATCCTCTTTCTAGTATAATATCAGGCCTTAAGTCTTCATCTTGATAGTTAGTCCAATTCTTATTACGACGAGTCTCCTGGATAACCATGTTATGCATAATGATGCAAGTCAGCATAGTCTTATGCATTTCACGAGCACTTAGACCACGATAAGGCCCACAAATGATTGCGAACTTCCGCTTCAGAATTCCAAAAGCTCGTTCCACATTCTTTCTCAGATTCATTTGTTTACTATTTAAATACGGGTATGAACGACCCATTTCACCGGTTGGTGGCTGACGGTAACATTGAACTAAAGTTTACCATTTTGGATAAATTCCATCTGCAAGATAATAACCATGAGTTTAGTGATTCCCGTTGATAGCGAAATTTACCCGAGGAGAAATTCCATACTTTAAATCTTCAAACAAAGGCGAATTGTGTAAAACATTTATATCGTTTTGAGATCCCGGGAGACCAAAAAAAGCGTGCCATATCCAACAATCATAAGAAGAAGCAGCCTCAAGGATCATCGTTGATTTTGTGTAGTGACCTTTATACTGACTGGCCCAATAGGTAGAGCATCCGGTCCATACCCAATGCATGCAGTCAAGACTACCCAGCATCCCGGGGAAGCCCCTTTCCTAATTTTGCTTTAATATTTCTCTAACATCTGCATCAGTTGGTTTTCGTAAATAGGTAGGACCAAAATGATTAATCATTGTTTCTCAAAACAACGCAAGATACTTGTATGCAGTTGTTTTGCTAATGCGAAGGTACTCATCATTAGAATTTGGAGGTCGAACATATCCTAAAATCCTCAAATCCGAAGTAACCTTTTGTTCAGGGCTATGACCCCTAATATTCAGTGCATCATACTGATAATTAAATTGAGGTTCTACCTGACAAAGCTCACCAATAATCTTTAACACCAAATGTCTGGGCATGCGGAATCGGCCTTGGAAATTTTCATCAGAGAACACACAGTCAGGAAAAAATAATCGTGCATCAGCTTCCCATGCCATTCATCCCGACCACGATACGTATATCTTCTTGTGAACACTTCTCTTGGCTCTGGATCTCTAGGTATTTGCCCCGATGAATCTAGCTACATCAAGGTGTTGGTTAGTTCTTTATCTTCATCTGACTCATCATCAATTTATTTCAAGGCCTGAACGAATATTCGTTGTTGTTCTTCAAATCGATCCATATGAATACGCACTTCTTCGCCAGAAGAATCCATATTCATTGAGTTGAAGAAAAAAAAATTAAACAGATGATTAAGGTACAAAAGAGTGAGTGAGTAAAGATAGAGTTAATGAGAAAATGAGGTGTGATTAAATTTAATTGAATGTGGCAAATTTATAGATAAGCGTAGGGGGAAATAGCCGTTACTTCGCTAAAATAAGCGACGACTACAAGACCGACCGGTTTCAAAAAGACCGGTAGTGATTTTCTTAAAACTGGTAGGTCTTTTCTCCACCGAACGTTGTATACTCGACCGCTTATGTTTTCTCCCATAGTGGCGCGACAAGTTTGTGAGGCCAGCTGGCATGGCAAATGGAGGTTTTAGCCATTTGCCATAGGAACCGGCCTTTAGGCCACTTCCTATGGGTGTGGCACACATTCATGTTTGCCATTTATGCACCCACTATGGAGGTGGCAAACTGGCAAACCGGCCTGGCTAAGTGGCAAATTTGCCACTTAGCCATGCCAGGTCAAGTGTCTACCGAGCAGTCGAGTCTCGACCGTTCGGTGTAGTTTCCACCTCTCCCGGTGTAGTCTCCACCGCTAGGTAATTTTTTTGTTTGTGTTTTACTTCTTCTCTCCTACTTTTTAGTTATTATAACAGTTTTTATTATAAAAGGGCCCCACAAAATATTTTATAATCCCTAAAATCTAAAAAAAACCCCACCAAATACAAATAACAAATTCTTTTATTAAAATGGTCCCACAAAACACAATATAATATACTACTTTAATAAAATTTGTCAGTTTTACCATAATGGGGAAACTAGTTTGCCATGTCATGTGGCATGGCAAAACAAACTTTATACCGGCTCCCATATGAACCGGCCTTATTAAACACCCAATGTTAGGAGGGAATGTATGGTTCAGTACTGTCTCATATCTAGTTTTTTGTTTCACTTTGACCAAAAGTCAGACTATTTGAAGCGTCAAGTGACTTGTTGTCCAGTCGGTCAATTTAGGATTACTATAAACTGAGAAACCATAATGATGTGTTTGATAGGAGTTAATTTCATGGAATTCGCCATCTTTCCATGGACATAACGTGTTTTCCGTTGTTTGGTCAAAAATCTGTTTCCATGGAATCGCAAAAAAAGCGTTACCTAAAGTATGTTTTAAACTTAATTCTGTGGAAAGTCTTTCTTTGCCTCCCGGGGAACTGATTCCATGAAAACACTTTCCATGGAATTGTTTACTTTCTCTGTTATCAAAACATAGCATGTAGGATCAGAATATCGCAACAACAACATATTTACGATATTGTCATTAGCAATGTTGCGAAGCCATCGCAGGCTAACTGCAGAAATGAGTAACAGATGACGAAAGCTTAAATATGAGAAAGGTGTGACGATTCTGCGAAGAGCCAAGAAGACTTGCGAAGACTAACATTTGTAGACCTGCGAAATGTCGCAAGGTAAATCCGAAATTAAGGGAAATATTAGTTGTACATGAGCTGTCATCCACTATGTGAACACTATATAAATAAGAGAGCAGGAGAGAGAAAGGGGGATAATTTTGGTAAGAGGGAGAGAGATATTTTGGAGAGAGATATTTAAAGAGAGATTTATTTTTCTTTATCATCTTCTTCCCCTAAAATTAAATCTAGAGCTCTACAAAATATCCATTAATGGAGATTGTAAATGAAATACTAATGTAATCTCAATAATCATAGTGAAAAACCATGGATGTAGATCATATTGATCGAACCATGTAAAAATCCTTGTGTCCATTTTATAATTTTAGCATTTTAATCTTTATTTTGATTATGAAATAGATTTAGATCTACAAAATATTATGAGGGGTGTAGTGTAGGATTTCCTGCAACTACATAACAAGTGAAAAATAGTAATCTTTTCTTGATAACATGACAGGCGTCTAGAATTCCACCACCAAAATCTTTCATTTCTTCGTTACATGGCTCCTATAAAATAGGTTAGAATGAAAAATTGATACTAAAATTTTTGCTGAAACAGTATCAAATTCTACCAGAATTGTCAAATTTATCCGAAACAAAGTAATTTTTAATTTTTCGCCACGAGATCTATCAGTTGTTGAGCTTTCTTGGATTAATGGTAACCTGTCGGAGGGTTGCTCATTACTATGGCTCAATATGCGATAATTCTACATCTACCGCCGCCTAAATCCCGTGAAACCAATCGCACCTCACCAAAAATGGGGGACCCACAGTGGGACCCATAGTCCACCCCTGCAAGCTCTAGCGGGTCCCAAGAGCTGTGAGACGCGGTGCTTTTCACGGTGAGGTGCGGCGGTAGCTGTAGCATCACTCCTCAATATGAACAAAAAAATCTGAATCAGCCATATCAATACTGGTACGGCCTTCAGGGGAATGTTTCACCCTCACGGAATCAGCATTTTAGAAGTCATATTCATTGGGGTATCTAGAAGCATATTTATTCGCATTACTTTGTTTTTTGTGATTTCATCCAATAATAATCAATGAAAAAGTTGACTTTGAAATTCTAACAATTGAAATTTTCTGTTCTTTTCCGTAATATCTTAGTATTTTCGTTAGAGACATGAAAGGGACATATATGATTTCTTTATATTTAATTTAATAAATGGCGTCAGAGATGAAAAAAGGGTGAAAGTATCAAAGTAACAGGTAGAATTTGTACACGAATCATCAAATGCTTCTAGAACTTTTATACACGAAATGCATCTAGAAGGCATTCGGAGCGAAAACTCTACACAAAATCGGCTAATTGGTTTTAGCTACGGTTTTTGAGGGATAATTGACTAAATTTTTTAATATAGCCAAACGAAAGATGGATAAAAATGTATTTATGGGCATTTAACCTGAGCCTTATTGTACATTTTATGGAGCAGCACAAGCTTACTTCATCTTCTCATTGTATGGCTAAAAAAGGGCTAGGTGTTTGGTGAAAATAAAGTCACCCATCACTTTAAATGCTTGGGCCACCTACAAAATGGTCATACTTTTTGTAATTGGGTCACAAAGTGGTCACCTTTTTGTAATTCGTTCACAAAATAGTCGTACTTTCATCTGATTTAGCACTTTTGAATAAAACATTGTTATCTTTTCCTAAAATACCCTTCCCATTAACTAATTAGTTGAAGTGGTGGTGGTGATGGTGGAAGCTTAAGAATCTTCACTAAACCTCAGAGGGGAAGCGGTGAACCCTTTGGTGAATGCGGTGTAACGAACCTGAATATGGTTTAACGATCATGAATGCGTGTAACGGTGTGTAAGTGGCGTCACCACCGTCAAAACATTTAAATGAAAGCAAAATTTAAAATTGTGTATGGAGGGATAAGTAGGGAGGGCACATAGGTAATTTGGTTAACATATTTAACTGTGAGTCATCACTTAACTCTCTTTTTAACGGAAGTGTGACCATTTTGTTAATAGTTTGTAACAATATGATGGTTTTGTGAATCAGGTCCTAATACTATGACCATTTTGCAATATTTCCTAAATTCTTTTATGGATAAGTTAAGACTTATGTTATTGTAGTGTGTGGCTTAGTTTGTTTAGAAGTGTTCTGAATTTGAATCAAATTTACATTCCTACGTGCAATTATCAACGGGAAGTAATGTGGAGTTCATATTGGAATTTTGCAAATTCTGTTGGAACAGTTTAAAATTTGATCTTCCTGTAGATATTAATGAGTTTTACATAAAAGGAAAGGCTGATTGGAGGCTTAACATGTCATTCATCAAGTTGATTTGGAAGAAAGAATACTTGGCAAATGCATAGGGCTTCAGACCTCGTAGTCTCATCAACGGCTTCTACAAGGTTATTTATGAAATGCTAGCTGAAAGATTACAAACTGTAATGCCTTCCCTTATTTCCAATGCGCAAGGTGCATTCATAAAATAGAAACAAATCTTAGATGGGATATTGGTGGCCGATGAATGTGCGGACATCTCTTTCTTTGTGTTACCGTGCTTGATCTATTACATAAAAAAAGATCGTGGAATGTCTCCCACAGACAAAGCTAATCAGATTGTTTGAGTTTTGATTTTTATCAGGTTTGTCTAAGCAGCAAAATATTTTCCTAGCTCATAGTATGGTAGTAGAGGATACTTGTTTATCCTCCAATCAATTATGATTATTCAGACAAAGCTAGTGGAGAAAAAGAAAGTTGGCACAACCAGATGATCATTAAGAAAATGCAGAGAGTGAAATCAGACCAAGTAAAGAAAGTCGCTGAAGACATTAAAAGATGGTCCGCGATCTCCATGCAGTATTATCGGACACACTGATCAACTGAGATGGCTACTCATCAGGGGGAGTAAAGTTAAATAATACTATTGATATTGGGCGTGTGAGACCTTATAACATGTACTCTTTTCCTTAGTCAAGGCTCTGTCTCACTGGAAACTCTAAAATCGGCTAATTGGTTTTAGCTACGTTTCTTGAGTGAAAATTTTGTAATATAGCCAAACGAAAGATGGATAAAACTGCATTGATGGAGCATTTAACCTGAGCCTCATTGTACATTTACGGAGGAGCACAAGCTTACTTCATATTCTCATTGTAGGGTTAAAAATAGGCTATGTGTTCGGTAAAAACAAAGTCACCCAAATATTTTTGTGGTTATTGGTTCTCAAATCAAGACTTGATGTTTTTGTAGTGTATGGCTTGGTTTGTTTAGAAGTGTTTTTTATTTGAATCAAATTTATATTCCTACGTACAATTATCGATGGGAAGTTATGTGGAGCTAACAAAGCATCGGGACTCGATGGGTTCATACTAAAATTTTATAAATTCTCGTTGGAACATTTTAAAATTCGATCTTCTTGCAATTTGTTAATGAGTTTTACGGTAAAGGAAAGGCCGATTGGAGGCTTAACATGTCCTTCATCGAGTTGACTCGGAAGAAAGAAGACTTGGCAAATGCAAAGGGCTTTAGACCTTGTAGTCTCATCAAAGAACTTCTACAAGGCTGTTTTCAAATTTAGCCGAAAGATTACAAACTGTAATTCCTTCCCTTATTTCTAATGGGCATGGTGCATTCATAAAAGAGAAACAAATCTTAGATGGGATATTGGTGGCGGATGAATGTGCGGACAACTCTTTCTTCATGTTACCATGCTTGATCTTTTACATAAAAGATCTCAGAATGTCTCCCACGGAGAAAGTTAATCAGATTGTTTGATTTTTAGCAGGTTTGTTTAAGCAGCTAAACATTTTCCTAGCTCATAGTCCGGTAATATAGGATACTTGTTTATCCTCCAATCAATTATGATTATTCAGACAAAGTTACTGGAGAAAAAAAAAAGCTGGCACAACCAAATGATCATTAAGAAATTACACAAAGTGAAATCAGACCAAGTAAAGAAAGCCGCTGAAGACATTAAAAGATGGTTTGCGATCTCCATGCAGTATTATTGGGCACAATAATCAACTGAGATGGCTACTCATCAGAGGGAATAAAGTCAAATAAGACTATTGATATTGGGCGCAATGTGCACTCTTTTCCTTAGTCAAGGTTTTGTCTTACTGGATTTTCCTTGTCAAGATATTAATGAGGCATGCGAGTGCACCGTTATCCGCAGTTCGAAATGTTGTAATCTTTCCTTCGTCCTGGTTTTTGTCCCTCTGGGATTTTCTGGGCAAGGTTTTAGCGAGGCGATATTTGTGGATTAATCATTATTCTGAGTACTCATGTTTTCCTATGTTCAGGTTTTTCCCACTGAGTTTCCCTGGCGAGGTTTTTAATGAGATAACTCATAGAAATGATGATCATATAAAGAGATGTATATTCATAGTTATAGGGTTCCTGAGATACGGCTATCGAATAAGTACCTCTATTATCTGATTCAGGATTTTACCACACACGGTTTGTCCTGAAGAGATTTTAACGAAGAAAAATGAGTAGCGCAGTCAGTATCATTATATCCTATGACATTCAGATTTTTCCCAAGTGGTTTTTCCAACCAGAGTTTCTCAAGGCAACAAGTTCAAAACGATCAATCAAGCTCAAAGTGTTGTACCTTTTCGTGGTTCAGTTTTTTAAATGGTGGTCAGCCAAAAGGGAGTCTTATAATATTGAATTTTGTTTATATAGGTGACTCACCATTTGGGAGAAACAAATAAAGATTAACGTGACTTATGATAGTTATTTGCATGTGATGTATACCATGCTATATGACAGGTTGCTTAGTGATCAAAAGAATCCATTAATCATTTGTAAGATAGACATGGAATAAGCCTTTGATAATGTCAATTGGCATTCCTTGTTCGCAATTCTAAAGAAAAGCGGATTTAGATAGAGGTGGATAAAGTGGATTAGGTGCTGTGTTATGCAAGCTCAATTTCCAGTTTTGATAAACGGGGTTGCTACATGCAGAATAAAAGCCTCCAAAGGGATTCAGCAAGAAGACCCATTGTCTCTTTTTTTATTTCTGCTGGTAGTGGAAGTGCTCTCGGTTCTTTTGAACGATGTTGTTGTAAACGGCAATATTAGCGGCTTCAAGTAGCTAAAGGAGGATCTGTGGTTTCTTATCTACAATTTGTAAATGATACAATTATCTTGATTAATACTTTAAAGGAGGGTGTGGGGAGATTATGTGTGTTATTATTATGGTTTTAGAGGTTTTAACAGGGCTTAAGCTGAATATGGAAAAAAAGGCGGAGGTGAGGAGATACAATTATCTTGATTAATACTGCAATTTGTAAATGATACAATTATCTTGATTAATACTTCAAAGGCGGAGGCGAGGAGATTAAATGTTATTATTATGGTTTTAGAGGTTTTAACAGGGCTTAAGCTGAATATGGAAAAAATCTCAATGACTAGTATCAGAGCTAATGATATGATTGAGGTTTTGTATATGAAGTCGGGGTGTAAGATCGATGATTTACCGTCACTTATCTGGGGATGCCAATTGGTGCAAGTAATATGAATCTAGCAGTATGGGAGGTGGTCATACAAAGGATGCAGAAAAAACTTGCCCCATAGAAGTGTTGGGGTTTTGTTATGTATGCAAAGCTGAAATTGGACTTTAGGTGACAGTTTTTTGAAGCAGAAACAACGATCTAATGTTGCCAAACCATGGCTAAATGGCAGCTTCGGGTTTGGAATGTCTACAAGGTTTGTTTGGATTATGAAACTTGTATGACGGTTTGGAGGAGTGTTTTCCAAGTTTAGGCTTTACAAATTAAGGTGAAACGCTATTCTTAGAAGTTCTCTAAGACTTTGGGAGCAATGATGTAAATACTATATAAGAAGACTTATATGATGAAGAATAATAATCCTCAAGAACAAGATTGATCGAGGTTCACAACCATTGTGTCTTATAATGGTTTGTGAGGGACAAAATCTTTGTGAGATAAGTGACTTGTAGAAAGAGCGAGTATGGGAGAAATGTAGGGTTTCTAGGGTTCATATGGGAGAAGCTAGAATTCATGATTGTTCTTCATGTTCGTGTCTAAAGTCGAAGCAACCATGGCGGTGGAGGTTTATGGAAGAAGAAGAAGAACAAAGGAAGAGGTAAACTCTTCGTAATATGTCTTGCTGTTTCTAGCGTTTAGCGCCAATGTAATAAATTTTTATGATAATGAAAGATTCTCGGGATGGTTTTGGCCGTCGATATAGCCTACAAAGGGTACGTGAACCACATAGTCTTTGTATCGTGTGTGATTGTGTATTATCGTATTGACTATTTATTCGTGCTAGTATTACCCGTCATGCTAATCTTAAAGATGTAAGTGAAGGATTCGAGCTAAGTTATCTAAAGTAGGATGTTTCATGAAATGTATGTCTATGGGAACATGCCGGTTCGAGATGAACGTAACCTCAGTTTCCCGACAGGAAGAAGAAGTTTTTGAACAAGGCAGGTAGGGTAACTCTAATTAAAAGATCTTTAACGAGATTGGATGTGTACTATATGTCTCTCAAAAGTTTTTTAGTCTCTATAGTGAAAATACGCAACACAATTATGAGGAAATTTTTGTAGGGAGAAGATGACGAGAAGAAGAAAATGAATTGGGTTTCTTGGGATAAAGTTTGATGGACAAAGAGCAAGGGAGGATTGGGTATTAGAAATATGAGGATGGTAAATAGATCTTTACTTTCTAAATGGCATTGGTGATACACTAGAGAAAAGAATGCATGGTGGAGACATATTATATGTGAGGAAACTAATATATATTACATAAATATATGATCGTAAATAAAAAATATTTGCATATACATCATATGATCCATGAGACAAACTAAAAACTTAGCCCACTAAATTAGATGTAAAAATAAACAAAATTTAACCTAAATTTTTTAAAAAAAAAAACTATTAGGATTTTAGTTTCCACAAAAATAAGGGAAAACAATCGAATATTTTTGGAAAAACTAAAGATAAAGTGAATCGATCATAACAACCTACTCAGTGATCAGAGCGTGTTGATAACGTTGAAAAAGCGGGGGTCTAACAACCACACCCAATATTTCGTTTAGACAATCTGTATGGAATAAATCCAATACACTTTCAAGAGAATCAACTAGACAGTAAGACTCAATCAAGGAAAAGTAAATCCAAGAGTTATATCTCTGTTTCTTAATGTAATCAGCAAATCAAACAGATAGAAATCTGTGAGCCTGATTAATATAAGAAACAACTTGGACTGTATAAAAAACCAATATCCAAGTGTCAATCAATTCAATCAACAACCAAGAGGTCGGATTCAGAAATTGATTGAACTTATGCACAACCTGTGATATTTCAATTATATGAAAAAATATAATGTGAAAAAGAAATAACACAGATACCATAAATTTTGTTAACGAGGATACCAAAAATGCATAAAAACCCCGTGACCTAGTCCAGCTTTGAACACCACACTGTATTAATCCGCTACAGACACTAGCCTAGTACAAGTTAACTTCGGATTGGAATGTAGTTGAGCCCTAACCCAATATCACACTGATCAAGGTACAGTCGCGTTCCTTATGCCTATGAATCCCAGCAGGACTCTACGCACTTGATTCCCTTAGCTGATCTCACCCACAACTAAGAGTTGCTACGACCCTAAGTCGAAGACTTGATAAACAAATTTGTCTCATACAAAAAAAGTCTATTGAATAGATCAATCTTTCTCCCACAGAAATACCTACGAGTTTTGTTACGTCTTTTGATAAATCAAGGTGAACATGAACCAATTGATACACCAGACTTATAATCCCGAAGGACAACCTAGTAATATCAATCACCTCACAATAACTTAACTATATGGTAGTAGAACAAGTTATTGTGGAATCACAAACAATGAGACGAAGATGTTTGTGACTACTTTGATATATTACCTATCGGAGATAAATCTCGAGCAAATATTAGAGAAGATAGTACTCAATACGAAAGAAAAAAGTAAGATCATAACACGCAACTACAGAGAAAATAGTTGGGTCTGGCTTCATAATCCTAATGAATTCTTTATGTCGTTAACCTATAATGGTTTTAGGAAAAACCTAGGTTAAAGGAGAATCGACTCTAGTCGCAACTAGTATCACACATGAGGTGTGGGGATTAGGTTTCCCAGTTGCTAGAGTTCCCCCTTATATAGTCTTCAAATCAGGGTTTGATAGCTTAGAAACAAAGCAATCAATATTCACTGTTAGATGAACACCTGATCTAAGAGTCAAGCTAAGTTTGCCTGAAACCAAAGCAATATCTTTCCACCGTTAGATGGTCTTAGCTTGTTACACACAAATGAAATGTCCCTTCATTTATGGGTAACCGTACCTAAACGTGTACACTAGGTTGGCTCAACAATAGTTAACCGAAGTTAGCCATATGAACACTTTCATATCAACCTTGTTCATCTTAACACAACTAGTTCAAATGAATCAAATGAAACTAGTTTAGAGTTGTTCAATTGTTTATATTCTCATAGAAGTATACAAGACACAATTGAAGCAAAATCAGTTTTGATTCACTCGAATCAATTCATGAACATTATAGCCACGATTTGCAAAGATTGAATTCCTTATTATATAAATGTATTTGTTCATGAGTATGTAAACATACTTAACCGATTTCATAACTTAACCCACTCAAGTATGCAAACGGGTACGTATACCTAGAGTTCCGGATTTGGATTGTTCGCCAGTATGCAAACAAGTACTCATACTGTCATTCACGACCGAACTAAGTTGAAATCAGTACGCATACGTGTATGCATACTATAGTTCCCAGACTTCAACTGTTGAATCAGTACGCATACGGGTATGCATACTAAATTCCCGGACTTGGAATACACTTGCAATAGTAGCATACAAGTACACATACTGTGCTATATCCAATCAATGGTTAATTGTTCTAAACTCCCATTTTAATCATTGAAACATTCTAAGAAGAAGAGAATAGCTGTCTCACACAAACTATTAGCTTCAAAGCAATTTTCAAGTGATCAATATGAAACATTCTGAGTCTATATCAAATGACTGTCTCGCACAAATCATATATGATGTTACCAGGCGATTTTCACATTATCATCTTTTGACTTTCGTCAAGAATAAAAGATGAACTTGGTTAAAGCGAAATCTTACCAACACATATTTCGAGAAATATGTAAGCGAGTTAAACTCAGCTTGAAATATCAAATGTGTATAATTTAAAGTCTATATAGCTATATGACTTTGTCTCAATAGGAGATAGAATAGAAATAAACTTCTGAGTGATAGATGAGTTTAAGTCTCTACATACCTTTTGTTGATGAAGTTCCACAAGCTCCCCTTAGTAGTTCTTCATCTTCGATCGATAAACACCGTGAAGTCTAAAGCTCAACTACACATTCTATCCTAATACGATACATAGCTATAAGTATACTAGAAATCAAGACTTATAGTTTTGACAACTAAACTTGACAAACAAGCTTGAGATAACAACGCTTGCGGGTTCGAACGAGCAGTGCTCTAACAATCTCCCCCTTTGTCAATTTTAGTGACAAAACTATCAATACATATGGATTACAAAATAAATAAACTTTGTAGCTTCTCATCCAAATGCTTGATTTCCTTGGTTCTTCAACAGTACTCGAAATCTTTGTCACTTCCAAGTACTCTAGTGATTCTGAACGTGTTCAACTCAGCATCATAGTTGTTGAAGATCCGTAGCTATAACAATAAGAAAACAGTTGTTCTCAATCATTGTTATACAGTGTCATAGTATTATTACACATCATCAAAGTTCAATTGTATCACAACTTTGACAATAATACTATGGTGACATGTATCACTCCCCCTTAGTCAATACTTCATCACACAATGAAAACTACTCCCCCTTACATAAGGATCTGTAAACCATATGTATTTGTAGTGTGAACTACACAATAATTCTCCCCATTTTTGTCAATATAAATTGGAAAATTAAGGTACGAAAACTAGCGGGATCATAATGAAATTCTCAAAGGGATACTTCATGACTAAAAGAGAACATATCAACTTTGTTTAGATGATTTCATATAGTCGAAACTTAGTGTATTCATCAAGTAGTTTATAAAGATACAAGATAACTCCTGAAAAGACGAGGGTACCCAAATATACCTCAATCTAAAACTTTTCCACCTATAAGTCCTTTCTCCGAAAGTGATTATCTATGGACAGAGTCGAGACAATACAACTAATCGGTTCACACTTCGTGTGATCGTCTATGGATACGAGATCGAGACAATACGACAACAAGATAACTTGTGTGATTGACTATGGATATAAGATCGAGACAATACAACAACGAAGTATGTTTACTTGATAATAGGTTCGGACTTAACCAAACACAATAGGATTGCTATCAAGTAAATAGGAATTAACGTTTGTGTATTTTACTTCTAATTATAATAAAAACAATTATAATTGCGGAAATAGAAAATTAAAAGACATATCTAGATTTTGTTAACGAGGAAACCGCAAATGCAGAAAAACCCCGGGACCTTGTACAGAATTGAATAATCTCAGGATTAAGCCGTTATACAAAATCTAAACCAACTTCGTATAGTTGAGACCAAGCAACTAAACCTATAGTTCATCTAGTTCCGTATGTATCCCTGCGCCTCCAACTTGTAATAAGTCATGCACTTGGAACAATTCCTTTGGTTCGTATTCCAAACAGTAAAGGAACAACAAATATGTTCGGTAACAACTCTTTTCAAACAACGTGATATGAGTTTGACAAAAGGCTCTTCCGTTTATCCCAATAAACTCCTTTGTCATGTCCTTAGATCTATCTTATCAACAACTACCAAAGTAATTGTCAAGACTATGCAATCAATACTTTGAATCACAAAGAATTGTATTGATGCTGATCTACTCAACTAATCAATCAAATCTATCACAAAGATAAACCGATTAAAGTTGGATCCCCAGCCGATCAAGTTTTGTGCACACCAAAGATTATGAACTCAAATCAGAAATCTTCTTTGTCTTCAAATATTCTTAGATCTTCAATAAACACTTGCACACAATCAACTTGAATCTCTTGTGATCAATCACACCCATAACAAAGTCTGTTAACAATAGATTATCACAAGACGTCTTTAGATCTACAAACAGTCGAAAGATCCCCGTCGAAACTTCGATCTAGTTTGAGTGAATTTTATATCAGAAGAGAAGATTCTCAAGCATAAACAAACTAGGTGCAATCAAAGTTCAACAACCGTTAGTCAATCAAATCAATCGAAAACTAATAATAAACTGCAATTATCTAGTTTCCCACCAATGGTACTCATAGAGCTTCCCAATCCCAAAGAAGTCTTTAAAACGAGTGGTCATAAGAGATTTCGCCTAATTAGGATATTTTCCTCTCCGAATAGACGGCTCCACCAGTAACAACACAACAAGGTAGTTTTGCTGGCTCTGAGGATTAGTTTGCTCAAAATGCAAACTTCAATATTTATAGACTAAGGAATTTTGGACACCAAGGAATTTACAAAACCGAAAATATTCTCAAGATATGCAATATATTTCCAAATTCGGTTTTCAAGAGGAGCACCTGGTGGTTATTCAGCTTCAAAAGAAGCAGGAGAGCACAATATGAGGAGTTCTATAGGTTTGGTTTGGTAATATCCTTTGCACATTTTTTTATGTTTTTATATATTTTAGTTGATTTGTCAATTGGTTTAAAGTTGTTAAATTGGTAATGAGTATCATTATGCTAGATTAGTAGTAATAATGCAATAAATTTGGAAGATAATTTTGTTCGATGAGACTGTGTTAGTGGTCGAGTCATTTAGTTCTTTCGTTAGCACTTCATACCCTATAGGATGGTGTTGATTTTGTAGGATGTGTTTTAATCAATTTTTGCTTTGCGTTGTAACACATAATAATTGTGTTTAATCCTTAGCGTAACATCTCTAGAAGAAGTGTGATCTTCTTTATGGCCAGCTTGCGCTAGTAATGTGCAATATTAGGAGGAAGTTAGAAATATCTAATCCATGTCACATAAACTTGTGAATCATTTTATTGAATTCTTGTTTTGCAATTTTTGATTTCAATTTCGGTGAAAAACATTAGTTCAGTGAATTTCATGAGGTAATAATTGCTTCCTTAATCCTTATTTCTAATTAGAAAATGAGGTGGTAGTATATGGCTTATTATCAAATTTCCATGCTCCATCCTTGTATTTTGAGAAATAGCTGCACAAAACAAGATACAGTTTGTCTTTTGTGTCATGAGTATCAACAATTGCAGCTACTGCTTTAGTGGCTTATTTATTTATTTTTTTACTATGGGAGGCTGAATATAAGTTGTTCATTTTACTCGCGACAGTGCACTTGAGGGGGGAGAATCAACTGTGTCATTAATGGTGGTAAAGGAATCGAGGGGGGAGAATCAACTGTGTCATTGTTCGAACTTAGTCCCAGTCTCTCACGTAGCACATATGGCATCTCATCTGACCTTTGGAAGCTCCACTTGTCATTGTGAGTTATCCAACTATCTTCCATTCTGTTGGAGTGGTGAACCCAGTGGTGAACCTTAATTCTTAGGGAATAATCTTCAGTTCCTTCTACTTCCTTGCATGTATTAACCTTCTCTTTGTTGCAGAGAGCACCTCTTTTTTGGGTTTTCTTGCTATGATGGTTTACTGGTAACGCACGGTACATGTTACAACAATAAGGCCTGAGTAGACTTGGATTTGAAAATTGTTGGGTTCTCTTTAGTAGACCACAAGCACACAGTATTGTATTAACCTTCTTGAAATAATTTGGCAAAACAAAGGACTAAAATTACCTACAATACTGAAGTACTTGTGTCTTCTTCAGTCCATGGAACCCCTATTTTTCTTTATGTATTGCTGTTTTCATTGTTGTTCATAGACCTTGTATTCTCTTGTTGTATTATATGACATAGTTTTGGAAAAAATGCATCAAAACTCTCGTTTCGACCGTGTATTATCTTGATGTTGTTACTGATGCTGGAGTAAGTCTAGCTTAAATCTCAGTCTTCCATTCAGAGTCTATTGTCTTTAGTCTTCAATATGCAGTTATGAGAAAACATGCACCCAGTTATGGAGATTTGTCGTCTTTTGGCCTAATTCACTGATTGTGGTTTTTGTAGGGTAAATTGTACTCGATTATGGAGATTTGTCGTCTTTTTGAGGGAATTTACAAAGAACATCTTGACGACATGTATGTAGCTGGTAGATTGGAATGTAGCTGGTGTTACTTTCCACGAACTTGCCCAACACCTTATAATTCCACTTGTAGATTGGAATTTAGATGCCCCTGCACACATGTGAGTTGATAACAAAACTTGAACCTCTTTTTGTGATTTGATTTTGAATTTTATTTGTTGCCTTAGAATGATCTATCTGTTCCCCTGTGAAGTTGTTACTTACAACAAAAAAAAACACACATAAGTTTCCAAAGGATTCAACCCATTTCTTTGTATCTGCCTTCGATTTATCTGTCTGCTACAGATATCAATTTTGATTGATGAGCCAATTGTTGTTTACATGAGACCTATACCTTGAACATTACATTTATGGTGGTTGATGTATGTTTAGGTGATTTTTATCAGTAGAATATTGGTTTCCCTGTAGTGTCTTAGGATGAGTTTGTAGTTCTTATATATGCAACAAGATGTTGGGGACCTAATTTCAGTAAAGTTGCCTTAAGATTGTTGCTAGTTATAATAAAATCATGTAGACGTTAGGCAATGAACCAATTATGTATTAAATTTGTTTGGCATTTCAGGAAAATGATTGTGATATGTTGAAGTTGATCTGGTTTTGCCATATGATTAGTGATACTTGCTGCGTAGGTTTTTGATTGTTTGCCATTTTAGGAAAATGATTGTGATATGTTGAAGTTGATCTGGTTTTTCCATATGATTAATAATACTTGATGCGTAGGTTTTTGATTATTCCATATTAATGGTTGATAAGCAACTCATGGATTTTATAAATTCACTGGTTTTTTAGCATTGAGTCAAATGTTTGGTTCATTTTCAGTTTCTTATATCAGAATCATGAAGCCATCAATTTACTTAGTTTCTTATATTAGGATTGTGCAACCATCAATTTACTTAGGTCTTAAGTTGTATATAACTGTTATGTTAATGTCTAAGACTCTGCGCTTATCTTCATACTGCTTTGTTAATTATTCACTTCATTATGACCTTATGTTAAAGAGAGAATATGTGTTCTACTGTGTATTATGAACTGAACGAAGTCATTGTTGATTTGCTTTGCAGGAACGACGTTCTTTGTCATATGTGAAGCAGGGACACAACACATGAATGCTATACTTGATATCATTTATGAAGTATTGGATAAGTTCATCATCATCGGAGGAGCTTATCGTTGTTTAATCAATTGTCTATTAGTTTAGCATGTTGTTGTTAGAACTTACTAGCTAGATTGGACATGAACACAAAATTTCATTATTTTTTGTGTAATTTTATAAACCCATTGGATAAAATGAATGAATGTTGAATTCTCAATTTGAGTTTCATTTGAGTTTGGGTTCCATTTGACTTTATTTTGAGTTCCATTTGGCTTGACTTTAATTTGGGTTTCATTTGACTTTAGTTTGAGTTTCTTTGATGCAGTCAGATTAATTCAGATTCAGCCATTCAGCATTTCAGCAAATCTGAATCTATTTTTTTTATACTATATTTTAAATCCACGACCGATTTAATGGGTCAGCACATCGTTACAGTTAGAATCGGTCGTTATTCTGAAACCCACGGCTAAGGTCGTTCAATTAAAAAACGCTTTATCAAGGACCCCATCAGAGACCGTTAAAGCAGGTAATTTAATTCTTATATATGACCTGTCCTGGCGGTCGCGGAACTTTTATTTTCCACTAGTGCCAATAAGCCTAGCGATTTCCCTTTCGATTCATAAAACAAGTTTATGAATTGTACTTCCTTTAAACGAATGTAAAACATTGTTTCCTAGGACGAAATCTTCACCCATACCCATACACATAATCACAATAGCATTCATACGATTATGTCGATGTCTTATATACGAAGTTCAAAATATAGACGTTATACTTCGTACTGTAATTCCTTAATACTATGTCTAACTAGAGTATAATCATTCATTAAACTTTAGATTATGTTTTCAATATGCACGACTTGAAAGATACGTTAGGAATGAAACAGTTCAAGTCAAATATCACTAACCTCAAGTGGAAGGATGATGTTGTCGTTGTAGCTCCTTACATCTTCAAGTCTTCGTAATACTTGTAATGTCTCATATCCTAATACTTTCAAGCTAACTTATACGAAGTTGACTCTAGTACATAATCAAGCGAATCTTTAAATGAGTTTTGATTCACTAAAATATGACAACCAAACTTAACATACCAACGCTTGGTGGGTTCAACCGAGCTATGATCTAACAATGTCCCCCTTTGTCAATTTTAGTGACAAAACTCTTACATCATATGGATAAACAAATTACAAGAATTCATTACACATACGCTTGATTCCCGAATTCAACAACACAATAACATGTATACATTCAATCCATAAATGCCGTTGTTGACATTATAATAACAAAGCTAATACTCCCCCTAAAGGTAAGATAGGTAGATTTTATCAATCCGCACGTCTTTGTTATTCCTTTGTAGTCCATAAAACTACAAATATCATATGATATGCTACTCCCCATTAGTCTATGCTTTACTCTTTCGTTAGATAAACGTTTAAGCACAAATGTCCTTTCCCTTAGTGATACCAATCAATATAAATCAATACCAATATCGCTTGTTTACTCCATATATTTCTCCTCATTTTTGTCATAAAATGACACAGGTACGAGCAAATAAAGGACAAACCGAAAGGATCTTACAAATCTCACAAGACTTGCAACCTGTAGAGTTAAGCACGAGGGTTCCACACACCATTTTTGATAACCAATATCAAAACCGAAACTACAAAGTAATTTTGTTTTGATATGTTACCAATGAAACAATAGCCCGAAGCAATTTTCCCTAATAGTTTAGCAAACCAAAAATCGACTAAGCACCTTAGTTCCTTTGCTAAAATGATTGTACAAATACAATCGCTTGTTCAATAAGACCAAAATAAAGATAACTCTATTTTTTTCATCATGTTCTAATTATCCATATAACTTAGACCTTTTACTTTTAAACAAGATAAGTACTAGGTTAGTTAACTAGTATTTCTTGTTAAGGCATTAGATTAGACTTGAATAACCAAAACCTCCACTTTGATAAGTCTAAATAAGATCAGAATTAACTTAGTTTCTCTTATCTGGAATCGAATTGGACTAAACAATTCATCCCGAAAACCTTTTCTTTCATTAAGCCATAAACAATTCATACAAACCAAATAAATCAACTTGCATAATTATTCACCTCAACCGGAAGCAATTGAAACAACATAGACATTAAAGCACCACAATTGAATCGAAATTTTGTAAGCCTAAACCAAAGTAATTGACATCGTTCCTCGGTCCTGCTCGGTTGGGGAGCTTGGAGCGAGGAGCATTAAGTTCGGACTTGGAAATCGCCAAAACTCGGTCTAATACTCGGAATCAATTTATTAAAGATTTATATTTTTCTGCTCATAAGTCATGATTTTCACCTAATTAAAATTAAAATCTTAACATTATCAAGTAATTTGTGTGTAATATTGAACGTATTTATTATGTATTTGAAAGTTTTTCTATTTGATAACTCCTATTTGAGGGGTTACGAAAATTTTCTTTTTTCATTTTAGTGCATGCAAGGCTAACTTGGGAAAATCGTTAACTCGTTTTTCTCAAAATTCGGTCGAAATCAGCAAAATCGAAAATGACTTGGAATCGGAAATCACCTCGGTCATATTGCCCGTAGCGATTACTCGGCGAGTAATCGGCCTTGGAGAGCGATTTTGACTACACTTGCCTAAACGATTGATACCAAAAAATAAAGCAAGATAACAATATTTTTTCTTAACCGGAGACAATTGAATCACACACAGATCCATACACAAATAATGAAATAAAACATCAATTGTACCGAAATTTTGTTAAGCAAAAGCAATAAATATACGCAATAAACTCAGGCTTTTCTTAAACAGGAAAACAATTAACTAACAAAGTCGTTACCTCAAATTTCACATCCACTTCTCCAATATGTTTGCATCTTCTTCCAGGGAGAATTGATATCGAAATATCATTATGTTGTCATCCTTATGCAAAACAAAAGAATAACAACAACCAACCTTTACCAGAGAAAGGTTGAAAACCGGTTTTTAACTATTGCAAGCAAAAGTTGAAAACCCCGAAACACATATGCTTTTATGCTAAACCAAATGATTCAACATACTGTGACTTTTTCTCACATTATTTCAATTAGAACCCCTCATGATCCTTTGATAAAGCCTACCAACATGGGCTAGAACTTAATTAAACCAAAAGGTCACCCAAACCATAAGGGTTCACAACATATGATATCGAATATTAAGGTCAGAGAACCGAAATCAAACATCCCACATCCCATACACATACATAGCAATAAGATAAAGCATTCAAGCACACGCTATGTAAACATAAACTATCACAAGAAAAATTATAAATCAAATAATTTTATTCATAATTACCTTAATAAGATAGTTTTATTCATAATAGACCTAATACAAATAATAACTTAGACCTTTCACTTTTAAACAAGACAAGTACTAGGTTAGTTAACTAGCATTTCTTGTTAAGGCATTCGATTAGACTTGAATAACCGAACTAACTAAGATCAGAGTTAACTTAGTTTCTCTTATCCGGAATCAAATTGGACTAAATAATTCATCCCGAAAACCTTTTGTTAAGCCATAAACAATTTATACAAACCAAATAAAGCAACTTGCATAATCATTTATCTCAACCGGAAGCAATTGAAACAATCATAGACATTAAAGCACCGCAATTGCACCGTAATTTCGTAAACCTAAACAATGATACCAAACCAATAAAGCAAGATAACAATAGTTTTTCTTAACCAAAAACAACTGAATCACACACACATCCATACACAAATAATGGAATAAATTATCAATTATACCGAATTTTTTTTAAGCAAAAGCAATAAAATTATGCAATAAAATCAGGCTTTTCTTAAACAGGAAAACGATTAACTAACAAATTCGTTACCTCAAATTCCGCATCCTCTTATCCCCTTAAGATATGTCATTAAGCATCAGTTCAAGTTAGAACTCTCCCCCATTAATGTTGTTATCCTCTCGCAAAACAAAAGAAGAACAACAAAAACCAACCTTTACCAGAGAAAGGTTGAAAACCGGTTTTAACTATTGCAATGCAAAAGTTGAATCCCCGAAAAACATATGCTTTTATGCTAAACCAAATGATTCAACATATTGTGACTTTTTCACATATTAGTTTCAATCGGAACCCCTTATGATCCTTTGATAAAGCCTACCAACATAGGCTAGAACTTAATCCCGCTAAACCAAAAAGTCACCCAAACCATAAGGGTTCACACATATGAGATCGAATATCAAGGTTATGAAAACCGAAATCAAACATCCCATAAACATAAATAGCAATAATATAAAGCATTCAAGCACACGCTATGTAATCGTAAAACTATCACAAGGAAAATTATAAAATAATAATTTTATTCATAAATAAGATAGTTTTATTCATAATAGAACTTATACAATTATTGAAAGAAATCAAAAACTGATGTCTATTTTTCTGGGTTCAGAACTGTAGTTGCAGGATTTCCCACACTACACCCCTCACTCAAATCTGTTTAATCAATCCATTTGAAGATGAACAATGATGTGTTTTATTAATTGTTTTCTTGAAAGATTTACAAAGAAATGTAGAACAAAGCTAAAGAAATTACAATCACTCTTTACTTTCTCTCTCCTAATGACTTGTTTCACAATTCAAAAAGACCTCTCTTACAACAGACTTACTCGACCCTTTATATAGGGTATTACATAGTGGGTGACAGCTATACTGTCCCTTATTTTCGGAAACGTCTCGCGAATGCTTGCGAATATACAACTGTTTGCCTTCGCGACACTCTTAAATCTGAGTAAATTTTTGATGGGGGCGTTTTATGATGGGGGCATGGGAGACAAATCATGTCTTGACATGTGTTTTTCCAATTAATTGTTTTAACAAATTCTGTTACCATAAATATAAAGGATAATCAATATTTTCACCAAAAATACACTTCTTTTATATATTTGGAAACAAAATTTGATGGAATTAATTTTTAGCAGCGACACATGTTAAGACATGATTTGTCCCCCACACCCCCATCAAAAAACGCCCCCATCAAATATTTTTCCCTTAAATCTCGCCAAGTCTTTCACACTTTCCTCATGTTCTAACTATCGTCATCTATTACGTCATTTATTTACCTCCATGCGACTCCTTCGCGATGCAGTTGTTTATTGATCTCGCGAAGTATTAGTGTTGCGATATTCTGGTCCTACATCTTGCCTCTTCTCATGTCTTCTCTGCGAAGAAGAGAATGTCATGAGAATCAATGTTTTAAAGTGCCGCAACTGCTTATCTTTATCTTGCGATTGTTCATTTTCACTCGTTTTGTTTATGTACGGAATTTATTACAGGTGTTTCTTCTTCCATTCTTTTCTTGACACGTCTCTTTCAACCGATTATTCTTAACCATTCACGTCCCATCTCTCATTAAATGCATTTGTTTTCTCGAGAACTCTCTTCTCTATATATAGTTTTCTCCTTTTTCTCTTCTTCTCTTTTATTTTTCCTCTGTAACTTTTCTTCACCTTTCTCCTTCCGCAATTTGCGCTTCTGCTACTGCTTCCTTTTCAATTCTTCACTTCTCCTTTCATTCCTATACTCTGATAATGGCTTCACTTGGTCGTACATACGCTCCTCATTTTACTGATGTTCAAAAGAAATTACGGGAAAAGGGTTTCACTTTATCTACCATTCCACATCAAGAATCCTCATCTATGCTTTCTGCAAAATTGTTTTCTGATCATCAATGTGATGATCAGAAAATTATAGTCTCGCTAGGTCAACTCCTCGCAGGGCTCCCCAATTCCTTTGTATAATCCCGAAATACCATTATTTTATGAGGTTCTTGCTCACGAGAAATTCTCGCGGGCTATTTATCAATTGAACGGCGATTGTATTCGCCTGATGCTTGAATTCGCCTCTCGTGGTGCGGTAAAGGATCTTTATATCCTGACAATGTTAGAAATCCCTAATTTGCGAATTTACCAATAGTTGCCGAGAAGTATCTTGTGGATAATTTCTTTGCAAATTATTCAGTCATAACTATGAGAAGCGATAAATCTCATTTGGGGTGTTCGATTGAAGAAAAATGATAACGTTGATCTTTGACAAATTGCTTATGCGGGACATTGGCGGCATTCGGGTAAAAATAATATCCCTCGCTACTCCAAAGATGAAAAGTGGTGGGTTGTACCTCTCCTTCTGAGTGGACCTTATATCGCAGGCTCACATGTACTCCCAGCCAATCTCGCGAATTATCATCCTTGGGAGTTTAAGTGGCCTGAGAAGACAAAAGAGGTATATACATATCATTCATTTTAGATTTTCTTTGCTATGTCTTCCATTTCTTTCCTTCATTAACTTTTTAGAAAATTTTTAGATCACCAGAATGAGAAAGAAATACAAAGAGAATCCTCAGCCAAATATCCTGGCGATACTTCGATCGCTCACGGATGAAGTAAGAAACATTTTCTTTTGTTATTTTAAACAATATTGTTGCCTCTGTTTCTTATCTTTATTCGTGTGTGAAGATTGGTGTTGAAGAAGTTGAAGCGCAAAGATTAATGATGGAGAAGTCTGAAGGCTGCGAGGGCTAAAGGCAAGAATAAGGCCATTTCTCGCAAGGACAAATCTTGGCCCATCCTCCAAAAAGACAAAGACTCCAACCTCCTTCACATTCTAACTCCCAATCTAGCGAGAATTCGGAAGATGAAAATGAGATTGGCACCTCTTGTGCTAAGGGAAGTCATTGGATACTTCGCCATGGCGCTTTTATCTAATGTCTTTTCCGATTCTATGCAAGGTTTTGGCGATAGCAACTTGTCTTCTACTTGCGAAACTATCGCTAAGATTTGTGATGCCCCATTGTTGGAGGATATCGAGTCTTTTCGCGGAGTTTCTCGAACAATAACACCCAGCCTTTTAAATGCTCTCAATGCTTTGGTATGTTCATACCTCTTTACCTCTTTGTGACTCCGCTCTTATCTTTAATTATTTCTCTATTTTCTTTTTACTGATCAGGAGAGAGCTGCTTTTGTTGCTGCCTCAGACCTTGAGAGAAGACGCAACAACCTTGAAAAGAAGAACTTGCAATTGAACAAGAGGATTCGAGAACTAGAAGTTGGGGCTGCGTCATCTCGCGAGAAGGATGAACGGATTAAACAAGCTGGAGGCTGAGCTTACTTCTCAACAAAATAGAGTATCTACTCTTGAAAGTGCAAATCGCTGTATGGTATAGCAATCTTTATTCCTCAGATTTCTTTTATTTTATCATTTACTTTTCTTTGCGACTTACTTACTATTTTATGAGACATATATAATCTCTCACGAAGAGTCCATTCTTCTTCATTCATTTCCCGAGCCCATGGATGATGATGTACTCCTTGCTCGCCTCAATGAATCTCTAAGTAGTTCTTCAAATGATGCTAACCTTCTTTCATTAAAGGATCTTCAATCCAAACATCATCTCTTAAAAATCGAGCATAGATCTAGTTTAAGTTTGGCTAATCTTTTTAAACGAAAGTACGTTGACTCCAAGAAGAAAACCAAAACTTTAAGGAAGAAATTTAGTGATCTCATAGATGAGAAAGATCACATTACTAACAGAGGTGCACAGGCATTAGCAAAATTTCAAAAATCTCTCCTTGATGTGCAAGTTGAGCGAGATGAACTCCTTCGTCGAATACCATGCTTAGCGGCGAGAAGACCAAATTCGTTCACTTTTTGTCATAAATAATGATGATGAATTTGCACGGGCTGCGAAGGTTTTAGATAACGCTAGAAATAACTTAGGTGTTGATGTTAGTCTTCGCACAGGAGCAAACTACCTTAATCAAGGATATGATCTTTGAAAGAGAAGGTTGTTTGTCATACTTCTTTTACTTTTCTGTTCTTATTCTTTTTGTATTATTAACATTAATTCATTTCCTCATGTTTTCAGAATCTGAAAAGAGATTTCAGACTAGAATTGGAGAGCTTGAAACCGAAAAAGAACAACTCGCGATGGATCTCTCTCTCCGCGAGAATAAATATTCTAAATCAAGCAAGCAATTCCAAACTACAGTGGCGAATTTTAATAATGATGCTATTCGTTTTCGCAATCAAGCTACGGAGATAGTTTGTAATGATCACAACATTCCTCTTCATTCATATCCTTTTCTTCTTTGAAGAAGTTCCGAGAACTTGCCCGTCTCGGATGTTTCGATAGTGAAGCTAATGAAGAAGAAGAAGAATCGGCCGAGAGTGATGGAACCAAAGAATCAGATGAAGAAGAAGAACCAGCAAAGAAATAATTTCTCTTTCTTCTTTGATTTCTTGTAATATCTGTATACATGCATCTTCGACTATTGAATGTAAATTTCAACTTTTGCTTCCTTTGTTCAGATATATTAATCAAACAACCCTTCTTTGTAATTATAACTTCACACTTGCCTCCGTCCATAAGATATAATCAACTTCGCGAGTTAAATATAATCATTCTCGCAAGTTAAATATAATCATTCTTGCCCTCTGTCCATAAGACGAGTTAAATATAATCATTCTCGCGAGATATAAATATATATATTTTTTTTTTTTTTTTTTTTTGAAAATTAAACATTATCACTGCGACAAGATCGCTAGATATCTTCATGGATTTAGAAATCTATTGATCTTGCCTTATCATTATTTGTGTGGTCTTATTATGCCTTCCTAAGTAAAGGTCTTATTTTGCCACCCCTCATTGCGACAAGATCGCAGGCCGTCTTTACACTTTCATATAATGACCCATTGACCTTGTCTTATCATTTCTTTAGTATTTTTGCCTCTGCAGGACATTATATTTGCGACAGTATGGCAGGTTTAAATGTTCTTGCGACCATAAAATCCCGGCACATTGTCGTCTTTGCGACGAAATCGCAGGACGTTCTTACATTTTCATGTAAAAACCCATTGATCTCGTCTTACCCTCGCGTTAGTATTATTGCCTCTGCAGGATCATTGCACAAATATGACAAGCCTAAATTCTCTTGCGAGAATAAAGCCTCATGACATTTGCGTCTTTTGACACTTATCGGCTCCCTAATGGAGGGTGCCGCCCTTATCTTCTCCTGGTTGCCCCTTCAAGGAGGCGTACATCGGCCATACAAGACTAGCTCCTCCCATCCGGTCTTAACAACAACCGATTGTTTTCGTGACCTCTTATCCCTTATACCTATATGGTTTATGGTTACGAGACTGCACCCTAAGTGGAGTTTTCTTCGGTAAAGTGCGGCATGTGCCAAGACTTGTCAAGAGTGGTAAGGAAGTTCCATGCTCCCCGCACTCTTGACTCAACCGTGTACCTCGGCGCCTTGGTCATACTGACTCCTTGGAAGAGACCCTCGGGCGTCCAACCAGGGTATAACCTTATATATATAGTTGGAAATCCAAGGTATCTCCCAGGATAGGCTTTCATGGGCCCCAAATCTCCATGATCCAGGTTTCGGGAGCGGTGTAACCTTCCACACGAGCCATGTTAAGAGATACCCCCTTATATGACGTACTTTAGGTCTTACATTTGCCTCTTGCGAAATATCATTCGCGAACTAGGGTGTACGCCATAAAGGTTTGTCCCATTCATTCACTCATTCATTTTATCAATTTATTCAATCATTTGTCTGCGAAATTATCGCACAATCTCGATTCCATTATTCAATAGATTTGTATACATTCTTCATGGCGAGATTCTCGCACAATTTTTCCGCAACCATCATCTCCGCCTCTTATCCTTATCATGCTTTCATCACTAAATTGTTATCTTTTTCGCAATTATTCATTTTTACACCTTTTATTCTTACTTCATACGCCTCGCATCAGTCCACCATTTCAATGTCTCCTTTGCATCATGATACTCGATTTGCTTTTGTGCATTCACTTGTGACATCTCTTCTTCTTTTGTTTCTATGGCATCTACCATTAGTCTTTATTTTCTTTGTTCATCTGTACATTCTTCCTCCAACCTTTCTTTTTGTTGTTCTCTCTTGTGACTTTCTACATCCACCTCATAACACTTTTGCCCCTCTATCCAATCTCCTTTTATAATTCCGACACCGCTAGGATGTGGAAATTTTATGCTGTGATGGTATGTCGATGCTATCCCAATTTAATGAAGCCATGGTCTTCCAATCAATGCATTGTAGGAGATTCCACATCAACTACACAAAACAAAATATCAGTCGATAACCCTTGCAAGGGTATCCTCATGTGCACTTCTCCTTTGGGCTTGTTCGCGGTACCGTTGAAACCATATATTTTGTATGTTGAAGGGATCAAGTCTTCATCTCTTCCTCCCATAGTTTTGTAAGTATGGTAGAAAAGAATGTTGACTGAACTGCCAGTATCAATCAATATTCTATTGATTGCCCAACAACTTTTCGCTTCATCATCTTCGCCATCAATGGGTTTTGGATTAATTTCAGCTTCACAACCGGTGGGCTATCATGTATTTCTCTTCCTTTGGGTACTTCTTCAGCCGAGAAAGAAATAATCTGCGGTTGCCACTCTTTTAGCTGCGATGTCTTCGCAACATTCATCACTTCTTTATCATCAGCATCCCTCGCGAAAACTCTACTAAGTACATTATCATGAAAATCTTCAATAGTGCGGTATGAGTGTACGATAGAGTTGCAAAACAGATTTTTAGCTTTTGTCCCAACTTCTATAACAAATGTTTCTTTTCCCTTTGCCGGTGGGGGGGCAAATGTTGAACTTTCTCTTCTTCTTTTAAAAAGTGATTTAGCTTTCCTTGATCAATCATTCTTAGGATAATTCTCTTGATGTTTCTGCAGTCATTTGTTAGGTGCCCATGAAAGCGGTGGTAAGAACAGAACTCGTGACTTCTATCTCCAGGTGGTGGTTCACTTCCCATGTTCCATGGTGCGGTATGTTTTCCATCAAAAGTATTGCTTCCCATATTTTTTCCACACTTTGGCGTTCAATGGCGGCATTTTAATTTCCTCCCACACTACTCGTGACTTCGCTGTGTCCTTTATGATAATTCGCGCCTCGGCCTCCGTAGGTCTCTTGCGAATTATACCTTTGACCTCCATAGGTTTCTTGTGGTTGATCAAGCCTTTGAATTTTATTGTTTCCACCACGGTTGTAGAAATTTCTTTCTCTTTCAAACTCTTCCTGATCGCGACTTCCCATAGCCACTAACTTTGGTTCTATATCAATTGCTTTTCTTTCTGTTGACCTTGTGATGTGCTCGCCACTTGTGTGTATTAGTTGAGGTAATAAACTTCCATTCGCGACACTAGAATTTGTGTTTGCCATTTGGGTAAGATTCCATCTCGTTCTGTCTTTATTCCAAAGCGATATATTCCTCCTGGAGCTCTCGTAATTCGGTCATTGTAATTGTATTCTTAACTCGAAAACCCGAACATATAATAGATTGGTTGCGAACATAGCATTTATGAATGACAGTATGAGGTATCTTTCATCTACCCTGCCGGCCAGCTCATTTGCACATCGTCTTCCATCTAATAGTTAAATGTCTTAGACTCTCGCCAACTCTTTGTTTTAGTCCAAATACATCTTCAATGCCAGGTCGCGAAGAGTTGTTACTTATATACGCCCCCAAGAATATAGCCTGTAAATGATTGAATGATGTGATCGTATTCCTTGGTAAACCCTCAAACCATTTTAAAGCTTCTCCTGTTAAACTTGACGCGAAGTATTTGCATAATATAGCGTCATGGTTTTCCCATTGTAGCATACATCTCACATAAGCCTTGATGTGTTGTACTGCACAAGTTGATCCATCAAAAATGCTAGTTAGCACTGGTAAGTTGCATTTTGGGGGTATTCCTCATAATTGCACTTCTAATGTAAAAGGATTTTTCGCAGCCTCCGCGATAGCTTCATCTAACTGCCTTCTTCCTCCTCCTTCTCTTCAATTGTTCAATATTCCTCTCATCTCTGCCAATTCTCGCAGAATTTGTTCATTTGCCTCGAGAATTTGAATTGATCGGTCTCTTTAATTCTGCTTCTCTCCTTCTTCGTTCGTGTCTACTTTTTTGTATTCTTTCGTATTTTTCGTTAATATCTCCATCGTTGCGATTTCGCTCGCGCCTCCTCTCTCGATTATCATGGTTATTCTTAGGATCGCTTCTTCTAACTCCCGATTTTCCATTTCTGCTCTCAATCTCTCTCTCTCGCGGGCTAGACGTGCTTGCTCAATGTAATGCTTTTCAATATCATCTTCAATTTCCTTTTGTTTCCTTTGTGTTTCTCTCCCATGTAGTGCTCTTCTTCTTTCCTCCTGATTTTCTTCATTAGTTGGGTTATTAAATCCTCGAGGTCGCCTATCTTCTTGATTTCCATCATCGTGATTGTTTACCAAAATATAACGATTTTCTATTAGTTCTCTCTCTTGCGACCTTCTTCGCCATGATTTAACTCTCTTTCCAAATTTTCTTCATTAATGTTCTCGCAGTAATGTTCTTCTCCCATTTTCTCTAGTCGATCCCGATCTCGATCTGTTACTACTTCTTGATCTTCTATTTTGCAGCCTCCTATTTTCCATCCTCAACTCGTGGTTTTGCCTTGTTAGATTTCGCGTTCTTCTCGCTTCTAACCGCCTTTCTTCGTGTATTGTCTGTCTCGGCTTCTAATGCCGCGATTTCTTCATTTCCACGAATTGTTTCTCCCATCTCTTCTCGATTTCTCTCTTCTGTCTATTATTCATCAATTGTTGTACTTCTTCTCTTTCTTCCGTAGAATTTGATCTCCATGTATGCACGCTCACTCTATCATAATCGATTACTCTGTTTAGTCTTTGGTTGAATTGGTGGTTGAGTTGATGGTTGAATTGGTGGTTGAGTTGATGGTTGAATTGGTGGTTGAATTAGATCTTCTTCTCCATTTCTTGCATCTATCCTTGATGGTTCACCTACTTCATTTCTTCTTTCTCCCACTAATCTTCCACTTCTCCTTATGATTGTTGGTTGTTCGATGCATTCTTTCTCTACATTTCTCAATTTTAGTAACTTGTTAAAAATTATTCAAGATTTCTTTCTTGTTATCCCTAATTCTTCCAATTCACAAGGTTGATCTTCTTCAATCCCTGTTTCTAGCGCAAATGTAGTTGCGGGATTTCCCACACTACACCCCTCACTCAAATCTGTTTAATCAATCCATTTGAAGATGAACAATGATGTGTTTTATTAATTGTTTTCTTGAAAGATTTACAAAGAAATGTAGAACAAAGCTAAAGAAATTACAATCACTCTTTACTTTCTCTCTCATAATGACTTGTTTCACAATTCAAAAAGACCTCTCTTATAACAGACTTACTCGACCCTTTATATAGGGTATTACATAGTGGGTGACAAGCTATCTTGTCCCTTATTTTTCGAAACGTCTCGCGAATGCTCGCGAATATACAACTGTTTGCCTTCGCGACACTCTTAAATCTCGCCAAGTCTTTCACACTTTCCTCATGTTCTAACTATCGTCATCTATTACGTCATTTATTTACCTCCATGCGACTCCTTCGCGATGCAGTTGTTTATTAATCTCGCGAAGTATTAGTGTTGCGATATTCTGGTCCTACATCTTGCCTCTTATCATGTCTTCTCTGCGAAGAAGAGAATGTCATGAGAATCAATGTTTTAAAGTGCCGCAACTGCTTATCTTTATCTTGCGATTGTTCATTTTCACTCGTTTTGTTTATGTACGGAATTTATTACAGGTGTTTCTTCTTCTATTCTTTTCTTGACACGTCTCTTTCAACCGATTATTCTTAACCATTCACGTCCCATCTCTCATTAAATGCATTTGTTTTCTCGAGAACTCTCTTCTCTATATATAGTTTTCTCCTTTTTCTCTTCTTCTCTTTTATTTTTCCTCTCAGAACTTTTCTTCACCTTTCTCCTTCCGCAATTTGCGCTTCGCTACTCGCTTCCTTTTCAATTCTTCACTTCTCCTTTCATTCCTATACTCGATAATGGCTTCACTTGGTCGTACATACGCTCCTCATTTTTCGATGTTCAAAAGAAATTACGGAAAAGGGTTTCACTTTATCTACCATTCCACATCAAGAATCCTCATCTATGCTTTCGCAAAATTGTTTTACGATCATCAATGTGATGATCAGAAAATTATAGTCTCGCTAGGTCAACTCCTCGCAGGGCTCCCCAATTCCTTTGTATAATCCCGAAATACCATTATTTTATGAGGTTCTTGCTCACGAGAAATTCTCGCGGGCTATTTATCAATTGAACGGCGATTGTATTCGCCTGATGCTTGAATTCGCCTCTCGTGGTGCCGGTAAAGGATCTTTATATCCTGACAATGTTAGAAATCCCTAATTTGCGAATTTACCAATAGTTGCCGAGAAGTATCTTGTGGATAATTTCTTTGCAAATTATTCATCATAACTATGAGAAACGATAAATCTCATTTGGGTGTTCGATTGAAGAAAAATGATAACGTTGATCTTTGACAAATTGCTTATGCAGATATTGACCGCATTCGGGTAAAAATAATATCCTCGCTACTCCAAAGATGAAAAGTGGTGGGTTGTACCTCTCCTTCGAGTGGACCTTATATCGCGAGAATCACATGTACTCCCACCAATCTCGCGAATTATCATCCTTGGGAGTTTAAGTGGCTCGAGAAGACAAAAGAGGTATATACATATCATTCATTTTAGATTTGCTTTGCTATGTCTTCCATTTCTTTCCTTCATTAACTTTTTAGAAAATTTTTAGATCACCGGAATGAGAAAGAAATACAAAGAGAATCCTCACCAAATATCCCTGGCGATACTTCGATCGCTCACGGATGAAGTAAGAAACATTTTCTTTTGTTATTTTAAACAATATTGTTGCCTCTGTTTCTTATCTTTATTCGTGTGTGAAGATTGGTGTTGAAGAAGTTGAAACTGCAAAGATTAATGATGGAGAAGCTGAAGCTGCGAGGGCTAAAGGCAAGAATAAGGCCATTTCTCGCAAGGACAAATCTTCTGGCCCATCCTCCAAAAGACAAAGACTCCAACCTCCTTCACATTCTAACTCCCAATCTAGCGAGAATTCGGAAGATGAAAATGAGATTGGCACCTCTTGTGCTAAGGGAAGTCATCCAGATACTTCTGCCATGGCGCTTTTATCTAATGTCTTTACCGATTCTATGCAAGGTTTTGGCGATAGCAACTTGTCTTCTACTTGCGAAACTATCGCTAAGATTTGTGATGCCCCATTGTTGGAGGATATCGAGTCTTTTCGCGGAGTTTCTCCAACAATAACACCCAGCCTTTTAAATGCTCTCAATGCTTTGGTATGTTCATACCTCTTTACCTCTTTGTGACTCCGTTCTTATCTTTAATTATTTCTCTATTTTCTTTTACTGATCTGGGAGAGCTGCTTTTGTTGCTGCCTCGGACTTGAGAGAAGACGCAACAACCTTGAAAAGAAGAACTTGCAATTGAACAAGAGGATTCGAGAACTAGAAGTTGGGGCTGCGTCATCTCGCGAGAAGGATGAACGGATTAAACAACTGGAGGCTGAGCTTACTTCTCAACAAAATAGAGTATCTACTCTTGAAAGTGCAAATCAACAGCTTTATGGTATAGCAATCTTTATTCCTCAGATTTCTTTTATTTTATCATTTACTTTTCTTTGCCGACTTACTATTTTCGCAGACATATATAATCTCTCAAGAGTCCATTCTTCTTCATTCATTTCCCGAGCCCATGGATGATGATGTACTCCTTGCTCGCCTCAATGAATCTCTAAGTAGTTCTTCAAATGATGCTAACATTTCTTTCATTAAAGGATCTTCAATCCAAACATCATCTCTTAAAAATCGAGCATAGATCTAGTTTAAGTTTGGCTAATCTTTTTAAACGAAAGTACGTTGACTCCAAGAAGAAAACCAAAACTTTAAGGAAGAAATTTAGTGATCTCATAGATGAGAAAGATCGTATTGCTAACAGAGGTGCACAGGCATTAGCGAAATTTCAAAAATCTCTCCTTGATGTGCAAGTTGAGCGAGATGAACTCCTTCGTCAGAATACCATGCTTAGCGAGCGAGAAGACCAAATTCGTTCACTTTTTGTCATAAATAATGATGATGAATTTGCCTGGCTGCGAAGGTTTTAGATAACGCTAGAAATAACTTAGGTGTTGATGTTAGTCTTCGCACCGAGCAAACTACCTTAATCAAGGATATGATCTTTGAAAGAGAAGGTTGTTTGTCATACTTCTTTACTTTTCTGTTCTTATTCTTTTTGTATTATTAACATTAATTCATTTCCTCATGTTTTCGTAATCGAAAAGAGATTTCGAGACTAGAATTGGAGAGCTTGAAACCGAAAAAGAACAACTCGCGATGGATCTCTCTCCGCGAGAATAAATATTCTAAATCACAAAGAATTCCAAACTACAGTGGCGAATTTTAATAATGATGCTATTCGTTTTGCAATCAAGCTATGGAGATAGTTTGTAATGATCACAACATTCCTCTTCATTCATATCCTTTTCTTGTGAAGAAGTTCCCGAGAACTTGCCCGTCTCGGATGTTTCGATAGTGAAGCTAATGAAGAAGAAGAAGAAGAACGACGAGAGTGATGGAACCAAAGAATCGGATGAAGAAGAAGAACCGAAAGAAGAAATAATTTCTCTTTCTTCTTTGATTTCTTGTAATATCTCGTATACATGCATCTTCGACTATTGAATGTAAATTTCAACTTTGTTTCCTTTGTTCGGATATATTAATCAAACAACCCTTCTTTGTAATTATAACTTCACACTTGCCTCCGTCCATAAGATATAATCAACTTCGCGAGTTAAATATAATCATTCTCGCGAGATATAAATATATATATCTTTTTTTTTTTTTTGAAAATTAAACATTATCACTGCGACAAGATCGCTAGATATCTTCATGGATTTAGAAATCTATTGATCTTGCCTTATCATTATTTGTGTGGTCTTATTATGCCTTCCTAAGTAAAGGTCTTATTTTGCCACCCCTCATTGCGACAAGATCGCAGGCCGTCTTTACACTTTCATATAATGACCCATTGACCTTGTCTTATCATTTCTTTAGTATTTTTGCCTCTGCAGGACATTATATTTGCGACAATATGGCAGGTTTAAATGTTCTTGCGACCATAAAATCCCGGCACATTGTCGTCTTTGCGACGAAATCGCAGGACGTTCTTACATTTTCATGTAAAAACCCATTGATCTCGTCTTCCACAATATACACTAAACTCATCAAACGAAAGTTTGAGCACTTCATGAGTCAGTGTATTTCTCCCAGATACTAAGTATCTGAATGAGACAGATTAAGTTTTCCACGACTAACAGAGAATTTCTTCTTATCTGATTTGTTAAGGACCCTAATTTTTGACGATAAACCAAATCTATCATAGAAACTACTATCATCAAGATATTTAGGGATTACCTTACGTGTTGATGATCTGAAGCGTTGTCAGCTTCCTCTCTGTTCAGTTCCATGGTCTTCTTTGGTATCCAATTCTTCGTCTTCTGATCCTTCTTCCTTTTGTGATGAATGATGCGTGTCGTACCACAACAAATTAATTAATACTTTACTACCTAATTAACAAGTAATATAGGGTAGTCAAGGTCGATCCCACGAGGAGCACGAGATTCTAGTTGTAAAAATTGTCACAAAAGGGGGGGTGTAAAAAAGCAAAAGAAAATAAACAAAACAATTAAAAGGTAAAGTTGAAAGCAATAAGAGAGACAAGATCAAGGAATCCTTCTTCGTTACGAAACAATGATTAAAGTTATGTTCTTTTCTACTTGTTATTAGTCACAGATTATCACCAACCGTAGGATAGCAGGTCCGCTTAGCTAGCCCCAAAATCCCTAATTTCACCGAGTAATGTGTCAAGTTTAGTTATCGATTCTATTCAAAAGAGAACCACCTTGAGGTCCGCTTACAAGATGTAATTCCCGGGAATGCATTAAGATTTATGAATTTAGGTTTAGTACTAGTAGTTAAACTCGGTTCGCTTGGTTCACTTTCTAGCGTTGTTTCTACACACAATTGCTCCAAGGAATCCCTCCGCAAGGTCTCGTGTTTTCTACTTATGTAAAGAGTCAAAGAACGATTACTTATTCCCTAACTTATACTAGATATAGATCAATTAACAAATCAATTTAGCATGCATTCTAAACAATCTATCAATCAATCATGAATGTCTTTAAGATCATTCCTATTAGTAAAAACAAACGATAATCATGTGAAAAACTTCAAGATAGAATTGAAAACAAAAACTTAAATCATATGTTAAGAACTAGGAATTCATCCTCAATCAATAAAATTAACTACTCATGTTAAAGAGTTCACACAAAGAATAAGAAAAGAAAAGAATTGTGTGTGTAGAGATGTGTGTATGTAGAGAGGTGTAGAGAAAGATGTAGAAAACTTCTCTATTTATAGGCTTCAATATTCTCCAAATCTTCTAAGGAATAGAATCCTTTTCCTTTTGCTATTCAATTTCCAATTCCAAGCTTTTTCTCAATTCTTCCACCTTCTCTTTCCAAATTTGAGTCCAATTCTCCATCCAATTCCTAGCCCAAGTCTTCACACCCATGAGAGAAGTCCATAGAAAATTCTGGAATTTTTGGCTCGCCGGAAAATCGGGATTATGGCCGGAATTTGGCGAAACGTCACCGCCGGCAACCTGGAAATTTCTCCACGGTCAGAGAATATTCGGCGGAATATTCCGTCAGGTCCTCCGTTAGGACTAACGGTCAAAAGTCAACCGTCAGTCAACAGTAGTCAAAGGTCAAGGAGAAGAGTGAGTCGGACTCGAGTTAGCAATCTTAGTCGCCTGAGTGGTCTCGAGTTGAGTCGATCGGCTCATCGGGATGACTTAATCGGAATTCAGTCACCATCGGACTCGAACTCGGTTGGGATCGGCGGATCAGGAGTCAACTCGACTCGTTAGGGGAAAATTTGGCCGATTCTCTGTTCTGTGTTCCGGCCAAATTCGGAGGACTTTCCGCTAAGAACCTACACATACATCTAACATTTTTTGGTCTAGAGCTCATTTGTTTCAAGAACCATCAAGCATACATCTATTTAGATCTTCATTGCAATGCCACAAAATCCTGCATTGACTTAGTTTCATTGCCATTCCATAACACCTTGCAAACCCATTCTCTTGATTTCAAAGTGAGGTCTCATTCAACTCATCTTTTGTTCTTCATTAATCTCAAACCAACAAATTGAAAGCAAACCATTGTAAACTCATTCAATTCCATCTTCAGCTTCTTTCCAATCTTTCTGCCATTGCAACTTCACCTGCACTGCAATACACAGCGCACCATACAGCTGCCACTGCAAACTGCAAACTGCAAACAACCAGGTTCAGGCCAACACTAGCTCATCTTTTGTTCCAATTTCAGTTCATATACCAACTCCATTCTCTCGATCTCAGACCATCAACAACACCAACTTCCTCTATCGTTCACAGTCATGACTCAATCAAACCCAAATTCACCGAGCACCATTTCATAATTCCCTGTACCAGAAGCAGCATTACCACACTCATTTTACCATTTGAAACTCGGCTCAACACCTTCCATTTCTTCAAACATCGGCCTCCAATATCAGATTCATCTCCAATTTCTTCACTGTTTCCTCTCAATTTCAACAGCAGCAGTGAGGCCAAAACCCAACAGTATCTGAGATCGATTCCAGCAAATCCCATCTCCGAACTCAAACTAACAAATCTGAGAACAACCCAACTTCTCAATTTCTCCATATCCATGTCTTGCTCATCACCAGAAGCGTCATAACCCATCTCTGATTTATCTTCTCCGAGCTTCAATACCATACCCGATTAACACCAACTGACCCTAATCGATTCAATCCCCTGTGTACTCCTTCTTCCACTCAATCCCTTGCTCAATTACAGCTGCCACCACCATCTGTATCTTCCACAGATCGAGCCTCATCGTCGATTTCTTAATCTCTCTTGCCATTAATCTCAATCTCTGAGCTTCATCACAGCCGATCGAGCAATTTCGATCTATTCCCTCTTCACGTATCAACCTTCGATTTTAGTAGCAGCAGCAGACGCTGTTTAACTTTTGGTTTCTCGATTCGACGGAAATCCTCTCGAGCTTCCATTAATGGATTCCAATATCAGTCTGTCTCTATTTCAGGAGAATGATGATTGAGAAGTAAAAATGAAAGAGAAAAACATTTCTCTGAATTCTAGGGTTATAGGTTGGGCGGTTATTGGCAGTCGGTGGATTTTGATAAGGGATAACCAAATTGGTAGCCCCTTAACCACAACTTCAGCTGTCTTTAGTGCTCTTGCAAAAGAGTTGCCCCTTAACCATGACTTGGCTCCAAATATTGTTCGCCCGTAAAATGACCTTTTTGCCCTTTTGACTTAAATTGGGTGATTTCTTCTTCTTTTCCTCCGTGCGACTCCATAGTAGCTATAAAACTCAAAACAAGCGTAAAATACATAATTTACACGAAAAATAGCAAAGAAAGCATAAACTACTAGATAGTAAATTAGGTGTATTCTACACCTATCAAATTCCCCCACACTTAGACTTTGCTAGTCCTCGAGCAAATCAAACTAAAAACTCACAACTTCAAAGCGTTCAAGTGTCACAAGCATCCAAAGAGTTATGAGGACATAGAGTTTCTGCATGCTAGTAATAAGAAGTTAGAAATACTAAAGAACATATTCTCGTTCTTAAATGTTGAGTGAGAAATAACCACACCATAATGAGAGAACGCGTGTTTGAGAAACGATCAATAAGCATTTCGCCTCGACTTCTACCTCACCAAAAAGGATTTTATGATAATTGCACTCAAAAAGACAGCTTTTTTATGGTTCTCACATGTGTGCAGGGTAGGAATGAAGAGAGAAATCTCGCGACACGTTGAATGGTGGGAAGGACAACTTCCGAAATTTTGAAAAACCCACATCTTTTAATATTTTGAAAAACCATTTTCTGACGATCTCTAAGAAAGGAAATCAACCATTATTATCGAGGATGAGATTACTTACTTACCTTCACATCCGATCGCCAATTATGATAACACCACTCTCACGGCATCCAATAGAAACGTCTTCCGCTCCTCATCTTGATCTTCTTGGTCTTCTTGGTTTCAACTATTGATGATAAACCCTTGAATTTCATAAATCCTTGACAATTTATAACTCTTTACCTTGAAATCCTTGTCGCTTGAAACTTCCTTATAAATTTTCCTTCCCCACGGCTTATAAATAAAAATAAAAACAAATATTTCTCTTGTTTTTTCTTTTTTTTTTTCTTTTTTTTTCAATTTTTTTTTTTTTTTTTTTTTTTTTTTTTAAAAAAAATAGAAATAAAATACAAAAATAAACCATGGCCGTGGAAGAAGTATTTTACCGCTTGTTTCTTCACAACTTGTATCGTCTTGAAATCATAAACTTCAAAAATTCTCACCTTTTAATTTTCTTCGCTTTCATGAATAAGTCTTCATACTTGGATATAAAATTACCTCATTGTATTGTAAGTCCTCAACATATATGTAAAATCCGCTCATTTGTATGTTGCTTTACTTGTATTTGAAATTTGCTCTTTTTCTCGTTCCGTTGCTTGTAAACCTTAAACTTTTCCAACTTTCCTTGTAGATTTTGATGTCGCTCCTTGTTGATGATGAATGTGTTTCTATGGATCCGTTGTTGTCGCGAGAGAGAATGGTGCTAACTGCAAATCGAACTACAAGAAGGAAGCTTTCATCCATGGACGTCACCCTCATGATTGACAAAATTAGCACTCAAGAGATCAAAGAGTAGTGCTTCTATTGGTGGGAGGTTGGGTAGCTCACCATTCTACCCGGAATTAACTTACGGTGACACACACTCAAAAGAAGCTCTTTAGTAGATGGAAGATTTCTGGTTGGTGCCTCTCATGATATGAATACGGGTAGTCTCCACTAATGATTGATCAGCAACTCTAATAATGCATTTCTCCCTGCACCAAATTAGCATCACCGGCATGATTAAATCCATTATTTAACACTCTAACAAACAAGAAATCCGAATGTAGTTCTCTAACATTTCCAAGTTCAATTATGTCGGTCAAAATCTCTATGTAAACATACCTAGAAATATGCTAGGGACTCTAAAATCTTTAAAAGTTGGAATTTTTAAGTAAAACTTTTTTTTTTTTTTTTTTTTTTTAAAATTTTTAAATTTTTTTTTTTGTAATTTTTGTTTTAAAAACATGCTTAACCACTCCCCCACACTTAAACCTTACATTGTCCTCAATGTAATTGAATCCTCCTAGTAAAGTCAAGGTGGGAAATTTTAACATGATAAGAAACAAGAAAAAGAAATAACAAAAAGCAAAAAGATAAGAAATACAAAACCGATGGGTTGCCTCCCATTAAGCGCTTGTTTTAAAGTCGACGGCCCGACTTAGCTCTTGCAAGATTCATTCCCCATATACTAACAATCGGAAAATTTGAGGATCCACCCATAATAACTGTTTTGAAACAATAACTCCATACAAATATTAGCACAAGAAAACAATAGTGAAATTATCGCTCGATAGAAATTTCCCCCACACTTATTCTCGTCCACACTCGGAAGTGTATAAAGAACATAGAATTCGGGAATTTCCATGTATTCCTCTTGGCAAACCTGCATAGTGTTAGCATCAAGTGTTTCCAATGGTGGATATTTAGAAACAAAATCATCCAAAAATACTTTGAAGCACATACATTCAAACCAATAAGAGGTAAAGGAGAAGAATCAATAGGCAAAGGGTTAGACAAACCTTGCACAATTTCTTGTATTATAGAATCCTCTTCATCCTTAAAAATTCAAGTGAATTACTTACCTCTTGTATATCGTGGTCCTCTATTAAACCTTGCAACCATTCTTCGTCGTTTTCTACCTTAACCATAGTCTCGGCATCATCATAATCATTAGCAAGTTCAATTGGGTCTTCCACAAAATCAATGAATGTGGTTTCATCCTCTAGCATCATCTCTTCAACATTCTCATCATCGGAATCGGGCCATTCACAAAAATGAATTTCATCGGTATAGATTGTAAGATCTTCATGTGCGGGTGTTACACCGTTTATAACAATAGGTAAGTCACACCCAATCTCCTCCTTTTGAATAGGTGAAGGATCTTTATTATGATCCGGAGTTGGAATAACTTCCTCATTGTCGGAACATTCATACACTTCCGCGGACTCCCATCTTTCCTTAAGAAATTTTTGCCAAGCAATAAATGCATCTTCCTCAAGCTCTACCTTTTGAATAGGTGATTGATCATTATTAAGATCAAGGCTCGAGTAATCTACACTAGCGTCTTCAAAAGTCTCCAAAGGTTGGTCCTTTTCAACACAATCATCTTCATTTTCGGACTCACCATAATAAGAATCTTCATCGGTTTCATAACCTTTATCCCGACGTCGTTTAAGTTCCATATGAATGGTCCTACTAATTTCTGCGACAAGCTCTTCCGAGTCCCATCATCTTCCAATTTGTATAATTTTTGTGCAAGTTTCGACGTTCACACGCTTACCACCGTTAGACGGCATCTCCTCTTTTGGAAAAAGTGAAGGAAAAACACGATGAAGAGGAGTATATTCCAAATTCTCTGTCTCGCACATTACTAGAAAACAAATTGTTAGATGCATAACTATCCTTCCATCCGTGTGTTTGTCCACTTACATACCCGTCATAAGGTTGTTGATATGTATGAGAATATCCATAAGGTTACGTAGGAAATTGATCATAGCCAAAATATTGGTTTTGATTGTATCCTAAGGATGGTTGGAAGTTGTCATAATGTTGAGGTTGAAAACCGTATTGATTGTTGTAATATGCTTGCTCTTGTCCACCGTACATGGAAAACCGGCACCGAAATAAGATTCAAAAACCAAGTTAGATATGGAATAGAATCCAACAAAGCAAGAATAAAGCAAAAAGAAAAATAAAAACAACTAAAATCATCCGCTGCTCCCTAAGCAACGGCGCCAAAATTTGATGCGTGTCGTACCACAACAAATTAATTAATACTTTACTACCTAATTAACAAGTAATATAGGGTAGTCAAGGTCGATCCCACGAGGAGCACGAGATTCTAGTTGTAAAAATTGTCACAAAAAGGGGGTGTAAAAAGCAAAAGAAAATAAACAAAACAATTAAAAGATAAAGTTGAAAGCAATAAGAGAGACAAGATCAAGGAATCCTTCTTCGTTACGAAACAATGATTAAAGTTATGTTCTTTTCTACTTGTTATTAGTCATGATTATCACCAACCGTAGGATAGCAAAGGTCCGCTTAGCTAGCCCCAAAATCCCTAATTTCACCGAGTAACAGTCCGCTTAGTTATCGATTCTATTCAAAAGAACCACCTTGAGGTCCGCTTACAAGATGTAATTCCCAGAATGCATTAAGATTTATGAATTTAGGTTTAGTACTAGTAGTTAAACTCGGTTCGCTTGGTTCACTTTCTAGCGTTGTTTCTACACACAATTGCTCCACGGAATCCCTCCGCAAGGTCTCGTGTTTTCTACTTGTGTAAAGTGTCAAGAAACGATTACTTATCTCCTAACTTATACTAGATTAGATCAATTAACAAATCAATTTAGCATGCATTCTAAACAATCTATCAATCAATCATGAATGTCTTTAAGATCATTCCTATTAGTAAAAACAAACGATAATCATGTGAAAAACTTCAAGATAGAATTGAAAACAAAAACTCAAATCATATTAAGAACTAGGAATTCATCCTCAATCAATAAATTAACTACTCATGTTAAAGAGTTCACACAAAGAATAAGAAAAAAAGAAAAGAATTGTGTGTGTAGAGATGTGTGTAAAAGATGTAGAAAACTTCTCTATTTATAGGCTTCAATATTCTCCAACTCTTCCAAGGATTAGAATCCTTTTCCTTTTGCAATTCAATTTCCAATTCCAAGCTTTTCTCAACTCTTCCACCTTCTCTTTCCAAATTTGAGTCCAATTCTCCATCCAATTCCTAGCCCAAGTCTTCACACCCATGAGAGAAGTCCATAGAAAATTTCGGAATTTTTTGCTCGGAAAATCGGGATTGTGGCGGAATTTGGCCGAATAAACGTCACCATTGGCCACCCGAAATTTCTCCGGTCGAGAGAATCTTTGGCGGAATATTCGTCAGTCCTCCGTTAGGACTAACGGTCAAAAGTCAAACTCAGTCACTACCGAGTTAGTCAAAGGTCAAGGAAGAGTGAGTGGACTCGAGTTAGCAATCTTAGTCTAATCGGGCCGAGTGGTCGAGTTGGGTCGGATCGGCTCGGCCGACGGGATCTAATTGACTGGAACGGTCATCGGTTCGGTTAGGATCGGTCGGGATCATCCCGGATGATCGAGTCAACTCGTTAGAGGGGAAATTTGGCCGAGTTTGTGTTTCGGCCAAATTCAGGACTTTCCCCGCTAAGAACCTACACATACCTCACATTTTTTTGGTCTTAGAGCTCATTTAAGAACCTAGCATACATCTATTGAGCTCTTCCCTTGCAATGCCACATCCTGCATTTCTTAGTTTCATGCCATTCCATAACACCTTGTAAAACTCACTAATTCTTACAAAATCACCCAACTCATCTTTTGTTCTTCATTAATCTCTTCACAATTACAAACCATTCTCTTATTTCAGCTGAGGTCTCATTCCAATCTTTTCGCCATTGTAATTCAAATCGAGAACTCAAACCAACAAATTACAACCCATTCTGAAACTCATTCAATTCCATCTTGACTTCTTTCCAATCTTTACGCCATTGCAACTTCAAACCGCAAACAATCGAGTTCAAAGCCAAAACACTAGCTCATCATCTTTTGTTCCAATTTTGGTTCATATACCAACTCCATTCTCTCGATCTCAGACCATCAACAACACCAACTTCCTCTATCGTTCACAGTCATGACTCAATCAAACCCAAATTCACCGAGCACCATTTCATAATTCCCTGTACCAGAAGCAGCATTACCACACTCATTTTACCATTTGAAACTCGGCTCAACACCTTCCATTTCTTCAAACATCGGCCTCCAATATCAGATTCATCTCCAATTTCTTCACTGTTTCCTCTCAATTTCAACAGCAGCAGTGAGGCCAAAACCCAACAGTATCTGAGATCGATTCCAGCAAATCCCATCTCCGAACTCAAACTAACAAATCTGAGAACAACCCAACTTCTCAATTTCTCCATATCCATGTCTTGCTCATCACCAGAAGCGTCATAACCCATCTCTGATTTATCTTCTCTGAGCTTCAATACCATACCCGATTAACACCAACTGACCCTAATCGATTCAATCCCCTGTGTACTCCTTCTTCCACTCAATCCCTTGCTCAATTACAGCTGCCACCACCATCTGTATCTTCCACAGATCGAGCCTCATCGTCGATTTCTTAATCTCTCTTGCCATTAATCTCAATCTCTGAGCTTCATCACAGCCGATCGAGCAATTTCGATCTATTCCCTCTTCACGTATCAACCTTCGATTTTAGTAGCAGCAGCAGACGCTGTTTAACTTTTGGTTTCTCGATTCGACGGAAATCCTCTCGAGCTTCCATTAATGGATTCCAATATCAGTCTGTCTCTATTTCAGGAGAATGATGATTGAGAAGTAAAAATGAAAGAGAAAAACATTTCTCTGAATTCTAGGGTTATAGGTTGGGCGGTTATTGGCAGTCGGTGGATTTTGATAAGGGATAACCAAATTGGTAGCCCCTTAACCACAACTTCAGCTGTCTTTAGTGCTCTTGCAAAAGAGTTGTCCCTTAACCATGACTTGGCTCCAAATATTGTTCGCCCGTAAAATGACCTTTTTGCCCTTTTGACTTAAATTGGGTGATTTCTTCTTCTTTTCCTCCGTGCGACTCCATAGTAGCTATAAAACTCAAAACAAGCGTAAAATACATAATTTACACGAAAAATAGCAAAGAAAGCATAAACTACTAGATAGTAAATTAGGTGTATTCTACACCTATCAATGAACTGCACCAGATGAGTTCTTTCGAGAATCCTTTGATTTAGGAGGATCAGGTTTATGTATGCTTTCCTTAGAATATGATCTCATGTTGTACTTAGACCTGATTTGGTCCTTTCAGAGTTCAAAAGAGAAAGTTGTTAACAATTCTTAACAACATGACCTTTGTTTCCACAATGAAAATATCGTTTACAATGATCCTTATGATATGAAAAACTCTGATGTGAGTGGTTCATCTTGTGATCCCTTGAAGATGCAGATTTATTTTTACAAGATGAAGCTCCCTTCTTAGTGTTCTTATTGTCGACATCCTTCTTCTCTTTCGAAGGAAAGATTGAACCAGAATTTTTGTACTTACCCGGTAAGGATGTTCCCAACTGGTGTTCGGACATTAAAGAACACATATCATTCTTAAGCCTTTTGACATGTTCGGAAACCGTATTTATCTCATAATCATATGAGATTTTTAAGGCATTGTATTCATCAGTTGCTGTTTTTCTTAACCACTCAGTTTTCTTTCCTTGATCAATACATTTCCTTAGTTTTGATTTTAAGGATTTGATCTTCGTGGAAGAACTGATCTTGAAAGTCTCTAGATTAGTTTTACATGATGATAGATCACGTTTGAGTTGATCATTTTCAGCTTTCATATGACATAAGTCTTCAAGAAGTTTTACTTCTCTTTTTAGTGCAAGTGTGAGTTCAGTTGCACATGAGAGGAACTATTTCCTTAGTTCATCTAGCTGAGATGTTTTTATATTCACATAATCAACATCTTCTTTATCATCAAGTGATTCAGAATCAGAATCATTTATTGTGAGTACAGGGCTTAACTTAACCTCTTCTTGAGAACACTTGTACATATTTTCAGAAGAGCAAGTAGAGGTTGTAGAAGACATCCCTTCTAAGCATTTTTGGAAGTTAAACCCGGGACGAGTTTTACTCAAATCTTGTGATACGTTAACAGAGTCTATCTTTGGTTTTGCATTTCCCTTTTGTAGACTCATTTCTTATAGGTTGGATCGCACTAAACACAGATTGTTAGGTCTTTTTGTGTTTGCCTGCTCTGATACCAATTGAAAAGACGAGGGTATCCAAATATACCTCAATCTAAAATTTTCCACCTATAAGTCCTTTCTCCGAAAGTGATTGTCTATGGACTGAGTCGAGACATTACAACTAATCGGTTCACACTTCGTGTGATTGTCTAAGGATACGAGTTCGAGACAATACGACAACAAGATAACTTGTGTGATTGACTATGGATACAAGATCGAGACAATACAACAACGAAGTATGTTTACTTGATAATATGTTCGGACTTAACCAAACACAATAGGATTGCTATCAAGTAAATAGGAATTAACGTTTGTGTATTTTACTTCTAATTATAATGAAAACAATTATAATTGCGGAAATAGAAAAGTAAAAGACACAACAAGATTTTGTTAACGAGGAAACCGCAAATGCAGAAAAAACCCCGGGACCTTGTCCAAAATTGAATACTCTCAGGATTAAGCCGCTATACAAAATCTAAACCAACTTCGTATAGTTGAGACCAAGCAACTAAACCTATAGTTCACCTAGTTCCATATGTATCCCTGCGCCTCCAATTTGTAATAAGTCACGCACTTGGAACAATTCCTTTGGTTCGTATTCCAAATAGTAAAGGAGCAACAAATCTGTTCGGTAACAACTCTTTCAAACAACGTTATATGAGTTTGAAAAAGGCTCTTCCGTTTATCCCAATAGACTCCTTTGTCAGGTCCTTAGATCTATCTTATCAACAACTACCAAAGTAATTGTCAAGACTATGCAATCAATACTTTGAATCACAAACAATTGTATTGATGTCGATCTACTCAACTAATGAATCAAATCTATCATAAAGATAAACCGATTATAGTTGGATCCCCAACCAATCAAGTTTTGTGCACACCAAAGATTATGAACTCAAATCAGAAATCTTCTTTGTCTTAAAATCTTCTTAGATCTTCAATAAACACCTGCACACAATCATCTTGAATCTCTTGTGATCAATCACACCCATAACGGAGTCTGTTAACAATGGATTATCACAAGACGTCTTTAGATCTACAAGCAGTCTAAAGATCCCCGTCGAAACTTCGATCTAGTTTGAGTGAATCTTATATCAGAAGAGAAGATTCTCAAGCATAAACAAACTAGGTGCAATCAAAGTTCAACAACTGTTAGTCAATCAAATCAATCGAAAAATAATAATAAACTTCAATTATCTAGTTTCCCACCAACGGTACTCGTAGAGATTCCCAATCCCAAAGAAGTCTTTAAAACGAGAGGTCGTAAGAGATTTCGCCTAATTAGGGTACTTTCCTCTCCGAATAGACGGCTCCACCAGTAACAACACAACAAGGTAGTTTTGCTGGCTCTGAGGATTAGTTTGCTCGAAATGCAAACTTCAATATTTATAGACCAAGGAAGTTTAGACACCAAGGAATTTCCAAAACCGAAAATATTCTCAAGATATACAATATATTTCCAAATTCGGTTTCCATAATTCCTGGAAATGCTTTGTCCAACTTTTGACCGAAATCTCAGTAGAAAATCTCCAATTAGTAAATGCACATTACCAATTTTTATTTTGTAAAGATATGCATTTTTAATTTTTGAAATTAAAAGCATATAAAACTAAAAACCTTAATTAAAAGATTCTCAATTTATTTCGATCCGGGATTCTCCTTTAGCTATTAAGGAATATCTTTGAACAATAAAAGGTAAGAGTTACTGCACATGTTCAAAGTATGTCGACATCTTTGCTTTGTAAATCCGTTTTTATATTTACAATCTTGGAACCGATTTGCCACACTTCCAAACAAGTTTAGAATTGGTATCTGACTTCCAAGAACTATGTGATTGATTATCCAATCAAATCACCAATCATGGGTTTCACGGTTCTACCAAAACAAGTTTCGGCTCTACCTCCATGTGGGTACTAGGATCGGTCACACTAGCTTTCCAAAATTTGGTTCACTAGGTACTAGGATCGGTTACCACATATTTATGGTATTTAACTTGAAATCTGTTGCACAAGTCATAGGATCGGTTACCAATAACTAAGACTTGTTGCACCTCTTACAAGGATTGATTCCACACACTTGTGATCGGTTGCACCTCTTACTAGGATCGGTTCCCCAATGTCTAGAGTTGGTTATACCAATTACAACATATCGATCATACCATCTCAGGTGATTACTTAAGATCGGTTTCACTAATAAAAGTCATACCAATACAAAAGTCAGGCCTTGTGAATAGTTTTACCAAGATACATAAACAAGTTATGAGCGATTATACTAAAAACATATTGGTAATCCAAAGATTTGCAATGAATAACAATACCAATAAGCCTAGCGATTTCCCTTTCGATTCATAAAACAAGTTTATGAATTGTACTTCCCTTAAACAAATGTAAAACATTGTTTCCTAGGACGAAATCTTCACCCATACCCATACACATAATCACAATACCATTCATACGATTATGTCGATGTCTTATATACGAAGTTCAAAATATAGACGTTATACTTCGTATTGTAATTCCTTAATACTATGTCTAACTAGAGTATAATCATTCACAGCTTCGCAGTTTTGTTTTCAATATGCACGACTTGAAAGATACGTTAGGAATGAAACAGTTTAAGTCAAATATTACTAACCTCAAGAGGAAGGATGATGTCGTCGTTGTAGCTCCTTACTTCTTCACATTCTTCAAGTCTTCACGTAATACTTGTAAGTCTCATATCCTAGTAACTTTCTATCTAACCTATACAAAGTTGACTCTAGTAAATAATCATGCGACTCTTTAAATGAGTTTTGGTTCACTAAAATATGACAACCAAACTTGACATACCAACGCTTGGTGGGTTCAACCGAGCTATGCTCTAACAACTCCTACAATATTCCACAGTCGCACTCCCCACAAATATTTGGAAATTAATCACAATTTCAATTAAGAACTCCCCCCCATAAAATGTCATTACCTAAAGAACCACAAGAGCGACCTTACTTTTACAAGAAAAGAAGGATTTCTTTGGACATTAACAAATTACATGAGACATGAATTTGTATCCAGAAAACTCAATTAAATTAACCACAAGAGAACCTCAACAATTAATTTAATGGAAATGCTCAACATAAGAAAACTTACCGAGCCGAACAGTATTTTCACATAGAAGTGGATCAGGGAAAGATCAATACTGCGGAATATTCAAAGATTCATTCTATTTTTCATCAAAATTTGCATAATGATACCATAGACTTAACCTTTGACATCAAAAGTTCATTCTAATTTCCATCAATATTTGCATATAATGACATATAATAGACTTAACTTTTGAGTATATATATATGGGACAATCATAGTTCACGGACGTAAACACACATATCCCATACCAAGTTTGCAACATATAAAACCAATAAAGATTAATAATGCAAAAATCATCTTCCAAATAAATTATAGAATTTAAATAAATAAATCTAAAAACATTGCAAGATGAAAATGTTGGCAATAGCTATGTGTAATCACAATAATTGCTATTCCAAACCCTAGTTATCCTTCTTAAAACACAAGAATAAATTTTCATAAGAAGTTTCCTAGACATATTAAAAACTACTCCTAAAAACAAAACCAGTCACAAGCTAAAATCAGAGTTCACGTTCAGAAGTTTCACGGGTTTCAAGACCTTTGAGCTTGTGATTGAAAACATCAACTGCTTCTTCGGAGAAGATATCCTCATTGAGAAGATCCTTAACATGTGTCTTCATGAGAACAAGGTCAGCGTTAACCTTTTTCAACTCAGTTCGTAACACATCAAGACCTTTCATAGTATCAAAGAGCTGCAGTTTTTCCTTCTCAAAATATTTGAGGAAATCATGAACCACTTCAGCATAGACCATCTCAACCTTTTTAAAATCTTGATGAGTATATGCATAATAGCATGATACACCGTAATTGAGTTCTTCAGCATCTACAATGGTTCTTTTCTTCTTCCCATCGAAATCAAAATATATTTCTTTATCAATAAAATATTCTGGCAAATCCTAAGAGCAAGTAGGAGAAGACATACTTGATAAGAGAAAACCTAGAGTGAGATAACTCAACTCAATAGAAAGGGTATATAAACGGTTTCAGGAAATTCTTTAGGGTTTCCATAGTTGGTTCATGAAAGGTAACACGGGTACCCGCACGTACACAGCCTTGACCCATAAACGAAAAACACTAAGACAAATGAAAAGGAAAACCAAGAAAACTATTTGCAGGGCAAAATATTGCTAAGTGAATCATTTCACCAATCTTAGCTCAATAAATTTTATATTATCTAAAAAGGAAAATTTAGAGCATAAGAGTAGCATTCTTAAACCAAGAATAATTTCAAAAATAGAAGCAAATAAACCTAATATTTTTGAAATTAAAGGACTTATGTAACAATGCTTGTGGAAAAAGTTTGACTATCAACCGATAATAGAGTAGCACAAACAAAATAAAGAATATTTTTCCATGAGACATACCTGTTTATAGAACAATCTTACTCAACATGATTTTTCATGAGTAAGATTTCAATCCTTGTGATTAATTAGCACAAGTATGATCCCTAAGATCATTAAATGAATGGTGTTCACGGTTGAGTCTCTTTTTCCTTTCAATTCTAGAAGTGAACCCTTTTTGATGAGAAAAGTTATTATAAAACTTATTGTCATCAAAATATGAGACTATGTTTGAATTCTTACCTGAAGAAGTTTGTCTGGAGGAATTCGTCAGCCTGTTGATAAGATCTTTGTATCCCTCAATTATCAGATTTAGGTTGACCTTCATATCTCCATTGTAGTTTCCATCTTTTAGAGATTTTCTCACTCTTTGAACATCATTCTCCGCTTTAGGTTGAGGAGGACCTTGATGAATTCTCCTTGGACGATAAGTGTTAATATTACTATTCGGCGTTCGAACGTTAGATGAACAATTTGAACTGACTTTCCTGGAAGAGTTCACAGGGTAAGTACTAAAACCAATTGGTTTAGACATCCGAATGTCAGTTACACCTTTGAGTATTAAATCTAAGGTGTGTTGAAGATGACCAAAATAATTTTCATACTTCCTCAATTTGCATCTCCGTTGAACGTGTCCTTTTGAATTACAAAAGAGACACCTCAGATCATGAGAGTGATTAGAGTGAGTAGGATTAACGGGATCATTAGCAGATTTCTTCCTTCCGAGGGATGTGGTGATTTCTTGATGAGCGGAAGTCACATGCACATCTTTAGAAATCGAAAGGGAGGGTATTTCAACTTCTGGAACTGTTTTTTTCAGAGGATCATGATTATACATGGTCACATTTTCTAACTTCACAGTTGGTTTAGAAGTGAATGGTATAGTGGACTCCCCATAACATCCTTTACACTTTATAGTGAGTCTACTCAATAGATGTTCAATTTCCAAAGCATCCTCCTTGAGTTTGGCCTCGAGTAAGGTTCGAGATGAACAAACTTCGGCGTTTTCCTCACGAAGAGCTTTTATTAGGAAATCACGATCATTTACTAAACCAGTGATCTTATTGACTTTGTATTTCAGCTTATTGATTTCAGCTGTCTGGATTCTAACACGATTTAGAATCATTGCACTTCCTTTGGCTGCTTCCCTCTCAACTTCAGAGTCAAACTTATCATTAAGAAAATCAGGGTAATACTTGTCAATACTTATCTGTTTCATGGGAACAGGATGTTCTTCTATTTCAAAATAATTTTCAAGTGATCAAATGATCAATACAAAACATTCCGAGTCTACATCAAATGACCGTCTCACACAAATCATATAAGATGTTATGAGGCGATTTTCACATGATCATCTTTTGACTTTCGTTAAGAATAAAAGATGAACTTGGTTAAAGCGAAAGCTTACCAACACATATTTCGACAAATAAGTAAGCGAGTTAAACTCAGCTCGAAATATCAAATGTGTATAATTTAAAGTCTACATAGCTATACGACTTTATCTCAATAGGAGATAAAATAGAAATAGACTTCTGAGTGATATATGAGTTTAAGTCTCCACATACCTTTTGTTGATGAAGTTCCACAAGATCCCCTTAGTAGTTCTTCGTCTTCAATCGATGAACACCGCGAAGTCTGAAGCTCAACTACACATTCTATCCTAATCTGAGACATAGCTATAAGTAGACTAGAAATCAAGACTTATAGTTTTGACAACTAAACTTGACAAACAAGCTTGAGATAGTAATGCTTGTGAGTTCGACCGAGCAGTGCTCTAACAAACGTGTAACAAACTAAAATGGGACATTGAAAGTAGAGAGAAAAGAAGAATAGAACTCTTATTAGGCGTGTCAATTACTAGAGCATTTACAATGAAGTTAAAGGACATGCATCCATTACTACCAATGGTGGTGATTACAAAGTAATGGGGGAAGTGAAGAGGTGAAAAAAATATAAAAGGATGGTGGTAAAGAGGAGTGTAAGTGTGGTATAAATCCCACATATATATTTATTCCATAACATTTTCTTTATATTAGTTATATGTTTGTTCAATGTATATGTTATGCATGTCATATATATTTTCCTACTATTTTATTTTGTGATTATGTCTATATTATCTGATTTACTTATCTTGCCACTTTATCTTTAATTTCTAACAAGCAGTTATTTTTTTTAAAGCATGTATGTTAAATAAAAGAAACTAAATTGTTATTACACGAGGGTATGTGATACTCTTAAGAGGATCTGATTAATAAAATATGGGATTGCCTAGTCCCATATTGTGGTCGAATAGTTTCCTTCTTGGCTTCCGTCCGCTGTATAGTTTGCGAGACCATCTGCCGCTTGGTTTCGTTCTCGATAATTGTATTGTATATTGCAGTAAGGAATTAAGCGCATTTTTTGTTTTACTTTTGCAATCATTTCTGAAATATACCAAGGAGCTTTTGTTGGGGTATTTATGAAGCGCATGAGATTCTATGAGTCCGTCTCAAACAACACTTTAGTCCATTGTCTTTTATTTGCATCTCTTGTTGGTATCACGGTTGCCCATGTCTATGCCGTGAGAGCATTAGTTATTCCTAATGGCTACGCAAGAGCCATCACAGTTTTCCCATTCGAATCCATACAAATGAACCCTGCTCCTACCATTTCTAGGTGGCCCATAACAGCCCCACCAGTGTTTATTTTAATCCAATCCAATTCTGGTCTGGTCAATCTTACTGATATGGTTGTTGTTAATCGATGGTCATTGAAGCAATGCGGTTCCCCCGGGAGAACTGATGGGGTTATCTCTTTTGCCCATTCAAATTCTTGTTGTTGTTTTAAATATCTCGCTAGTATGCCTTCAGGAGACGATTGGGTTTTACGAAAACGATCTCATTTCTGGTCATCCAAAGTGACCAAGGAAGAAAATAAAAAGATGTGATGAAAGAAACAAGGGCAGGTCCTTGTAAAATTTTTAATATGGTTGTTTGAGGAGTTAGGATAATTGGTTGGCATTAGCGGCGATTTGGTTTACTGATATGCGGTTGGACAGGTTGATCCAAGTAGTCATTGCTACCTAGAAGTGAATAATCATGTGTTTAGCTGATTCTAGCTCGGCGTTTGCATCGTGGGCAAAGGCATGAGGTTGATGTGGTGTAGTAGAGAGAAGATTGGTAGTCTTTCGGTGATAGCTTTCCACAAGAAAAGCTGAATTTTTTGGGGGCAAGGTAGAGTCCTCAGAGATTTGGTGGTTGGTAAGGGGTTTAGGTGTGAATGGTTATCTTGTTGGATTAGACAATTGTATCCGGAGGCGGTGGTGCATTTTCATTGAAAGTAATTATTGAAAGTGTGTGTGTTGTGTGTGTGTGTGTGTGTGTGTGTGTGTGTGTGTGTGTGTGTGTGTGTGTGTCGGTGGGAAGGTGGATATTTATTATATGTTGGATCGCGTTAGGTGAAACGTATATTAGCTGATCATACCTCTAATTATGAGAAAGAGGGTCAATGATATCAACAACAGTTTATATGGGGTAGCGCTAGGTATGATCAAGGGTTTGAAAGTGAGGTATCTAGTTAGCTTGGATAGGCGTGTCTAAACCGTTTCCTATGCGAGGAAATATATGTCTGAAGGAAGGTACGAGGGATGCCATTTATTTCCATTGTGAGCATGCGGAATAATGTATTAATGTTAGAGCACTGCTCGGTCGAACTCGCAAGCGTTGCTATCTCAAGCTTGTTTGACAAGTTTAGTTGCCAAAACTATAAGTCTTGATTTCTAGTCTACTTATAGCTAAGTCTCGGACTAGGATAAAAAGTGTAGTTGAGCTCTAGACTCCACGACGTTCATCATGCAAAGACAAAGAACTACTCAAGGAACTTGTGGAACTTCATCGACTAAAAGGTATATGGAGACTTGAACTTATCTATCACTCAAAAATCTATCTACTCTATCTCCTATCTTGAGACAAAAGTCGTATTGCTATATAGACTTCGATTATACAAATTTGCTATTTCGAGCCGAGTTTATCTCGCTTATCTATTTCTCGAAATATGTGTTGGTAAGCTTTCTCTTTGGCCAAGTTCATCTTTACAAGTGAAAAGTCATGTTGATTATTTCAATATCTTGAAAATCGCTTTGATGAAAAATAGCGCGTGAATAACCTCTATTTAACATCCTCTAAGAATGTTTCAATGATTGAAATGAGAGTTTAGAATATATAACCTTGAATGGATATAAACATTGTATGTGAACTCATACGTGTGTAAGTCCAAAATCCTTCAACTAAAGTATGCGTACTTTACTAGTTCAGGAAGTCCGGAAGCTAAGTCCGCGTACCCGTATGCGTACTACCAGAAGTTCACATCCCGTGAATTTCTGCTGGAGTTCGTGAACTGAAAACAAACTCAAACCGGGTACTTAAGTATGCGAACCGGTATGCACACTTAAGTGGGTTATTTTCTAAAAACGGTTTATTCGTGAACTAAGACATATATAAACTAAGGAATGCATATTTGCAAACCGTGGCTATAATGTTCATGAATCGATTCGAGTGAATCAAAACCGTGGCTATAAAGAAACTAAGTTCTGTATTTTCATAAGTGGGATGATGAGATCAGAGAGATTATTGAATAGTGTTACCTTGGAATTAGGTTGTCAATTTCGGTTGCAACAGGCGATTTGGAGAAGAACCCCAATGACAAAGAAACTTTTCCAGCGAGTTGAAGAAGCAAAAAGATAGATTCAGTGAGGAGATAAGAGATCTTCAATATATTAATCTGATTTGAATTACAAGAAAGAGATCTAGCAAATCCCGGTCTTCTAGATTGAAAGTATACACTTTTGTGGGACATGGAGAGAAACCACTAATTCAAGCAATATCACGATTATCTTCAGTAGAATCTACGGTTTTAACCACACATTCGTCAGATCTGCACTCAGAAACAACTATGATGACCAAGTCTTTTCTGAGGTAGGAGGACAAGAGGATTAGCCAATTATTGGAGGTGAAACCATGGCTGATTTTTCGATTAATAATTAGGGTTTACAGAGAACAAAAACCCAAAAAAACTTGTTTCGGGTGTTAAAAAGCGAAGTTAAGGTTTGATTTTTTATTGCCCCAAAATTTGTCCACCTCTAACAATCAGTTGATTGTTTGTTATTTTGCAATAATGGCTAATATTTTGTAAACCTCGAATGGTTATCCAGTTATTTTAGCATGTACATTGGACGTGTACAACGATTTAATGTTTTACCCATAAAAAAAAAAAAAAGTGACTGTGAAGAGAAGCTACCGGTGCAACAGTGCTTTTCATACACAACTAATAAATCAAAACTATGCTTCAAAAAAAAAAAAAAAAAAAAAACTAATAAATCAAAACTAGAAAATTATGTAATCATCAAGATACTTATGTATATGTATGTAGAAATAATAGTAATTATTTTCAGGCTGGTCAAGCACTATGGGGCACCATTTTTCTTGGCTATAGCCAGTGGCGGATACAAGGGGTGCATGTGGGGACGCATGCCCCCCTTAAAATTTCGGAATTCAATGGAAACGTACCTATATATTCTCCATTGTTTGTATTTTAAACTAATCTTATTGCCCCCTATAAAATCTTTGAGAATATAAAGATGCTCGATATATTGTGTAATCCTAACTTCATTCCATTTTTTTTCTTCAAAAACCTGCCTATAATCATGGATTTTTAGCATATTTCAATCTCGTTTAACAGGAAAAGACCATGATTATTCTTTTTAATTTCGTTATCTTTTTAAAGTTTTGTGTGTTGTTTAACAAAACCTCTTGGTTCATCTTCATCGGGATCTTCACTTTTATTCAATTTCAGCAAGTATCTTTTGGACTTTAGTTTTGTTTCAATTTTATTTTTATTTGACAACGTAGGTTGTAGGCATTTTAATTTGTATGAGCTTTGAAACATTTAATCTACTTCTCTATCTGTTTTTGGGATTCTTTCCTGTTACATTTTTACTTATGGTCTTCAAGAAGGAAACATGCCCCCATAAGATCATTGCTCCGTAGCTATATTACATGTCCACTGACTATAGCTATATTAGAGCCAAGAAATATCCAACCAAAACACCATCTTTATCGGTTTCTGCTTATCTCTCGACTTATATCAAAGGAAACTCAGATTTTTGAGTTCACAATTCACTAAGTAGAAAAAACAATTTTAATTGTGGGACCCAAATATCTACCTTATGAATTCAATCTAGCTAGAAGCCTAGAAGAGGGAACACATACCAAGCTATAAAGTTTTTGGCTATATTGTAGCTAAAAGATGTGCCGCAGTAGGGTACCTAGTCTTCGCTATAATATATTACCTCGGTTTAAAAAAAAGAATAGGCTGGTTTCACGTATAAATTACACAAAATTGGTCAAAAAGACCAAAATTAACAATTCCTGGGTGAAAAAGACACTTAGGTTTTGATACTGTTTAAATAGCCAAAAATTAAAAAGATACTGTTTAAATGGAAAAAAATTTAAAAATAGGCGGGATTGAGTTTCATTATTTTCAAATATTTTTTTCTTATTTTTATTTTACACAAGATGCATCCAAGTTTTCATCCTTCTATTTTTTAAGTATAAGCCAGGATGAGGTTTCATCCTTCTTTTTTTTGGCTATTACACCCGTACTTTTTTTTACTTGTCCATTTGAACCGTGTTTTAAATTTTTTTTGACAAATGACCCATTTTCTCATTAAATTATTACACATGAAACCTGCCTATTATTTTGAAACGGAGGGAATAGTTAAAGATAATTGAGTATTTAATAGAGATAATAATTTATTTTAGTCTTGTTTTCTTTTTTTTCCCAAATCATCTGCCACCACAAAGAATGGTTGGTGATTATGTGAACAATGAGTAACTTTTATAATCCTCCATATTAGTCTTGATTACCGTAAATTGATGACAGTGATCTGTTTACTATCTAAATCAAAAAATATGGTAGAAAATGATCCAACAAGGTGGGATTTGAAAGAGAGAATAACATTAATTGACTGATTAGAAAAAAAATCTCGTGGGACTTAAAGCTGTTTGATGCTTTAATTTAACTAGACTTACTTGTGTTGATAAGAAAGGATAGTCGATATATGCCCAGAAAGTTCATGATTGCTAAAGGCTGTTACCGATTTGCTAGGGAGGGTACCAATATATATAGGACAAAACAATTTCAGCCGTTGGATTCCGGATTGGTACCCGCCCCTAGTATAAATGGTATTAGCCTTTAGCAATCATGAAAAAGTTGACCATCCAACTTTGTTGAATGGAAAATTTAACAGTTGTCGGGGGACAAATTGATATCTTTTGAAAGACCTCTACTCCATATTGTGTATTAACCCTCGGCAGTAACATGTGAATATTTTGGAGCAATATGTTCCTTTTTCCAGAAAATGGAACTTGCGAAATGAGCATCATTAAAACCGGGAAAAGACCACAATTCCAGCTTAAAAGCTTCTGACAGGATTGGCAACTCAAGGGGTATCAACTATTGGTTGCATTTCCTCTCATTTAGGACCCTCGCCTTCTGAATGTTTTAGGGTAGTTGGTTCGGTATAGTTGGCTTGAAATTCAGAAGGGTGGGAATCCATGGGTATGCCCACATATCAGTATTAAGACCACCTCCAATTAAGTAGAGTAGCATTTTTGACGTTGCTCACTTGCTTTACACACCAATGTTAATAATTTTGCTCCACAAAATATAAGGTTTATTAAGGAGTCTCCACTCATTTTATTAAAATACCCAAAATTTACATAAAAAAATATTACATGGACTCGAGAAAAATAATGAACAATAACTACACAAAAAATACCGAGACCAATGTTCGAAAGCCTCGTGTACTACTACATCTTATACCTTAATGAAACTCGAATATATTTTAATGACGACGACGAAACAAAAATAACAAATATGTAAGCCAAATAGAGGACTAATCTATCATCTTTTCTGGAAGTTAAGAGTTTTGATGGCGTAGGCAAAGATGAAGGCGAAAAGTACAGGAATGCCGAAGACAACAACTGCAACCACTGGGTGGAAATCCCGCTCGAACCCAAAATAATCCTTCATGAAAACCTCTACTGTAACGTCTGTGTCAACCATGACAGTTTGTATGTCTCCAAACTGCGAGACAGCTAATCCATACAAGGTCCATGCAACAGGGCATGCCCAGTAGTACCATCTCCACCAAATTGGAATTTTCTGTAATGTCACAAAAGGAAAAATATTAGACAATGAGTAGGAAATGATAGACTTTGTAGTTTCTAGAAAAAATCGATATCTATATCCGTTGTAACATACCGGTCGTGGGACTATAAATCCTGAAAAGAGATTCCATAAACCGTAGAATGCAGCACCAATAATGGAAGCAATGGTTTCGTTTGGTGTCACTGCCACGGTCATCATTCCGTAGAACGTAAAGTAACACAACGTGAAGAACATATAGAATATATACCAGAAGAACTTTGCGGCTGTCCATTCAAATCCTATCATGGCGTACACTATAACTCCGTAGACCAAAGATTGAAGCAAGATATATGGAATCTCAATAACTGCCTGCAATGATAAGAGAAGAAATCAATGACCACCATAAAAATTATGCTCAGTTACATATCTCAAAAATATCATGAAAGAAATTAAAAATTACCTGTCCGAAGGCATATGGTAAGGCGGAGTACATTCCAGCAGCTCTTTCTCTGTAAAAGACTGTCCGCTCCACAGCAACAATCGGCTGCACTGAGGAGGTGTTTTGAACTCCAAGAAAGATAACAGCGAGATACATAGAACCCAAAGCATTAAACAGATCTTGTCTTCGTGACCTACAATTTTAGAAAACAATGGATGATAGTAAAGAGATTGAATCATGAGAGAAAAACTATAAAAATTGGATGTACTTAAAATCTTTATACGACTTACGTCTTAGTACCAAGATCCCAGAAAATTGTACCAAACATCAGTGCAATGACCACTGTAAAGTAAAATCTCACTGCATTGTATGGAGGGTTTCGCCAATATGACCAATATTGTTTCCATAGGCAAGCCATGCATTGGGTAAAGAATGATCTCGAGTACATGGTCGGGAAGTACAGGTCCTTGGTACCAGGAGGTGCCACACTTAGTTCTTTGATGAGATCTTTGTTTCTCTTGTATAGCTCTGAGTTTTTGTATAAATCAGTGAAGTCAACCCCTAGACCAGCTTCTTGTCCTGCAGAAGTCACCTCCAACATCCACGTTGCCGGATTATAACCATCTTTGATTTTACTGACTCCTTCAATTCCCTGAATTGAATACAAACTTTACTTGTTAATAGCACATTAAGTAGATAAATGAAAGCTAGAAACTAGAATTTTGCAGATTTTAGTCTTTTTTTTAGCACTCTTAAGGTTTCACCTCAAAATAGCTGATCAAATGGCAAGAATGGCGCCCCAGTGGTCCAACATAAATTTCCTGTCCGCCCCTCTTCATTAAGAATAACTCGTCGAAAGATTCAAATATGTCAATACTGGGCTGATGGATGGTGCATACAACAGTTCTTCCTGTGTCCACAGTATTCCTCACTGCTCTCATCACAATTGCTGCTGCCCTTGCATCTAGGCCAGATGTTGGCTCATCCATAAATATAATGGACGGGTTTGCAACTAACTCGACGGCAATGGTTAATCGTTTTCTCTGCTCAGTTGATAGTCCATTCACACCAGGCAGCCCAACTAGTGCTTCCCGCAGTGAAGACAGCTCGACAAGCTCCATTACCTCCTCCACGAACATCTACAATCAATAATATCTAATTTAATATTTTTTGTTTATCAAAATGATTGTCAATTTTTTTTTATAATTTGACCATTTGGAATTTAAATATCACACTACAAACCTTTCTTGTTTCAGGTTGGACGCCCTCGGGTAACCGAAGCCAAGCAGAATAGAGAATGGACTCATAAATTGTCACATGTGGAGAATGTATATCGTTCTGCTCGCAGTATCCTGATATGCGGGCAAATGTCTCTTGCTTTTTCGGATAACCAGATATCATGATGTTTCCATCAATATGTCCACCAGTTTTTCTTCCCGCCAAAACATCCATAAGAGTAGTCTTACCCGCACCACTAACACCCATTAAAGCTGTAAGAACTCCAGGCCTAAAAGCTCCACTGATACCTTTTAAAAGCTCCAGTCGATCTTCAGGGACTCCTTGAGCTTTCATTTCCTGAGTAAACACCATAAAACTTTGTTTTTAAGCTTCAAATGTTTGTGTACTAATCAATAGTCACTTCCTTTGATATAGCCTTTTAAAGTCTACAAGTGTATAACTTTCTAAATGGTGTACTTACCGCTGGCATGTCTACGGAATATGTAATTTCATCAAAAGTGATAGAAAGAGGTTGAAACGGAAGAACCATTCCACGCTTTTTGTTTCCGTTTTCCTCATTAATGGAGTCCATCCCTGTAGATAAAGATGTCGCTTAGATACTTCTCTTAAGTGCACAATACTAAACCATACATTAGGAAATAAAAAAGAAATTTGTTGCATAATAGTCACCTCTAGAACCAGGACCGGTGGAGTTCTTTCTACGCGAGGATAACTCCATCTCTTTTCCAGTTTTGTCAGATACTGAATCATCAGATACGACTGCCCGGGAATTTGCAAATGCTGCATAAATTTGATTGCAATATTAGAAAATGCTACCTCAGTTATAATTTCTTAAAAGGTAGGAAGATACTCACGATTGAGATAAGTAAGAGCCAAAGTGAAAAGCAAGTTGAATAGGATGACATATCCAAGCAACGCCCCAACTCCAATCCAATACCAAGATGGATCTGCGAAGAATCCACGAGATTTGATAATTGCCTCTCCTAGTGTATCAGTCGTATTAGGAAGAGACTACAAAACAGTAATTATAGTTATTAGTTCCAAGCTTAGTAAAATTAAGTTGGGAAAATTTCTTTTTTTAAGAATTCATTTCAAACTGGCACGCTTACTTTGTTCCATCGACTCCCATAAAACTCGTTCGCGAGTGCTGCATTTGTCCCATACATTAACGGAGATATCCAGTATCCCCAGATCCACCATTTTTTCACATTATCTGTAGCATAAAAGTCAGATATCCATAGTTTGACAGCAACAAAAAGAAAACTACAGTATTTAATTAATTAGATTTCGATTGATTACCTCGAGATAGAACGAATCCTCCAAGGGCCAATAGAATAAGTAAAATGAACGATCCAATTGTGTTTGCAACTATCATAGTTCTTCCCAACCCTGCAGCTAATCGGAACAGTGCTGCAGCCATCTGGTTTATAAATAGGAGTAGAAAGTACTGCCTAAACAACCTGCAGAGAGTTAAATTTGGATAATCATTTTCATGAATTGCAAAATGCGGAATTCATGTCAGAACCTTATTTTACAAACAAACAAAATATAATACCTTTCGACATTTGGATCAAATCCAATGACATAGTAAGTAATGAACACCCAAACCGCAACTTCTACAAATGTGATAGGAATTTTGAGGATCCATGTAGGAAGAGTATATGCCCATGCAGGGAAAAAGAGCAGATCTCTTTGCTTGTAAAACACCGGAAGCTTCATCACAGTCATAGCAAGCTCCGAAAACCCGTTAAACATAATCATCAGAAGAGTAAAAAACAAAGCTCCCATATATATCCCACCATCGACAACGGTATCTTCCTTCATTTCAGTACGCAGAAAGAGTGTCATCGTAACAAATGCAATGAAGATAAGCTGGAACAACTTGAAAATATAAACAAAGGAATTCCTTTTCATTAACAAGTATTCTCTCGTGGCACAAGCTTTTAAAAGTTCAGTCTTGCTAACTCCATATTTCTCAGTGGTCAAAGCAGCTGGATGGCTCTTCGACTTGTTGAATGGAGTCGCCAGTTCATCTCTTAATTTTCGACCAATATGAAACGACTGAAAAGCCTGTGTGAAATCATCGACTGAGACGAAAGAGTAAGGCTCGTCTCTACGAGCCCAATACTGTTGCTGATCCTTCTTCGATGTTACCTGTAAAGCAATGGGAGCGAAAATTGTAAGAGGGTTTGCAAAAATAATTCAACATGAGATATCTAAGCAAACAAATAAGTAAGAAATAGGTAAGGAAGAAATTCACTTCTTGCAAGAAATCCGCAACTCCTTTCCTGTCCGGACATTTGAACCCCATAGACTCAAAAAACTCGAGCACATGTTCCCGTGGACCTTGATAGACGATTTTCCCATCAGACAGGAGAATAATGTCGTCGAAGAGATCATAAGTTTCTGGTGCTGGTTGCAGAAGAGATATCACAGCGGTAGCATTCATGATATGGACTGTCTGTCTAAGTGAACTCACAATCTGAAACGTCGTTGAACTGTCTAAACCTGTAGATATCTCATCCATGAACAATGCTCTTGCCGGCCCAACCATCATTTCCCTATCAAGTTAGAAGTTCAGCTTAGCGTTCATTCACAAAAATAAGCTACATCTTATTGCAGACAAAAAAACTAAGGATTATGAGTTTTTCTACCTGTTGTTACACGTTTCTTTTGTCCTCCAGAGATACCTCTCAACATTTGATCACCAACCAGGGTATCAGCGCAGATATCCAACCCCAAAATCTAAAATTTAACGCAAAACGCGTTAGTAAGTAAAATTGTCAAGCTTCTTAACCAAATATGGTTTTTGCAGTGACAAGATGATACCTTTAAAATGTAGTCTGTAACTACATTGGCTTCTTGGCCATCTATTGCTGCTGCCTATAAAAATTGTCAGATAAAATCGAGCTTAGAGATAATCCATGAATTCGAAAAATGGTTTTTGTTTGACATCAATATACAACTTAAAGAAAAACAATAAATCTATATATACCTTCATATAGACATCAATATCTGGATCAGGCTTAATGTTTGCAGCCTTTTCCCTTCTTGCAATCTCTGCCAACATATCTGTTCATGTTCCAAAATCAATAGAGTTTAGATTCATACAAAACTTTGCCAATCATGCATCAATGGACACAATAGAACATAACACAATTCAGCTTTACTCACCATAACCAGTTCCAGCACCTTGACATCTAGCCGAGAAAGCCAAGGTTTCTCTGACAGTCATTTCTCCGATATGAAGATCATATTGACCGATATATGCAGATGTTCTTTGTGGAACAAATTCATGCATTCCATGGCCATTATAAGTTACTCTCCCTGACACCTTAAGATCTTTATCAAGCTTTCCTGCCAAAGCCAAGAGCATGGAAGTTTTTCCAGAACTGGGTGGCCCTAAAAGCAGTGTCATCCTATACAAAAAAATCCAAATCAACAAAATCAGAACAAAGAATTGAAAATGATTTGAGTAGAAGCAAAAGCATGGATAATTTACCTGTTAGGTTTGATGATTCCGCTAACATCATTAAGGATTGAAAATGGTTTCTTTCTATTTGGAAGAATATGGAGAAAACTCAAAAACCCCTGCAAAACAACAAAAGTTAACCATCTTTAACTAATAATAATTCTTCAATATGGAATAATAATTCATATGAATGATAAGATTACCTCAATAACATTGACAGTAGCGTTGAGTAGTGTTGGTAAGGATCTTCCTTTTCCATAAGATTCAGCATCTATTCTTAGATTTTCATACCTCACTTCAATTGTTGGAAGATCAAGTCCCACTCTGTAACACGCATTTCAAAAACAGAGTCATCAGAAACAGAGAGACATAAATAAAAAAAAAACAGAGTAAAAAACAGAGAGAGCTTAATTACTTACCTATCAATTCGATTCTTAAGTTTTGTCAAGAACTTCGCATTATCGTCTTCAGCAACCCTTAGTAATCTCTCAATCAATTCTTTTCTTTCTTGAAACCCAAGATTATGAATATCGATTTCTTTAGATTCTACACCATCTTGTCCAGATAGAATCCCTTTTCTTATACGATTATAAGTTGGTAGTTTCTCTAAAGCAGCCCATTTTAATGCTTCTTCATCATTTTCATCTCTTGAAGATCTTGAGAATATTTCTTGCGCAGAATTGTTTCTCCAAGTTGATGAACTTCTTCTCAAACTTGCTACTTTATATATTTCACCATGATCCATTGTAACCAGCCAAAACTGCAAAACCCACTCTGGGTTTTCTTCTTCTTCTTCTTCAAACTCTTCTTCTCAAACTCCTCTGTTTCAACTTCTCTGCTTCAAATTCTTTTGGAATGGAGTTTCAACAACTTATCTTGGAAAGAATTCAAATTTATATTTGGAATGGAGATTTATGAGTTTGAAACTTTATAGTATCTTGGAATTGAATAAGAAGTATCTATATTTTGTTGAATATCAGACAATGATGAGGAAAATTTATGAAGTCTTGAGACTTTTATACGAAAAATGCGGAATTTTGGAGTATTGACTGAGAAGATCAAAAAATTACAGTAGTATTTTGTTGAATATCAGTCAATGATGAGGAAAATCACAGCTAAGAATGGTCTTCTGTATGTATTTAATAATCTGAATTTTCTTTCTTGTTTAACAGATATGAATGCTTTAAGCCACCTGCAAGTTTTCTATCCGTGAGTTACCCCAACAGGACAGGACTGGCCTCTGAGCAAAAGTTATAAGGTCCGTGGGCGGCATATATGTGACGTCCTAATCAATCTTGGACTGATATTTCTTTCGCTGAATGAGAATCCAGTTGTGGTGAAAGGTGTAAATCAACAGTGGATGATAAGTCAGGACGTGCACCATAAAGTACGTGCATTTTATTATTTTACAAAAGTCATAAGCATAGGAAATAATTTTATGTATCATCTAGATTCAAAGGAACCAGCCAGATGCATGAGCCGTACTTTGTACGTGCCGTAGTTTTTGGAAATTTTACCCTAATAAAGCTAGTGTTTGATGAGTGAAAATGAAAGAGCAGCGATATCCAGTGACATCACTAGGCAGCAGGAAACTGTAAAGCTTCTAGAGGGCTTGGCTTGATGTATGGATATTACGAGGGCACGTCTGATGAGTGAATAGTAATGCAAGAGCATTGATCACCAAAGACATTAGTCAAGGAAAATTAATAATCAATGCTATATTGAACTCTATATGTTTTTTTATTTTCTTTTGCTTCGAAGCATATTAAACTCTATACGTAAATGATTATTAATTTGATTAATTTTTTTTTTTTTTTTTTGTGTGTCGGTTTAAACAGATTTTGGGTAGTTGATCAAACTTTCGGTCGTGAGGTAGATTTTGGATCACCGAGCACTGAGCAAAACAATAAAAGGTTTGGATTATGATGCGGATTTTAAGTTTTTGAGCGAAAATGCTTTGTAGCCCCGGTGTTTGACACCAAGTTTTGACACCGCTTACGTGTCAAAACTGTATTAGCTCATTCCTTAAAACATGCGCCCCCTGTTTTTCCTGGTGGGAGGAATCAATGGTGGATCCAATTGCCACATCGTGGTGTAAGAAAGTGGGGTAAAATCCGGGATCCCGGTAGCACTTTCGTTTTTTGAGTTACAGTACAAAATTCTGGTTACAAGTCAGATTTTAGATCAAAATGCAGATGATGTGTCACGAGGCAAATTTTGAGTAAACTTTGAATTACATTGACGAAAGAAAAAAAAATCGACGAAAGATAATTCATTTCATCTCATTATGAATTACCATAATATTAGCCGTCTTGGAAATTTCCCAATGGTCAGGTTGCCCAGTGCTGCATGTAGGGTAGAAGAATTACAATTGATATTCCCAGAAGTTTGTGATAATGCATTTCTTCCCGCCATCGGACAAAACAAGTCCGTGTAGAAAGATTGATTCTTCTTACGATGTCATTTTCATCCACAGGCACACATTTTCAAAAATCACATAGATATTATTCCAGTCTTTAGGAGAACATCAAATTGATCTTCGTCACAAGTGTGTATAATGCCATAATTCGAGACCATTGAAAAAGGAAGGATCAGTTGAGCTAAAGTTTGATTTTTCCAAGTCCATATCTTTCTTTAGCAGCCTTTGGAACAAGATATCAAAATTCAATAACTATGACTAGTTGCTGTCCTTCCTAATTGTCAGGGGATGTCCCCAAAAATATGTTATTCAAAGTCAGACTAGTGAACCATATGACTAAAGAAAATATCCTACAATATTGTCAATATACGAGTTTTACAGTCTGCAGTCAGTTAGAATCCCTTCAATAAACCTTCCTATCTTTTGAAAGACCCCTACTCCGTTGTGCACTAACCTCCACTGAAACATGTGAATATTTTGTAGCAATATTTTCCTTTTTCCAGAAAATTGACCATGGGAAAAGAGCACCATCAAAACAAGAAAACTCACCAGAATTCGAGCTTAAAAGTTTCTGACAGGATTGGCAAGAAAAATCACCTTGAGGTTAGGAGTCCAAACCAGCTTGTCCAGCCTAGCATCTTTACTAATATGGATTCTAAGAATCTGAGAGGCAACCAAAGGATCAAAAATCTTCTGTATCAATTTCCTCTCATTTTAGGACCATTAAATCTCTCACCAGCTTCTCAATATTGTGGGGTAGTTGGTTTGGCATAGTTGGCTTGAAATTCTGAAGGGTGGGAATCCAACTTAAGTAGAGGAACATTTTTGAGGCTGCTTGACACACCAGCAACTGGTATTCTTAAGATACTTGGCCTTCAGAATTTTGCTCCACAGTATGGTTAAAGCTCAAGCCCTTCAATGCCTTGGTGCAAATTCGGGACATATACTGAACTGTTCATGTTCTCAACTAAACTATCAACTACATCAAATATTTCAGTAGCTCTCACGTTTGATCCATCATCAACTCCAAAACTGACAATTTCGTTCTTAATCTCAACCCAACTATACCCAGGATTTGTCTTCAAGCTTCTATCTTTCATCAATTTTCGAATTCTCACTGTTTGATCCCTTCGCCCAGCAATGGCATACAATTTTGATAACTGCACATGAGTTGCAGCACAATCTGGTTCACATAAAAGACGCTTCTCAGCTGCATGAATTCCAATCGCAACATTCCCGTGAAGTCTGCATGAAGATAATAGTGATCCCCATATAACTGCATTAGGAGTTACCGGCATTTCCTCAATCAATACTTTAGCTTCTTCTAGCAACCCTGCTCGACCTAAACTATCTACCATACACGAATAATGATCTAAATCTGGTTTAACCCCGTTTTCAAGCATCAAATTGAAGAAATGCCGACTAATTTCTACAAGCCCACCGTGTCGACATGATGATAGAATTCCTAAAAAGGTGATGCTATCTGGTTTAATTTTTAGTTTCTGCATTTCTTCATAAAGTTTTATAGCTTTCTCAGATAACCCATGCAGTGAATAACCCGCAATCATAGAATTCCATGAAACGATATCTCTTCTTTCCATAGTTTCAAAGCTCAAAACTGCATCTTTAATATCACCACATTTTGAGTACATAGATATTAATGCATTTGAGATATCAGTATATGAATGAAAACCCATTAGAATTATTTGAGAATGAGCTATTCTACCTTGCACAAGAAACCCATCACCTGTATAAGCACTCAACAGACTTGTAAAAGTATAGTCATTTGGTTTCACATTTGAACGCCTCATCTGATTATAAAGCTTCAAACACATATACACTTGCAAATTCTGAGAAAACCCTGCAATTATCGAAGTCCACGAAACAACATTTCTTTCAGGCATTTCAGTAAACACTTTATATGCATTTACCAAATCACCACATTTAGCATACAAGTTAATCAGAGAAGTTCCAATATAAACATACGAATCAAACCCAGTCTTGATTGCTAAACAATGGAGTTGAATTCCATGAATGAAATCTCTAACATACCCACAATAACTTAATGCAGTGGAGAGACTGTTCTTATCAACATTAGAAACAAAATCTCTGCTTGGAACTTGTTCAAAGGGTGTCTTTCCAAAAGATATGTTATGATCATCAGGATTTTTATCAACCATACAAGATTGTACGAGGTTGAGATGATTTTGACGGACATGGGTAGGAGTAGGTTTTGGTGTTATGAGTTTTAAAATTCTCAAAGCTTGATCCAAACCTTTTCGTTTGTCTTCTGAGGAGGAAGAGGATAATGTTGTGAAATGTTTTGACAGATGTAGATGAATTGAGGAAAATGATTTGAATGTAGCGACACTGTCAAGTCTGAAGAAGATAATAGTGTTCATTTGTGGAGACACCCATGAGTCAACTATTTTGGTGCTGCAGAATTCGAGCTTAAAATTTTCTGACAGGATTGGCAAGTAAAATCTCCTTGAAGGGTAGTTGCCTATGTTGTAAAAGGCGCCTCTCACCTCGCCTAGCGCCTAGGCACGCCTAAGGCGACAACATAAAAATGATATAATGGTTCACATTTCTGTTAAAAGGCTCAAAATACACATAAAAAACCAAATGGGGGGCCAAATGACAAAATTTAGGGGTAAAACAAGCCATAACCATGTATTTTTAATTGGGGTAATTGAGGGGAAAGATCCCTGACATGGTTATAAGACATAATCCGTTGACAAATTTTTTTTAGGTCATTTTGAAGTAAAACAAGAAATACAAAACTTCACCATCCACATTTCAACCCTTAACGGTTGATATTCATGTATTTTCTAAATTGGCTAAATTGCCCGTTGTGTTTGGTAGAGAAAATGCTAAAATTCAAGATTATGTCATTATAACCATGTCATTTAATTGATATGATTAGATTAGTTAAATTAATTAGATTAGTTAGTTGATGTATATGAGTGGATTTGGAAATAATTGAGAGTAAGAAAGAGTAAGAAGTAGTAGAGGAAGTTTTAGGGGGAAAAGGTTTGGATTTTTGAGAAATTTGTGATATGAGTGAGATGAGCGATTCTAATCCTGATTTTGAAGTGGGGGAGTCTTCTAATTTTCTTCCTACAGATGAGTACTTGTATGATGATCTACAAAATCATGATCAAATGGATTATATGCATGATCCTCACTTTTATTTTCCTCAAACTCAAGATGGATATGGAAGTGATGAATGCCTTGAGCCAAACGTAGAATCCAATGACCCAGAAGAAGAGAGGGGAGCTGCAACTAATCAGGTAAACAACTTACGTGGTGAAGATTTTGATTTTTCCATGCAAATGATCGATTTTTTTTTTCACTTTTGCTGCCCAACATCGGCAAGGTCGACGATTATCGACCCTGCCGACTAAAAGCGTTGGCATGGTTTTTATTACCAAATGCCACGACTTTTCATGAGCAGTGTTTAGTCGGCAAGGTTGAAAATATGAACCTTGCCGACTATAAGATTTTTGCACCTCAAAAGACGTGATTTGAAACATGCTTAAGCCGGCATTGTTGTGGATACGTCGACCCTGCCGACTATAGTTTGGTCGGTACTGTTTTATTCTTCGACCTTGCCGGCTGTGCTTTGGTCGTTGATGTTTTATATATCAACCTTGCCGACTATTGTAGTACATATCAACTAACTTGTGATGTTTTTTAGATTGCATTGGTACCGATGACGGATCAGCCTCAAGCTAACAGTATTAGGGGTCTTGATACTTCCCCACATTATGCTAATGATTTGAAATGGAAGGAAAAAGACGACGCGGTCAAGTGGGTTATTGAGAAAGCAAAAGAGAAGATGTGTGTTCTAGTGAAAAACTCCCAACAAAAAGGTTCACGGTTTGAAATGGTATGCGAGTGTAGTGGGTCGCCGGACGCAAGTCACAAGAGAAAGGGTTATGTGTATGATAAGAAGACGGCTAGGGTGTACAATACGAAGTCAAAGAAGTGTGGATGCCCATTCAAGATTATTTTTTGGAGGAACAAAGACACCGATAACATGTAGAGAATGAATAGAGTTGATGTTGGTTGGTATAACCATAAAGATCCGGAAAGTCTTGTTGGGCACTCCCAAGTTGCCAATTTGAAACCGCACGAATTCGAACAAGTAAGAACAAGTTAGGGAATTTAAAAAGTAAGCTCCTTAGTAAGTTCAAGAGGGATGACCCCGGTAACCTTTCTTCATTGTCTACAATTTATGCGGCTGTTGATGGTGGTTTTTAACTTAGGGATAAAATCGTAAAATCCTAGTCAGACAGTAACGTCACAGAACTTGAGTAATAATGTCCAAACCAAGCACATTTATTGAACCCTTTAATTTGTCTCATGAGATAATTACTGTGGTACCTTTTTTAATACTAATTAGGGTTTCGACAAGCCAAAACCCTAATTCTCACAACGCACGTGCCAATGGCTCATCATGCCAGCCACATCCTACCACGCCAAGGCATGCCAACCATGCTAGCCGCACCCTTGTGCCAATGGCAAACCATGACAGCCACACCCACCGCGCCAAGGCATGCCAACCATGCTAACCGCACCCTCGTGCCAATGGCAAACCATGCCAGCCACACCCACCGCGCCAAGGCATGCCAACCATGCTAGCCGCACCCTTGTGCCAATGGCAAACCATGCCAGCCACACCTATCGCGCCAAGGCATGCCAACCATGCCAGCCGCACCTACCAAACCCTTGGCCCCACATGCCAAGCCAAACCGCACCTTGCCTTGGCCCTAGCCATGCTAGCCGCGCCATGTGCCAACGGCATGCCAAACCCTTGGCCACACCATGCCAAGCCAAACCGCACCTTGCCTTGGCCCTAGCCATGCTATCCGCACCTACCAAACCCTTGGCCCCACATGCCAAGCCAAACCGCACCTTTCCTTGGCCCTAGCCATGCTAGCGGCGCCATGTGCCAACGGCATGCCAAACCCTTGGCCACACCACGCCAAGCCAAACCGCACCTTGCCTTGGCCCTAGCCATGCTAGCCGCACCTACCAAACCCTTGGCCCCACATGCCAAGCCAAACCGCACTAGCCGCGCCATGTGCCAACGACATGCCCAACCCTTGGCCCCACATGCCAAGCCAAACCACACCTTGCCGTGGCCCTAGCCATGCTAGCCGCGCCGTGTGCCAACGGCATGCCCAATCCTTGGCCTCACCACGCCAAGCCGAACCGCACCTTGCCTTGGCTCTATCCATGCTAGCCGCACCATGTGACAACGACATGCTAAGTCCTTGGCCCCACCATGCCAAACGCACCTAGCCACGCCACCATGCTAGCATTCCCTACACGGCTACCAAAACGAAGGCGTGCGACAATCAATGGTCGCCCTTCAATCCCAGGAGCAAATCCTAGCCATCCAAGGTTACCAAACAACGCATGGTAATCTTTGGCCCGAAAACCTAAGTTTGGCCACGCCAAACCATGCCATGCCAACCCAGCCGCGCCACCATGCTGGCCTTCCCTACACGGCTACCAAAACGAAGGCGTGCGACAATCAACGGTTTCCCTTCAATCCCAGGAGCAAATCCTAGCCATCAAGGTTGAGACAACGCATGGTAACCTTTGGCCCGAAACCTAAGTTTGGCCCGCCAAACCATGCCATACCAACGACATGCCAACCTAGCCGCGCTACCATGCTGGCCTTCCATACACGGCTACCAAAAAACGGGCGTGCGACAATTAACGGCCGCCCTTCAATCCCTGTGGAGAAAATCCTAGCCGTCCAAGGTTACCAAACAACACATGGTAACCTTTGACCCAAAATCCTAGTTTGGCCACGCCAAACCGCGCCAAGGCACGCCATGCCAACAACATTCCAACCTTGCCGCGCCACATGCTGGCCTTCCATATACGGCCACCAAAACGAAAGCGTGCAACGATCAACGGCTACCTCTCGTCTTAAGATGCAAAATCTCGACCGGTGGGAGGTTACCAAGATAGCAAGTCTCCCAAGCATGACTTGCCAGGGCAACAACAATATGCTACATGTTTTCCACAAAAACATTCGAGACATCAACACATATCACAAACTGGGGATCCTCTTTGGGTATTGGTTTGGCGGTTTACACTTACGGCGTACACTACGCCCGTCATAAGGATGAGGCGGTTAGTAAATATAGGGAGTTAATGGTGAAACGTTCTTTTTATGGAACATCAATTCCATGCGTTAACGGTTTTATGGAACATCAATTCCATGCGTTAACAGTTTAATGGAATATCAATTACATGCGTTAACGTTACTACCTCCTCCCATTTACTCACCCATTTTTCCATTCCTTAATGAGACCAGAGTACGTTTCACTTCGACTTGTATAAATAGGTATTACCTATTTCCATGTAACAACAAGTTCATGTGGGAATATACAACACTCAGAAAATCTTGCTAGCTTACCATTTTGTTAGCCTTCCCACTTTTCTGATACAAGTCATGGTAACACAACTACTCTTCCAGAATCAACTATTCTGGTCTCATCACTTTCCTTGCTTCCCTCCCCAAAACCAACCCATTCTCCTTCACTTTGTGACCGAAGCAAGTCTGGAACGGCCATTTATTGGTTTAGGCCAGACGTGTACAGATTGATCTCTCGAACCTAAAGTACTCCCTTGCAGTACATTGTTTAGGGTTTAAATTTGTTCCTCACTCGCACACCCGAAATTACCAAAATCAGCAGAAACTATTTTCACCTCAAACAATTGGCGACCACAGTGGGAGATTGATCTTTCGGTTACAATGTCAATCTTCAACCATCTATCTCATGCTTCGACCCAGACATCAATATGGTAGAAGCAGGCGATCCTCTCAAGGATCGACGACTCAGTTACCAGACGGCTCGGTTATCAGTCATGACACGACAAGGGCTGACTGGGGACTTCCCAGAAAATTGAAGCAAACGATCCACCCGAGAATCAGCAAGGCAACTCAGTAACGACTTGGGACTCTCTACAATCACGGCGGCGCTTCCCATAAAACTCAGTATTACACCCGGAAGGTCCCCTTTTCATCAGGGGATGCTTGGTTCCATGGTTTCCCTGATAGTCATGTTATATTTCATCCCATTTCATCTACCAAACGCACGGTTCCATGGTTTTCCTGGGATGCTTGCAACACTTTCAATCATAACCAAGACAACATTCATTCCTAAACAATTCATTCCTAAACAATTCATTCCAAAAGAATAATCCAAAACCATCAAGGTAACATTTATCTGTCAACCCCAAAAATCCAGAGAATCAAAACCATAAACCAGGCGCTTCCATTTGCCTTTCAAAAATAAATAAAAATAAAGAAGTTCAGAAGACAGAAATATATTCAAGGAAAGTTTTCCAACATCGGCTTGCTCTTCTTAGCAAAGGCCTCCCTCATGCTCTGGAGAGCCACCCTTTTTAACTTCAGCTGCCTGCACAATCTTTTGAATTCCGCTTCCTGCTTCTTCACCATATCTGCGGAAGGACCTTCGACTGTTTGAGCCAGCAACTTTTCAACCTCGTATAAACCGTCGACGAACTAAGAAGCATCGAACTCGAACTTTGTGCACATGTCACGGGGGAACCTCCATCTCGAGATTATGTCCTCAGAAACCGTATGACCAGTCACATTGCACATGTCGTCAATTGAAGTCAAGGCTTCCTCCACACGCTTGACCAGCGCGTATCGGCTAGTAGTTTTCTTGGTCGTGGCAATATGACCGTAGCTTTACCATATCTTGGTATATAACGCATCATGTTTAGCTGGCACAGCTAAATCCCCCAATCAACACGTGATCCGGATAAGGAACCAGGTATGGAGGAACAAAGGTGGCGCCTGCGACTGCATCAGTAACTGGCGAAGGATTCCTAACAACAATTGCGCCAACATTCACGTGAGCAATCTCCACTGTCTGAGTCACAACAATGCTTCCATCTTGATCGGCCTCTGTTTCAAAGCCACCAGGCTTGGCTGACACGGCTGGAGACAAAGCCGTGTCTTCACCAGTCTCCATCTCAAGTTCGTCTTCAGAATCGGCTTCGCTTTGGTGATATCATGGCTTAGACACTCTTTAAAAAAAAAAAAAAAAAAAAAAAAAAAAAGAGGAAGAAGGAAGGAAGAAGAAGAGCATGGAGAAGACTCACTGATTCGCTTTCAGACTGACTAGAGGAAGATTCAGCACTGCTATCATAAGAACTACTCTCGCCATCTCTGGACTCTGAGCTTTCATCCTTCTCGGATTCCCCTTCTCCATGGGTAGGCTCAGCATCGCTGCCTTCCGTATCAAGAGGTGCAGTTTTCTGACTACGTGCAAGTTTAGTGAAGGCGTTCACGCCGCTAAGACCCTAAGCAAGGCACAAGAACAGACACTCAGAAATGAGACAAAGATATACGCAATCCGGCGAATCGGGGAAGAAATTTATACGTACTCGCATATTGGAAGAGCTAAAAGTCGGGAGAGCCATCGGATCCGACTGAAAACCACCAGCACGGATTTTAGATCTTCGCTTCTTCACTTGTGGACTATCTGCATTCGGGCTAACGGATTTTTGCTTGAGATCCCTCAGCAATGGATGTTCCGCTAAAATCGCAGGAGAAGGCTTACCGCGATGATTTTCTACCACGTCATTCACGAATCCATGGATAGCAAGAAACTCATCCTGCCAAAATATGTTATATTTGGAGTTTGTTGATGGATTTCGTTCCGCAAAGCGAAAAGGGAGACTCGACCGACGCAAGAGCACTAGCATCGAGAACGGTGGACAACGGAATTTGGAACAACCGGTGACGAACGAGTGGGACCCCTTGGTCAAAACCCATATGCGGAGCCGCCTATCAATGTTGTAAGAGATCGCTTTGCAATATCCTCGAAAGAAAGACAGTACATGACAGGGCGTGCGGCTTCGCATGAACACCATCTCTCCAACACTCGGATCCTCTTTATCGGAAGATAAAGACATGTTGAAACAGGAGCAAAGGTCGATCTCGAGTTATAGACGCATGCACTTTGGAGCCCATGGACGAAAATTAACCGTGTACGAGTTGTCAAGAAATCCAACCAGGTTCGAGCTAATATTTGGACGCCTATTCGAGCCCGGCAAAGTATCTCGGAGCCACCCCAAGACTTCAGGGAAGTACACCCCGACGGTTTTGGGGCGTACTTCTCGAAGTGCTCCACACCACGCCCGAAGAAAGGCGGCATGAATGTACGAATCCACTTTCATATAGCCGTTTGAAGCACACATATCCGAGACCGGTTGATCAAGTGTGCGTACATAGAACCAAGAAACAAACCACCAATAGGGAGAACGACGCCTTTTGCGGTTTTATAGCAAACTTGATAAGTTCGCCTTATCTCCATCTTCACAGGAGCCGTCATCAAAAATATCTCTGGATAACCAAAGAGCCAAGAACGCGCGGCATAAAGCGTACTATTCTTCCCTCGCTTCGACTCCAACTCATCAGAAACCACCGAGACACCCACCGGTCATAAAAGCACTTCTTTCGTTTCTTTTCCCGAACGAATCCTTTTGATTTCGCAACCAAGGCGGCATGCATTTCTTCTTCATCCACAGACAACCTAACATCAAGGTTTCCAATTACGGGAAGGTTCAGCAATACAACCACGCTCTCTAAGGAGATGGTCATTTCACCCCACCTGCATATAGCCGTATGAGTGTCCGGACACCATCTGGAAATAAAAGTAACCAGGCCTGGAATATCTTTCCTAATTTGAACAACTGCGGAACCCGCGACAGCATCAATAATTTGTGCTTTGGTCAAGCTGGCCTTTACACATTCCTGGATCAACATGAATCGCATCCATTTCTCAAAGGGACGCAACGGGCTTACACTGGTCTTAAAGTCAATGGGAGATGCATGGTACTCTTTTCTCTGAATACAAAACCTTATTACACTACCCGGACGAACCGGCCGAGGCCTCTTCTTCACTTTCCGAACGATCAGGAGGATCGACACATACTTGGGATGATTTTTTTCTAATTGTAGCGGATGTTGTGAAAAACTCATCATCTATGCTTGGCTTGGAATTACCCATATCCTTCGTCTGACGTAAATTGTTGACATCCTAATGAAAATTCTCTTACGCTGTTTTTCCCGAGATAACTACAATGGAACAATACGAGCAGAGATTATTACATAAGCGCATGGAAATATTTTGCTCCGGACACAAGAGAGCCATCCTGGGACGCAAATCAATTGGTTTCAAAGTTATTTTGTGCATATGCGAAGAAATGGACTCGACCAGACTACGCATCACCACTTCATGCAGTAGGAAACTCGCCCACTCGAATAGGCACGCCCCGCAAAGGAAATCATATACACGGCCACACCAGAAAGAGGAGGAAACCCTAAAATCTAGTTCTTTCATGGGAAGGGAATGACAATCCTCGTGCACATCTACTTCGCACAATAATCGAGGCGGCCAACATCACTACAACATTCGCGCCTAGATTTTATTATAAGTTCAAGCAAAGCATACCTACGGCTAGTGTTCACGCCAATAATATTTTTACAAGTTCATGAAAAAGTACATCTACAGCTAGGGTTTACACCAACACAAAAAAAAGGGGGAGAAAGCAAGTTAAAGAAGAAGTATTGGAAGGCATACAAGTATTCTTCCTGTCCGCCTTGCTTTACTACTACCACACTACTGGGATAAATAAGTAGGCGTGAAACAAAAGGAGAAGTCGGCCCTCCTTTTATATGTGTGGTGCATGGGAGTTTGAACAAGGAAAGGATTTCCTATTTGAGACAAGTAAGGAAAATAGGAAACCAGTCCCACAAAGACCAATTACCACGCCAAAAACGTCCACGCCATGCCTTGTCCCTCACACGCCAAGCCATCCACCATGCTTGCCTTCCCAAGACCGCGCCACCCTTGGCCCCACGTGCCGAGTCATCCGCTATGCTTTGCCTCTACAAACCGTTCGCACACGCTTTGCCTTTCCAAGCTGTCAGCGCCGTGACTTGCCAGTACCAACAAATTCGCCAAGTCAGCGTCATGATGCTTCCCAACCCAGTCAAGGTGATGTACGGCCAGATCAAACCAGCGATTTTCGTCTCACCACTCCACAGTCTGCATACCCAGCACAATTTATGTAGGGCTGCGAATACGGGGAAGCAAAAACTCTTCACCTCTCAAAAGGTTAGTCGGACTCTCCCCCGACCATCTTGCATGTCCTGCGTTTCGATTTCTGCCCTCGTCTGTCACCATCATATGCTTACCTCGCAACAAGGCACCTGTTCCAAGCTAAGCAGGGGACTTAATGTTGATGGTGGTTTATAACTTAGGGGTAAAATCGTAAAATCCAAGCCAGACAGTGACGTCACAGAACTTGAGTAATAATGTCCAAACCAAGCACATTTATTGAACCCTTTAATTTGTACATGATAATTACTGTGGTACCTTTTTTTAATACTAATTAGGTTTCGGCAAGCCAAAACCCTAATTCTCACACCGCACGTGCCAATGGCTCATCATGCCAGCCACATCCTACCACGCCAAGGCATTCCAACCATGCTAGCCGCCCTTGTGCCAATGGCAAACCGTGCCAGCCACACCCACCGCGCCAAGGCATGCCAACCATGCTAACCGCACCCTCGTGCCAATGGCAAACCATGCCAGCCACACCCACCGCGCCAAGGCATGCCAACCATGCTAGCCGCACCCTTAGCCACACCATGCCAAGCCAAACCGCACCTTGCCTTGGCCCTAGCCATGCTAGCCGCACCTACCAAACCCTTGGCCCCACATGCCAAGCCAAACCGCACCTTGCCTTGGCCCTAGCTATGCTAGCCGCGCCATGTGCCAACGACATGCCAAACCCTTGGACACACCATGCCAAGCCAAACCGCACCTTGCCTTGGCCCTATCCATGCTAGTCGCACCTACCAAACCCTTGGCCCCACATGCCAAGCCAAACCGCACCTTGCCTTGGCCCTAGCCATGCTAGCCGCTCCATGTGCCAACGACATGCCCAACCCTTCGCCCCA
>JAJJWW010012437.1:0-13474 GCA_023531295.1 Papaver armeniacum
AATAATAGAATTCCCATTATCACTGATATTTCCTCCATCAATTCTTTCCTTGCACAAACTAAATCTCCCATATAAATCAAGTGTTGCTCTGTACATATAAACAGTACCATTAGTACTACTATCAGTTACCTCAAGACCATTATGTCCTCCTTGTTTTTGATATATATTTTTGTCTTCGTATAATGTTCCAAGTACTACATCATCAGAACCTACAAGACTTAACTTACCAGTAATGTCCAAATTTAGGGTTATTGGACTACTTCGTCTATATTGCCTCCGGCCGTATGATACTACATCAAAAGGACCCACCCTTCGACTGCCATACATGTTGTGTATATCAACTAATCCGTCAGTCTGCCTAACTGACAATTTGTAAAACCGTAGCCAAGATTGAATGAGGTCATACGAGATTAAACCATCTCCGTTTTTTAACTTTTGACCGCCTAGAATGGTATCAGTTGGATAATCAAAACTCTCCCAGATAACTCTAAAATTTGAACCATATAGAACAAAGTTGCCATTATCATGCATCACGGCATATAACCCTGGTTCCGGTACATCGTGTAGCAAGGGTCTATCCTTATTATTTGCCATCTGTAGTATTGAGGTTTCCTTCGTCGGTAAACAGAATCGAAGATGGTGCATATAACGGTGGATCATTACGGTTAGCAGTCCAAACTAGCAGGGCCGGCCCTGAGGCTTTCATGCCCCGAAGTTAACATACGTAATGATGCCCCCATAGAAGGCTACATATATATAAAAAAATTTGATAATTTTGTAAACTTTGTAAGTAAAATAAATGGCGGCTTATTTTATTAAATTAGGATTATATGCATATAATAGAATAAAAAGATGAACCCGAACTCTATATTAGATTTACTGATTAGGTGTAAAAACTCCTCGTTGGACATTTTCGGAAGCATGGTCTCTGATAATAGGCTTATAATCAAGTAATTTGGCTATTTGTCTTTCAATGTCTATCATAGACAATCCATCGACATCTGCTTCATCAAGACATTAACACAATTATCATCCAAATCTTCGACTTCAGATTCACTAGGTTTAATCAATATTTATTTGAAGACCTAGGAAAAGATTTTGCTAACTCAACATTTTTGGCTTTCCTTTTGCTTTCTTTTTCTATTTTGAGATCCCGACGGTTGCTTTCTTTCTAAACACGCAGGCATACCTACAAACCAACAAAATCATTATATAAGATAAATGTAGCTTATTAAAATCTAAATATAATAACATGTAAAATAATAATTTCACTAAAAATATCATTATAATCAATGATTTAATTCATGCCCTACATTCTAATTTTAACAAATTAAAAAAACAAATTTATTAGTCAAAATAGGATGATCACTAAATTAATAATTAGTTAAAAAAATTAGTGATTACCTTGTATAGTTTAAAGAACCCTAATTCTTTATTTTCCCCTTATGTTCTTAGTTCTTCCATAGGTAAAGGAAGAAAATGAAAAAGAAAGCGGAAGTGTTTAAAGTTTGGATTGCATGTCTTTGATTCCCTTCCAAACTCATGTCTTTTATTCCAATCGTAACTGTGTGAATACGTAACTAATAAAGCACTGACCATTCTTAAAAACGATCAATGGCCAATCACGGCAGTGTCTTGCCATGAATCTCTGCATGAGATTGTTTTTTTCTTTTGCTACCCTTGCATTGGGTTAATATTACACATTATACTAAATTTGATGTTGACTTTTTTGTACTCAAAACCGGAAGAAGAAAAGAAATTTGATGCCCCACAATTTTTGCTCCCGAAGCCATGCTTCGGGTGCTTCGGCTCAGGGCCGGCCCTGCAAACTAGGGTTTTTGTTGGTGAATTAGCAAACCATATACCAACAACGTATCGGTCCTGAGTGCAGTTGGAAGAAGAATAATAGTTACTGCATGGTAATTTGTAGAAACCGAAAGCAATGTTACCCGAAGGAGAGAGCCAATAACTGGTAATGTTATTAGAAGAAGTAGAAAGTGATGAACCTCTTGTAATGTTACTGCTGAAATCATTAGAAGATTCAACAACTACTAATGGAACAAGAATTAGGGTTATGGACAAAATTATCAGTAGAAGCTGAAGCTTCATTGCTTCGATGATATTAGAAAAATTAAAGAGCAAGAGAATTTGGGACGAATGTTAAGAAAAATAAGTTTCTTACGTACCCTTTATATAAAGATATAGAGAAGATCAAAGAAAACAAAAGAAGGGGTTAGAGACTTGTACTTCAAAAGAAGGGGTTGGAGCATTATTATTAGCGCTATTTAAGCGTTTGGTACCCATGCAGCGACCAACGCCCGACTCTGGTACTTAACAACTCAAAAGTTATAGTCTTGGATCAGGAAAAAAAAAACTCAAAAATTATAGTCGTGGGTGGTAACTCCAAAGCTGTCAGCATCCATGTGTAAAATCCCCGGCAAAACAAATTATCCACAAAGTAACTTGTTATAGGCGCTGAACGAATTATTAGAGGGGCTGAACCTAATATGACTAATTAACCCTTACATAGTTTAGTGTTGATAATCTAGTTTAGTGTTAATGATTAAGTTTCACTTATATTAACTCTAAATCGAAACGAAATCAGATTTTAGAGTTAAAAAAAAAAAAGTTTAGAGGAGAAGAAAAAAAAAACTTTCGTGATATTTGTGAAACGCTAGGTTTTGATTCACTCAACCAAAATGAGTGATTCCAGTGACAAATTTGAGATGGGTGAATCTCTATATGATAGAGAAAACAAATACTACATACCTCTTGATGGAGATCCGGATATGGAGTATTTGTTAGATGGTAGAGATGTTTTAACCCAAAGTGAAGGTCAATCTCAATCAATTGAAGAAATTAACCAAGAAAGTGAAGAACCAGAGCCTGAAAATGACCAGGTATACTTCTAAATTAGTTCCCATTAGATTTTTGTTGCTCAAAATTATCTAAAGTACGTAAAAAAATCAAAACTTTTACATTTTCAGAGGAACTTACGGTTGGAATTTTGCTCGTAACCAACGGTTCATAAACAGATGAACTACCAACCATATAACTGGTTAAATTTGGGGAAAACCCAATCGTAATACCAGTTACGGTTGGTAAAGAATTGCTCGAGACGAACCGTAACTAAGTTACGATTGTTTATGTCGTTAAGTAGTTACCAACCGTAACTCATCATGTGCATGGCAGTATTTACTGCACTATTTACGGTTGGTAAGCTGTAAATCGATACCATCTGTAACTTGTATTACGGTTCATTTTAGAATTTAGTTTCTAACCGTAAATGACTTTATATGTTTTCAAATTAAAGTTACGGTTGGAAATGTGTAATTACGATATGTTTGATGTATTTACGGGTTGTAAGTAGAGGATCAAGACCAACCGTAGGTTGCTTACGGTTCAGATTGGATTATAGTCTTGAACCGTAACTTATGTACGGTTCGTTTATCCGCTTTCGTTACCAACCGTGACTCCATATATGTTATCATTTTGTTGCCTCATTTACACTAATGTGGGTATATTTTTGTCCAGGTCGTGGATGTACCTCCCCTAATGGATGAACAACCTTTAGCAAATGAAGTTCTCACCGAAGATTCCAGCTTTCACTATTTAACCGGGGAGACATGGGAGGAGAAAGATGATGCAAAGCAGTGGGCTAGAGAACGAGGCAAGTTCATTATGTGTATCATGGTTTGTAATGGTTTCACTAATGACAGTAGCTTTCAAATGGTTTGCGAGTGTAGTGGAGAATATTAAAGTCACACAAAAAAAAAGGTACCGTGCATGAAGCAAAGAAAAATAGGAAGAATATTACTTTCACTGAGAAGACCCGATGCCCCTTCAAGCTTCAATTTAGAAGGAACGCGATAAAAAGGTGGTTTTTGGAGAGAGTTGTATGTGGTAGTCATAACCACCTTATACCGGAGAGTTTGCTAACACACCCTTATGCTGGACGCCTTACTGAAGAAGAAGACATGATCGTAGAGTCAATGACCCAAAATCGTATGAAGCCCATTGATATCCTCGCTCACTTAAAGCAAAGAAACCCACAAAATGCTTCTAGTTTGGCTAACATCTACAACGCAAGAACAAAATTGAAGAATAAGAAATGGGAACAAAGGAACGAAATGCAACAATTAAGGCATTTGGGGGAGAAGCATAATTACTCGGTTTTCCACGATGAAGATGAGAAAGGACAAATAAAACATCTTTTATTGGCTCATCCTGAGTTTGTAAAGTTGGCACGGTGCTCTCATCAAGTGCTTTTAATGGATTGCACATACAAAACCAACAAGTTTGAGATGCCGTTGTTGAACATTGTCGGGAAAACTTGTACCAATGCTCCTTTTAGTGTTGGTTTTTGCTTCTTGAAAAATGAGCTCGAAGAGAGTTATGTGTGGGCACTAAAACAAGTTAAGTTATTTTATGTAGAGGGATATACTCCAAAGGTGATTGTTACCGACAAGGATCAAGCTTTGTTGAATGCAATAAAGAGGGTTTTCCCGGAAGCTCATAACCTTCTTTGCACGTTCCACTTGTGGAATAATATTGAAACTAAGTGCATGCGCCAACCAAAAAAAGTGAAATGGAGAGAATAAAGAAACTACCGGTTGATCAACAAAAGGAAGCCAGAGAGAAATTTAAGAATGATGACAAGTTGGCGGAACTAAAATGGGATAGTTTTAAATCGGAGTGGGGAGCCTTGGCACATTCTATCACCGTGGATGAATATGAGGATAGAGCTCGTATGTTGGTGGCTCATTGGAAAAGAAGCTATCCAAGTGTTGTGAAGTATTTGTTGGATAATTGGTTGGATCTGCACAAAGAGAAGTTTGTAGCGGGATTCACTAACCAATATAGGCACTTTGACAACCAAGCTACAAGTACGGCGGAGTCATCTCACAATCGGTTGAAGAAGAAACTTCATAATTCTAATGCTGGGTTAGTTATGATATTCGAAGCCATGGATGCGTATTTCCGCCGTGATCACGATAGAGCTACAGAGTCTTTTGAAAAAAGCCAAAGTAAAAACACACCAAATGGTTATACAATTCGTGGCTAAGGGGAATTACATTTAAAGTTTTACACCGTGCAATTGATAAGATAATGTGTGAAGTACAACATTTTGAATTGGGGGATTATGAAGAAGAGTGTGTTTGTCCAAACATGAGAAGTTTGGGACTCCCATGTCGGCATGTTATAGCCACATACCAAGACAAAGTGATCCCGATTCAAGATGTTGATCCCTTTTGGAAACAAATATCATTCCATGAAACAATAGTTGATCAAGATTTTGGAGGAACGTTTGCCGATACCGAGATTGGAAAAGCGCTAGCCGAGAAATATACTACACTAAGCCGGGTCCAAAGGCAAATATGGTTGAGTAACTTGAGTAATTTCGTATACCCACAAACTAGGTATGATATCAAGGAACCACCAAAGGGGAATAGTAAGGGGAGGCTTCGTACGAAAAAAAAAAGAGGTACGCGGGAAATAAATGTACAAGAAAAATGTACAAGCGGATAAAGGAGAACCAAGCCGTCGAAATGTACAAGAAAAATGTATCGAGCTTCCTACTCAAGAAAGTGCAACAAGCAAAATTGATGTTAAAGGAAAAGGTCCGGTATTTCGCTCCAAACAACCACAAAGAAGCAAAGTTGTTAAAGGAAATGGTTTCAAAGAAAGTGGGAAAAAAATGATGGAGTTAAAGGTAAAGGTTCCTATGTCGGTTGCGAGGTTTCCTCCCAAGATAGTTCAATAAAAAGACTTGTTGGTAAAGCTGGTGTTAAACAATTAGCAAGGAACAATGGAAAGAGTCCGATGGTTGAAAAAATTCCGTCAAGTGGTGAGAAGGAGAAGGAGACGTTTCGTATAAAAGGAGTGCCTAAACCACCACCTAAAGATGAGAATGGTCGATATATCCGGAACTATTACATTCTCTATGAAAGTTACCTTGTTTTTTTTCCCGACTTTATTCATGATTATATCAAGGCCACGGATGATGTTCATAGTGATGGGAGTTGTGGTTACCACGTCTTCGTGGATCAATTTAGGCCTTTTGAAGATGCGAAAGAGTGGGATTGTGACCAAGTTACTTACGTAAGGCAAAATGCTTATTGAAACTACGTGGTCACCGCGACTTCTATAAGCCAATGATGAGAGTTGAAAGAGACGAAACTGATGAGGTGTTAAATGAGAGCTTCGCAGAATGGGAAAGGCGGTTAATCGACAATATATGTTTGACAAGCGAATATTGGATGTGCATGCCTATATGTGGCCAACTACTCGCCAACGTATTCAATTGCGTCATTCATTTAATCTCCAGAGAGATGAGCAATACATTTGCACCAACAAGAATACCGTTTGACGAAGATTTGTCAACAACAAAAACAGTTGTCATTGGGCACGTGCAAGGAAATCATTACATCGGCCTCCGACTGAAAGAAGGAAGCCCATTACCTCCATTGAGGATGGAATTTGATTGTGACGGTGAACTCCCCAAGTCTTGCTGCAATCGATTTGAGGAAAGGATTGAATTATGGAAGGCCATAATATTGTCAAGGCCATCCCAATTCATAATTATGACCGATGATGAAGATGCATAAATGTTGTGAAGGGTGGTGAAATACATTTTATATTTTGTATTTTGGTATTTTGACTAAATGTGATGTGATTAAAAGTGACAATATCATATCTATTTGATTCACGTTATGAATGAAGTATTTTGTTCAATTTATATTGTTATATTGTCCTTAACAAAAAATCCAAGTAGGTTGAGCTAATTTGAGTAGAATTCCAGCTCTCAGGGTTATTTACGGTTGGTAACAAGAATTCCATTACGAACCGTAACTAACTTCAAAAACTTATTTTAACTTCCAGTGTCATTTATGGTTGGTTACGATAATCTAGTTAGTAACCGTAACTAACACTGAAAACTAAGATCAAGCAGATATAAGTCACTTAAACCATTAAACCATCTTGATTACTAAACCAACATTACAACCATGAAACCATTACAAATATAAATGACATTACAACTCATTCATTCATGTGACTTAAAAGGATACTAATATTCAGGTCTATGAGGGCGATATAAGTCTTTAAGGATGTTGAAATGAGGTAAGTATTGAAAATTCGACCTTTTCCATCGTATCCATTCTTGAATAGAGCTATCTAAAACTTCAGCGTCAGTTTCACCCCTTAATCGTATTTGACCCATAATACGAACTAATGCCATAAATTCTTTAACGTTATCCCGAATAGCTCCATATCGAACATACAACATAATTTCATCGCGGTTATAAGGGTTACCTGTTTCGGAACAAAAATTTTCAGGGTTTTGAGCCATAATTTAGTTTAGTGTAGGAGATGATTCATGTGGAGGTGTAACTTGTATTAAGGTGGATAAGCATATATATATATAGCAATTTTTTTTTTATACTATGTAACGGATCTATTTTTTGAAAGTTGTTGAAGGTTTCAACGGCTATATTTTCAAATCAAACAAGGACATGTCAGTGCAAATAATTATTTTTTTTGTTGAAAAAGCATAGTTACGGTTGGTAACTAGAATCTCGGAATGAACCGTAACTCTGGAATTGAAATTTCTGCAGAGTTACGGTTGGTATGAAGTTCCAAAATACGAACCATAACTCTGCGGAAATTTCAATTTCGGTGTTAAGGTTACTTGGTTGGCTAAGTTACCAACCGTAACTCTGCAAAATAATTTGGGTACAGAGTTACTGTTAGTTAGAAAAATTCAGACCAACCGTAATTGGTCACATCTGAAAACTATGGGTTCCAGGGTTATTTACGATTCATAAAATAAAATGGTTACCAACCATAACTATATTTACGGTTCATCTCGAATTTTAGTTATGAACCGTAATTGGTGACCTATGAAAACTCTGGGTTCCAGGGTTATTTACGGTTCGTAAAATAAAATAGTTACCAACTGTAACTATATTTACGGTTCATCTCGAATTTTAGTTATGAACCGTAATTAGTGACCTATGTAATCTCTGGGTTCGAGGGTTATTTACGGTTCCTAAATTAAAATGGTTACCAACCGTAACTATATTTACGGTTCATCTCGTAGTTTAGTTATGAACCATAATTTCCTCTGTATGTTTACAAATCCATAACTAACACACACTACACACATATCCATAAGTTCAAATTCATACAAATAATATCCATAAGATAAAATCCATAACTAACACACATATCCATAAGTTCAAATTCATAGATAATATTCATAAGCTAAAATACGTAACTAACACACAACTATTAGTTCGTCATAATATCCATAAGTTGAAATTCATAACTAACCACACAAATATAGTAAAGAAAAGAAATAAAAGGGGTGTTCTCATGTAGAATGACACACACAACCATAACTAACCACGACGACCACCACGGCCTCTTTTGTTGGTGCTACCACCACCACGAGTGCGAGGACCATCACGACGACCACCGAGACCACGACCACCTCTTTGGCTAGTACCCACATCGTGCACCTCCTCTTCAAAATTTGTCTATTCGCTTCTAGGTGACAGTTGACTATGGCTAGTACTTGCACCTCCAAGAGAGTTTCTGCTCCTCTTTAAGCCTCTTTCTTCTGTGACCAAGCCCTCATTCAATTCTGTCATGTTTGGATCATGCATGTTCCTTATTTGCTCTTGTAAGGTCCTTTTTTGAGGAGATCTAATCACACCATTACTATGGATGCATGAAGTAATACTATTTGCCAAAGCTTGTCCTCGCTCTTTCTATTCACATATCAAAAAGAGTGTTAAGAGATTATTTCATAATATAAATTAATATTAAAATCCAAAGTCATGAGGATAACAAAGTTACGTACCGACATGAAATATAGCTTCTTCCAAGTCAAACCAAATAGACCCCTTTTCTCTTTGGTCTCCCCGACAACCTTCCTTTGTGCTAGAGCCTTTTGAATATATGGCTGGGCCTCCGGATCATTATTGATCACATGTGGATGACCAAAATGATAATACCAATCCATGTAATCATCAACGACTTCTTTCGTGTTGTTACAAGCCCTTGCCTCTCCCGCTGCGAGTTGGTATCTTTCTTGATGTCGGTTGTTCCAAGCATCAATCATCGGAGTTGGGCGGTAGTTCAGTACAATGGTGGGGCCTTTTGTCTCGGATCCTTCCTTGGATAATTTGAAGTTTTCCTTGATAACCCTTTCTTGAATATGACCAATTTGGCGTAGAGTTCGACGAGGATTTGTCATAACATAACCTGTGGGATGATACAGTGGTCCGTTGTAGCCTGCGGTCTGTGTGAACTGACGAACATCAACTCCATTTTGGATCCTTAAATAAGGGTCAAAGATAAAATCTTCAACAGTGAAAGCATCTATTTCCTGCCTCACTCCAATGAGCTTCTCCTCTTTGTTCCTTTGTTGTCTACTAGTGAACTTGAACTTCTTTCCTGTAGGGCCATAATCATCTTCTTCCCATTCAGTAGTAGGTCTCAGGCTAGGAAAGTGGTCATACACCCATGCCTAAAAAAAATTTAATTTAAACTATTGGCACATGACTAAAAATAAAAAATATAACAAACTATCATATAATAAATATGTAACCAAACTTACCATTAGACGCGCGACATTTCCGGCAATTTCAGTAGCTCCAACCCTCGAGGCCTTTCTTAGGCTGTCAAGTAAATATGCAAGGGTGGCAGTGCCCCACGAATAATCTTTGATCTTGTCTGAATCCTTCAACAATTGTAGTTAATGAACATTCACCCTATTTCCCGAGCTATCGGGCAAGAATACGGTCCCAAGATAATACAACAAATACGTTGTGGTTGTACGCCTAACTCTTTTTTCATCTATCACCTCACCTGCCCTTTCCTTTAAGAGCGTTCCTCCAAACTTCGTTTTCAAATTCTTCAACAATAGCTTTCTGATGATAGGTTTCTTATGTGGTTCACTTGGGTTATAACCAGCTGCCAACCAAAACTCCATCTCAGTTTCGTCTTTCTTCCACCCAAGTGTTTCTTGAACAAGGCTGTAAAGGTCAGTCCAAGACATGTTGTTGTCGAAACCTTCTGCCACAGATTTTCCTTCAACTTCTAGGTCAAGAATTTGCTTCACATCGTCCGGTATTATTGTCATCTCTCCAAATGGAAGATGAAACGTATCGGTTTCAAGCCAATATCGTTCGTTGAAATCAGAGACCACAACACTATCATACTCCACTTGGGTATTCAGAATTCCAGGCCCCTAATCCTGTACTAACCAGTAGATTGCGAACATAAGCAGATTCTTCACTTAATGGCCAATGTTTATCCCTTTAACGCTTGAGCAATTTGTTCGCCCTTGCATGGTCCTAAAAAAATATATATACAAAAATACAAACATATTTTGGTAAATTGAAATTAACAAACAAAATGAATCAAAATAAGTTATAAATTTAACGTTTTAAGAAAAATCACACCCTAGTCTCACAGAATTTTGCGGCCCAGGAACCAGTATAACCAAATAAGATTGAAGACTTATCAGGGGCCTCGCCCCAAGTTCTTCTATTCTTCTTCTGTGGCAGCAATAAATGTTTGCCTTTAGGAATATGCATCCCTTTCGGTGCAGGATCCTTTCTCGGCTTCTTTTCTTTCACTGGAGGTGCAGCTACACCAATCTCTTTTCCCTTGTTATTTTCTCCCTCTTCATCATTTTTTTCCTCTTTCCCCTCTTCATCATTTTCTTCCTCTCCCTCCTCTTCATCATTTGCTTCCTCTTCCTCCTCTTCTTCATCATCGGATTCTTTAGAATTTTCTCCATCTTCTTCATCATTAGATTCCTCCTCTATAATTTGCTTTTCTGTGCCTTCACGGTTAATTTCAACTCCTACCTCCTCAATTTCTTGATCATTAGGTTCCACTCCTTCTAAATCAACTCCAGATTCAGCTACAGGTGGTTCTCTCAACCTAATTTCAAATTGATTCTTCTTCTTCTTCTTCTCATTCTTGTGGATACCTCTATTATCTACCCCTAAATGCTTGTCACCGCGAGGGGTGGGTGTATGATCAATCGGAGTTAAGTTATTCCTTCTCTTATTCTTCACCCTATCAGGATTCATACACAAGCATTACAATTGATTGATTTACTAAGGGTTGAACAAACAAAATAGAAAACAACAAACAAAAAAAATTGTTGAACAAATTGATTTACGGTTTGAAAGGTGGCAAAACATTGCAACCGTAAATACTTACGGTTTGTAAGTAAAGGATCGAGACCAACCGTAACTAAACTACGGTTGGTATATCAACTTAACTTTTGAACCGTAAATCTTTATTTGAAACTAAAGTCTTGAGACACAGGATTATTTACGGTTGATAAGGTTGTTAAACATACAAACCATAACTCAATTACGGTTGATAAAAGTGATACAAATACAAACCGTAAAACAAATTGAAAACATGCAGGAAGAATTACGGTTCGTAATTCTAGTATCGATATCAACCGTAAGTTAATTCACGGTTGCAAAAAAAAAAAAAAACGTAACTGAACAAAATTCTAACTACTAAGAACATACGGTTGGTATTTGAGTTAAAAGCAACCGTAACAACATCAAAATCTACAGTTACGGTTGGTATTTGGGTTAAAACCAACCGTAACTCACATGCACCCAGAAATTTCAATTTCAATTTTCATCTAAAACCCTAATTTTTGATACAAAAATAACTTAAATCCAACACAATAAACTAAACCCTAACTGGGTTTTTCGAAACATACCTCATATAAGTCATTCCAGATGATTTTGACGGTTGAGGGGTTTGAAATAGTTGTTCTTGAGCTATTGGAGGATGTGGTTGATTGGGTCGATTATAATGGCTACAATCTTCATCAACTTTCCTCTTCTTCGGCATCTCTAATGTAGATTTCAATTTACGATTAATAATTTTCGAATCTCCGATTAATCGAAGACGATGCAATTTTCAGTTTTAATGGAGGGAGGTTACGGTTGATGGAGGAGGAGAAGAGAAGATGAAGAAAACTGATTTGGTTTTCTTCTGATTCATTAGGTTTAAAAATAGGGGAGGACAATCCAGTCTTTTTAACTAAAAAAGGAAGGGTAAATTAGTTCATTTAAAGAGAAAAGGGTAATCTATTCAATTTGATATACCAATAGGACACCCCCTAACCAACTAGAGGGACATTATTATCATGGTTCAACCCCTCTAATAATTCCTTCAGCCCCTATAACAGGATTGATATAAAATCCTTCCCAAAACGAGATAGAGCTGACAACACTTACGTCACCTACTGTTTCTGAAATACAGTAAAACCTCTCAGAAGTAATACTCCATATAGGAATAAACTCCATATAAGAATAAAAATTTATGGTCCCGACTTGGGCCAGTTATATTTAAGAATAAACTCCATATTTGAATAACTCATAATTTTTTTTGGTCCCGTCTTAAGGAACCTACCTCCATATAAGAATAATTGACATCATAATATAAACATATAACACTTGTCATATATCAAAGTTTAAGGTGAAGAGATTCTTGTAACCATATTACAAGTTCGTTCTTTTTGCTTCAAAACGGATTTTTTGATTTTTTGTGCACAACTTAATACGAATATCTTCATACTCATTTGATTTCATTTGCCAATTTTCGATGTGATAATTGTGATGTATGTGAATTGTTTTATTAAATTTTTTTTATATACATAAATATAAAAAAAAAATCCTCATTTAAATACTTTTTGTATATACTTATATACATTTTTGTGTTTCCTATGCATATGCATGAATATGCCGAAATACACAATGAAAAAATTTCTTTTGGTATATTCAAGTTAGACCTCCATATAAGAATATTTTTTTGATGTCCCTAGGATATTCTTATACAGAGGTTTTATTGTACCACAATCTCCATCAACCACACCATCAACACCATCTACAGTTGTCCTGGAGGTGGTATCATCACTACCACCTCCATCATTGCAACAATCTCCAAACCCGGAGGAGTTACCCCTTCCTCCTCGGGAATGGTTGCTTCATCGAGTCCCTCCTTTTCTTCGTGGAGTCCCTATTGTTCATCTGATACCTACAAATACACCTAATTATCATGTCCCTCTTCTTCACTTTGTACCTACCAGTGCAAGAACTTCATGATCCTTGATTTTTGAATCACCATCATGACTTTTTTTTTGAATGTTTTATGTAATTAGGTTGTAATCCAAATTGGGGTTGTTTTCTTGTTGATGGTCCTTTCTATAGCCTTCTAATTGAATGTAAATCTGAATTTTATTTTCACAAAATGAGGTTGTTTGCTATACCTATAATGTTACTTAGGTCTCGGAAACTATGTTGGTTTCAAATGAGTCTGGTTATTTGATTAATTTTCCAAAAACAACACTTTTGAGTTTAAAGCCTTAGAGCCCTTGAACTCTAACCAACACTTCCCTCTTCTCCACTACTTTTATGTTGGT